>BGPR01001290.1:13092-140858 GCA_013235015.1 Araneus ventricosus | reverse complement strand
CTTTTACAATTCTGTTATGATTGTTTCTTATTTGTTCCCCTTTCGTTTATTTCCTCCCTATAGGAAAACTCGGCAACTTCTTTCCGATTTTTTTTTTCTTTACTTTTCAATAACTATGAATGTTTATTTTAATTATGTTGCTTTTACAATTCTGTTACGAATATTTCTTATTTGTTTTATTTCACTGAATGTTGATGTCGCCGCTCTTAGCTCACACTACATTCGGTTTTGCTTTTTACCCTCGTTTTTTTTTACTCTATGAAATTATGCCCTATAAACCTATAGGTAATGGCGAGATGGATTCACTCATTTCAAAGGAGCCCTGTGCTCGGTACTTGGTTGCTTTCGGGGCCACCTTGGATAGTTATCACGTAAACCAGTTGTTCCATTTTTTTCGTGTAATAACAAAGAAAATATTTCTATTGGTTGAAAAATAAGAAAATGGAATGACTGAAAATGTAAAATATGCCCCCTTTTCGATTCAAATCTTGTTTCCTCAGATACTTCAACTAATTTTGGATATAAGATGTTTAATGCGATATATTAGCTTAAATGTTGTTGTTGTGAAATGGGACATGGAGGACAAACCAGCAATACCCTTAACATCAGGATTAATTCCCATAGTTCCAATATTAAACAATATAATAACAAAGACAAATTCAACATAGAATTCAACCTCTACCAGAAGCACGACACGTAGCTGGTGCTAGATATTATACGAGATAAAAAATCAAGATTAGAAGTGAAAAGCTTCTACATGCTAATACTGAAAACTATTGCCCCATATGGACTTAATGACATATTTCAAAATAAAATAATCAATCTTAACAACTTTTATACAACACAACTTCTTGGTACTAGCCATAACATCAACAAAAGAGGTTGCAGAGGTAGCGGTAAAAATAAGAAAAATTATAATAGATTATCAAAAGAAGAACTGAATTATTCGCTTTATCAAGATCAAAAAAGAATTGAAAACGATTTCAATAAGAGTTTTAACTACAAACTCGTAAACATTTTCATATTCTCTATTAAAAATAAACTGTACCATATTTTTGAAAATATTCTATATACTTACAAAATTGATAATAAACACTTTCTTATTCTCCTCAATGATCTATTTAAAGCAAGGATAGCAAAGTTACTTAAGAAAAAGTCAGATCAAACCACTATATATGACACTTAACTTCAAAAATCCAATATTCGATAAATTTAAATTAAACTCTGGATTTAAAGAAAATTCTAACTTATTTCCAATAAAAAATACAGAAATAAACAAATGCATGAAATATGACACAACATTCGGAAGAAGGGCCTTTAATTATAATTCTAACTGTAAAAATATAGAAACAAATGGAATCAATATTCAATGTTATGGCAATAAAGAAAAATATATAAATTCTGTGGATCCTTTTTATAAACACATCCTTACTGCCAACCTAAATATTATAGATAACGAAGAATTAAGGTCAATAATAAAGAAAGGTACTAAATTTCGTCCTATTTTCAAAATTTCATTGAAAAACATTTTAAAAATTTTTTTCAATGACCTAGGTAATTTTTGCCCAAACGTTACTCATGAAGTTTACACACCTGTGCAATTTTTCACCTTTAAGCCAGAAAAAAACAAATTACAGACATATCATTTCAAAAATTGAAACCTACGAATTCCAAGGTATAAAGGACAGCATCCAAACTCTGCAACAACATTTCATTATAACCCCTATTGACAAAGCAGCCGGCAACTACGTAATAATCTGCAAGAAATTTTATCTTGAACTATTAGATACAGAACTAAAATCTTCAGAAATATATATACAGAGTAAATATAATATCATCACAATTAAGAAAAAAACACTCTGACTTAAACAAAAAAATTGGACGCCACAATGTAAATAGCAACCTTCCGTATATTGGCATCCATCCTAAGTTCCATAAACAGCATATAAAATTTAGATATATTACTTGCGCTACGAACACCTATATGAATAAACCTGGAATAATCTTCTCGAAATATCTCAAAATAATCGTCAAGTTTATTGGGAACGAAAATTTGCCTGGATAATTAAAAACAATTATAAAGTTATCGAATTCTTTAAAAATAATAAAATAGATGCAATATAAATCAATGATTTTCAAGATCGCTTCACAAGCATCCCATTAGATAAATTACAAGAAACCTTAATGAATTATTTCTACGATCTAAAAAACTTACTAAACATTCCAATAACGTTCTGGAAAGATCTTACAAATTTCTGTATTCACAATAACTTTATTTTCAACGGGGAAAATATCTTTCAGCAAATTAAAGGCATCCCACAAGTGATCAGTCATTCATCTCCACTTGCCAATTTGTTTCTGCACTTATTTGAAAAAAATACCGTTATTAATTCGAATTTAGCCTTTAGATTCAGTGATGACCTTATTATTTTTAAACATAAAGATTTAAATACAACTAATAATATTCTATATCCAAAAGAACTTAAATTAATCCAAACTAATAGCTAACTAGAACCAGTTATTTTTCTGGACTTAATTATTGATTGCCAAAATACTTTAAAAATAGATATTCATGACAAACGAAACTAGTTTATATTCACTCTCAATAGATATACTTTTGGAACTCAAATATATCTTCTAAAATTTACAAAAACACTATCATTAATCAACTCATAAGAATTAGCAAAACATGCAACGATAAAAATTTACACAAGAAACAAATTAATCACTTTATAAATAACTTTAATAGCAATAAAATGCCTACCTCCTTCTACGAACCTTTAATTAATGGCTTTAAGATGTAAAGGCTTGCATATTAGAGCTATTCTGGCGCAGTTTTAATACTGTGGCAGTGTCTCTCAAGCTAGACATGTCTAATTTGATTACTTCGAAAACGCATCTTTCAGACGTTTATTAATGGAGTTCAAATTCAAATATTACTTAACACATAACGTTTTCTCTTTAATTTTCAGTCATTATCATTTAGTTATTTCTCATTCATTATTTCATTTTTATCATTTCGTTTAAATATTTATTATTATCAGTTAATATTATTTATTTATTTATTTAAGTTATTATCTTTTGCTATCATTTTTCCTTTTATATCATCATATCTTTAATCTTCACCGTTTTCTGAATTTTGATCGCTTTCATCTTTGTTTCCATCAGTATCTTATTCTTAATGGAAACTGGGTAATATATGTATAATTTATTAGAAAATTTCAATTCGGTAGCCCTGTTGTCAGCACACAATGCTTAATTTAGTATTAAGACGGCATTTTAAAATTATCAGATTGAAATTCTCTATATGGATTACAAACTTCATTAATCTAATTATCCGTGCACTAAAATTCACGTGATATCATAAAATAAACTGAAGCTAAAATTCGTCCTTTTCCTTTTAATATATATTTTGCTCTTTACTACATAAAAATATATTATTCATAGAATATATACTTAAATAATCTTTAAATAATAGTCAATCATAAAACATAATATTCATAGTTTTTATAAACATTTCCTTAGTAATTAATTTGCTAAGCATTATAGATTTAACTCTGTAGATTGTTGCAAGTGTTGTTTTAATTTTCTCTTAAGTCTTTTACAAAATCTTTTGAAAACATGAGTCATCTCGAAATCACAACTGTCGTAAATTTAAATAAAAGCATTTTTGAAAGGAGATAACGCAATTCCTATCTTTCCACACGAATCATTAAATCAACTTTTAAAACCAGTAAGTTTTCATTTCCAGCGTAAGTTCTTCCTTTCAGTCTTAAGTGTTTGAGTGAAAATATTTAAATGTTGCACATTTTAACACAGGGAAACATATACTCTTAATTTTTATGAACCCTTCATTCTTTTGAAGTGAATTAGCGAAAATAGAAAACGAAAGATTATACTTACATATGACCAAGCCTTAAAAGCTTTTGCTCCAAAAACGTTCTTAAGATCTCAAGAACTATCTCGCATTTTATGACCCCATTAATAAACTCCATCTTTAAAATTTGTATTCTATCCCATTAACCCTATGACTGCCACATCGGCTTAACTGGCCTGTCATGCAAACTGCCAGACAAACGGCCGAGCGGCCGAATTGAAGCATGCTTGTTTCCTTCCCCTTTTCAAAAGGGTAGGGAAACGGTGCGAAGCAATCTTCTCTTTTTAACAATGGTTGTTCCCCTCCCACTTTCACTCTTGATTGATGTCTCCAGTAAGTGTTCGAGGGCAGATGCTTAATTTACATTACTCTTTCTGCTTGCTAACCGCTCAAATGACTGAATATTTTAAAGTTTTATATCAGGAATAAATTAATAAAATATCGTTTGCTGATATTGATGAATTCTATTTAGTTTTAATGAATTTCAGAGTGGGAATTTTTTAAATGTATATTAATATAAAACCACTATCGGAAAGTATGTAAACAAAATGTGCTGATTTTTAAAAATAATAAAAATTCCGTGTGTAGTATTTCTTCTTCCAAGCAGTATTTTAAAGTCTTAATTATGAATACAATGACTTAAATACTCGTACTTTAAAAAGTCTTACAGATAAAATACAAAATGCATTGATTTTTTTAGTAAATCGTGTTTGTAACAATATAAAGTATTTTCAAAGCTAAATCTTTTTCCTACCAATACTTTAAACCGTCTTAATTATAAATGGAATGAATTAAGTATTCGTACTACAAAAATCTTACAGATCATTTGAATATTGGCAGATATTATGTATTCAGAGTGCTGCTTAAGTCAGAAAATGTAATTTTTAAAACAATAATGCAATTAAAAGTTCCGTTGATTAGAATACCCAGGTTTTAATTATTACATTCATTAAAATTCGACATTTTTCTTTTCTTCGTAGCATTTACATTTTGTGTTTAATAACAATTGTGTGCCTTCAAAAGGTATTTGGAAGGAAAATGACAGGTTTTGACTTCGTTACTTTTAGCACTATACTAACATATTTATAAATAGAAAGTTAAAAATAGTATTCATAATAGTAAGTAAGTAAGCACCTAGAAAGAGAATATCATGCCCAAGTAAATACTTTCTGTCAGGTGTTGCCTCTTTTATTCTGCTTTGTAATTTTAAATTCTATAATTTTTAGCAAATTTTGATTTATTTACTCTGGAAATAATTTTGCTTTTTAAGCGTTTATCTTAATGATAGTTTCTAACTTTTGAACTTTTTTTCTCTTTTAGATACTAATAAATAAATTTGAGCAATTGCTCTGGAAATAAATTTCTTTATAATTAAATAAATCAAATTTATTTTAGGTTTTAATAAATATAATATGTTACTTGCTTACAGTGAGTTATCTAGACGAGTACATTCTTGAAAAAAAAAATTACAACTCTTAAATGATCAAATTTTTCTGACGCAGCAATGATTTTAAAATGTTTCCTTCATGCTCATTAAAATCTAATATCATGTTTTCACATCAAATTTGTCTTTTACTGTTATAATCATATACAGCAGTAAAAAATAAAGCTTTTAGAAAATATTTTACTGAAAATATATAGTTTTATCACAATTTGTAAACCACCCCTATACAGTCAGCAAGGATTTCGATACGATAAAGGAGACGGTAAATGAACCCCCTACGACGCAAATGACATGTTGCTTACCAGGGGGAGGAGGGGAATGTTTACCTACTTTCATTTCTGTCCTCGGCCGTTCTGGGTTTTGAAAGAAGTAGATTTCAAGCACTGTGGCTTTCAGAGGGTTAAGTCATTTTATATATGAGAACAATAGCTACGAGTTGATATAAAGAGACTTTATAACTGTTTTCCTTAAAATATTTTTTGAACGTAATATTCTACGATTTATTCGTTTGAGTAAACTAAAACTAATGGTTGGTAGTAAAATGAGAATCTACGAAGTCACCTATAATTTTTTTCAAAATATATATTTTGGTGAAAGTTAAGTCCCAGTAATAGAATAGCACTAATCAGAAAGTCATATTTATAAGAACGGATGGACACATTATATGCTAAGTAGGGCCTTTTACAAATGTATCCTTAATTTCGAAGTTTACGCGTCTCTAGCTAGTTGTTAACACTATTATGTCGAATGGAAAAAGATGTAGTGATTTATGAAATAAATACATTTCCTCTGTTCATGATTTTCAAACATAGCAACACCCTTCCTCATGCATATTTTAGGGGGAGTTTTAATAAGAAAAAAGAGCAGCTGCAGTTTCAACAGTGCACATTAAAAATCAAACACAATTACTTTTCGTGTTTTTCCAGTATATTCATAACAATTACAGGGTGTCCCTAAGATCGTTTGCAAAGTTTAAGGGTGAGTTAAGCATATAGAAGGAAGTTCTTTATCAAACAGAACATGGGGACGGAAATGAAAAGGGCGGCAGAGGGGTGCTGAAAGTACCTTTTTGAAAGTTTACTAAAAGAGTAGACCATATAGGGGAGAATGGGATAAAACCCTTGATTCGGGAGCTATTATTTTTCCTACCTAGTAGACAGATATTGTATTAAACTCTACTAGTCAAGAAAAATGAACATTTATAATGGTGTGTTATAGCTGTTGAATTCACTGATTCTGTGAGGGATTATTTCTTTTAAGTCGTCAACTTTCTAATATCCGTTTGATTTTAAACTGACCTTACTTAAAAATCATTACGGTTATAAAAACTATATTTAGACAGCTTATTATACGTTTAAACCTCATCAAACAATAAGGATTTACTCCGATAAGTGTGCGGTTCTTTTTTGATTTTTATAACCTCTTCACTCGGGGTGAAACCGGGTATTCCAAGTGGCTTAAGACCGGGACAGACAGTATTGATTCCACCGATTAAGACGATAAAAACACATCAGACATTAAGTGTTTATATTTTAATGATGTAATTTTGAATTTAAATAAAGGATAAGGGTTAATAAAATGTAAATTTATAAAAAGCTGAGCCCACGAATGCTGCAGAGGAAAAAACCTGCTCTATATATGAATTCTGTCACTAATATTCTGAAATTCTCATATTGTCATTAATAGCTAATGTTGCGTTGACGCAACGGTGAAGATAAACGTTTATAAAAAATTAGCTACCTAATAAATTTTATATTAATAACAATTTTTGAGTTGGATATAATATGGAGAATATTTCAGTAAAAAAATATTTGCCTTTAACGGTGATTTTGTATTTAGAATTGAGTTCCGTGTTTGATATATTTTTTAACCAAAACTTTTGACTTGGTCTTTTCGGAGAAAAAAGACTACGAGAGAAGCAGATGTGTTAGAGGTGATCTGTTGTTAGTCAAGGTCACTGCATGTCAAAACATGCCATGAGTCAGTTGTTTGTGGTTTTGTGGAGGGGGGAATATATTTTAAAAAGTGCCTATGTTTGGATGAATATTTATTCATTACACAAGAAGTATTTTAAAAACTATGTAGGAAAATTTAACAGTTATATTGAATTTACAATATCACCTTTTTCTTTATAATTAAAAGGTTTCACACTTCATAACTGAGTAAATAGATTTGTGAAAAAAAAGAAATTCCGAAAATTCATCCCAGTCATTTCAATAAATGTTTTCCTATTCACATGGCGAGATTAGTTTCCCCTCGCTTGAAACAACAAATGACCTTCCTGGCCGCATAATACCAACCTTTACAGGAATAGGAACAATGGAGAAATTTCGAGCGTGCTGATTGATTGTTTCAGCTGCGTCACGTATGATGTCATAAACTTACTGTCTAGTTACCTTATCGTGGTGTTCAAAGTACATTTAAAGTTTATTCTCTGATGAATACGAATTAACACCTAAAAATACGATTTTTAAACGAATTTTACTAACGAAAATACCTGTGTTATTTCCAATGAATTTCAATCTTTCTACAACAAATTTGAGCTTGACAGAATGGCTTGAAATATTGAGTGTGAAACAAAATAAATAGTGGCGCGATCTCTGAGCAAAATATGATAACTGCTATTTTTAATTAAATATCTAAAATTTTCTTTTTAAATAAAAATCCAATCTTTCATTTGAATTTAAATTGAAAGCCATTAATTTTCAATGTGAATATTTTGCAATGTCAATTATTTTATAATTTCTGACTTTTCAATTTTTCAAGCTTTTTTTTCCTATTTCTTCCTGATATTACAATTTAAGTAATAAAAGAAAGGAAGTGCTTTATTTAGACTTTTCGTTTTGAGAAAAGGATATCTTTAATAACTAAACAATTTTTCAATTTATCTGCTGATCTGAACACATTTTAGTACATTTTTATTCCTTAACTGGAATTTATCACTTATACATGGCACTCTTTCTCTCTCGTACGTATATAATATTTATGGTATCTGTATGCATAGTTTCAAACTACTGTTCATTATTAAAATTGAGAAGAGAGCCCTAATAATTAAGGAAAGGTTTCAAAAGAAAAACAAAAAAGGTGATGCTTTTTCAACTTTTGTATTTCATATGCATTTATTAAATTAATACTTCAATAACAAGTAATAATCTGACGTCATACGTGACGTTGCTGAAACAACCAATCAGCATGCTTGAAATTTCTCCATTGTCCCTATTCCTGTAAAGGTTGGCATTATGCTTCCTGGCCATACTTTGGTCATCCTTTCTTTGTTGACAACTGATAGCGCAGCAGAGGGAGTCCTCCTCCAGGAATTTCTTCAGGAAGGAAGGGTCAATTCTGTTTTCGCGATGGTAAAATTATCAGGGCTTTGAGGCAGTAGAATTCTTACACCAGCGGAGATCAGAGAGTTAAGCCTACATCTGGCATTGCACAATATTTAAAGTAATACAGTTATATAAATTTTAGTATTTCAAGACGTTGTAAAATTCATTTTTGTGCTATAATTCAATCGAAAGTTAGAGCACGAAAGATATCACAAAATTTCTCAATTTTCGTTTAACTTCTAATTTATATGAGAAAAAGATCGATACTTCACAAAACTGACCTTCTCTGCAAGCATTTCCAGCATCCAAAGTTTAGCCTTTTGTGTAAGAGACTTTTCTAAAGATCGCCAACACACAAGACACTTAGACTTACAGTTTCGTTATTATTAAAAAGAGAGATACAACTGCATATGTATTTGAAAGCAACTTCCAGACATAATTTGAATGTATATCTGAATTAGCAATTCACTATATGGAATTTACTACTCAACTAGCACATATCTTTAATAAATCACTTTAAGCAACCGTGTAATTTCCAATTACATCCTCTCCATTTTACAATAATCTTCACTAATTTACTCTACAGTTTGAAACGTTCTTCTAAATTAAACGGGCTTATAACTTTCTGATAATGGATTAAATATTCGACGCAAGAGCATATAGTCTGCCTGTCTAACAGGTATCAGAAGCTTAGATGCTGATTACACTTATGGCGTGTTGTTTAATGAACCGTCTAATGCGAAAGCAGGGGCAAAATTATTTCTCGTTTACAAAGTTGGTAACAGATTATTCGTGAAGTCAGTGCTATAATTCTTGAAAACGGGATTCATATTTATTACCTTTATAAGGAAAAGAAAGTTTCTAGTATAAATGTTTTGTGTGTATCTAGAATTTTAATGATAAATTACAGAACAAATATGTTATTCCGTAAAATACAATTGTCAGTTTTCAAACTAATTCAATTAATCTAATTAACTCACTGTATGATGAAAATTATGATTTCCAAGATTTTCAGCTGTATAACTAAAGATAAATAATGTTAGTAATGACAGGATGAATATAAGATTGCTTCGTGTAAAACCAATTTTTCTGCCATTAATGTATATATCCTCCTCAGTCCCAGCGTCGTCTGTAAGAGAAACTTAACAACATTTTTTCAAACGTTCACCACATTAATTGAAATGCCTCTATATGTATCAAAATTGGTTGTGGATCTCTTCAGTAAATGGAAAAAAATATCAGGAGTCATTTATGAGCTGAAAAATGTTTGGGATATTTTACAGTCATTTAAAAATGGCATTTCCAGGGAAACGGAATATTTCTCGTACGCACAAAACCAAGGCATTATATCATTGGATATTGATCTTTTGAAAATTTGTTTTGCATCATAATATGTAGCGTAAAGACCATAAATATTTTTAAAGACCATAATTAGTTTTGTGATATCTCTTACCTATTTGAAAAAAAAAAAACCTAAACCAAATATCCCTCTCAGTCCCAGCGTCGCCTTTAAAAGAAACTAAACATTTTTTCAAACATTAACCACATTAATTGAAATGCCTCTAGATTTATCAAAATTGGTTGTAGATCTTTTCAATAAATTCCAAAAAATATCAGAATTCATTTATGAGCTGAAAAGTGTTTGGAATATTTTAAAGTCATTTAAAAATAGCGTTTTCTACAAAACGGAATATTTCTTGTACGTCAAAATTAAGTCATTATATCATTGGATATTGATTTTGTGAAAATTTGTTTTGCATCATAATATGTAGCCTAAAGGTTATATTTTTAAAGTACATTATTAGTTTTGTGATATCTCTTACCTATTTGGAAATAAAACCCTAGAAATTTTGATATCTCCTCCAGGAGACATCAGGTCTTCGTTACTCAAACACCTGTGCAATGATGTAAGCCTCTTCATGTTGTTCGTCACCATCTTCATTCATTATTTTTCTTTCATTCACACCCTAATAATCAAGACATTGTATATATTCCTTTATTTTGTTCTCAATTCTATGTGTAACCAGCTTTGTAAATTCTTCATTTGCCATACTTCTGTACGCTGTAATTTGCCATCCTTCTTTCTGCAACTCAATAAAGTGCACCTATATCAATACCAAACTGGATAGGAGCCACATGAGGTCTAGAGACGGCGGTGTTGGGTGGTGTTAAAATTTTAAAGGAGACATCGGGTATTCGTTACTCAAACACTTGTGCAATTATGTAAGCTTTTTAATGTTGTTAGTCATCATCTTCATTCATTTTTTTCTTTCATTCACACCCTAATAATCAAGACATTGTACATATTCCTTTATTTTGTTCTCAATTCTATGTGTAACCACCTTTGTAATTTCTTCATTTGCCATTCTTCTGTATGCTGTGATTTTCTTCTTTTTGCAACTCAATAAAGTCCACCTACATCTATACCAAACTGGATAGGAACCACATGAGCACTAGAGACGGCGGTGTTGAAGTTTTAAAGAAGACATCGGGTCTTTGATGAGTAAATATTGAAAACACAATGCACTGATTAGATAATCTCAATGAAATCTTTTTAAGCTTGATTTTGTTTTTATAAATTCGTAGAAGTGTGATTAGTTCCTCCAGAATATTTATTTTATTAGATTCCGTATGCAAAATGTGGAGACCTATTTGCAAAGAATTATAACCCTTTTTTATGATTTGTATGATGCGTATTTACTTTTAATGAGATTTCTAATAAATTTGTAATCTATTTTTTATTATAAAACTTGCTGAAATTAATAAAGGCAGCTATTATAATTAAAATTCTGCTTTATTTTGTCAAAATACTTATATATTTTTTCAAAATATCATATAAAGTATCAATAAATTAATATTTGTTATTTACTACAACATATGTCAGTATGACCCAATGTCTCTTGTAGGAGACACTGATTTTCTCAGCGAAAAAATTGAAATATTTTTCGACAATTTTTTTGGAACGTTTTGATGTATTTAGAACATATTAATGCTAAAATTAACGAAATTTAAAACTAAAAGTTGGTCTTGGATCTGAGGAGAATATATGAAAAATCCTTACAAGTTAACATACTTAACCTGTAAGAACGATGTGTTGTTGTTTCTTATTCCACTTGTTCTAGCCCTCAGCCAGACCAAGTACAAGAGTCCGCTCGCCCACAAGAAAGCGAACGATTCATGGTAAAGGAGGAGAGTGCAGCTTCTGTTGGTAATAGACCTTGGACGCCCGAGGGAAGAAGTCTGACGTTGTCCATTGCCTTTATGCTTTAGCTGGGTATAATGGAATGGCCTTCACGCCTTGGGTGACCCTGCCAGGAGAAAAACTCCAGACGTACCTCACCCATTCCACCCAGGATCACCCCCCCTACGATGAAGCAGCATAATAGGACTTAGGGGAGGGAGAACGATGTCATTTAACAAATTAAAGGTTCAAATGACCGTTTTCAAACAGTTTGCCATTTCGTAAATTTTTAATTACCTTAATTTCTTTCCACTAAATCTTTGATCTAATCCACTCATTATCTTCTCTTGATTATCGTATTTCAGTATTATAGAACCAAGTGATAAATTATATCTATTTTATAAAACTTGTGCTACTCTATAAAGCTCGTCAAACATTCTTCGTTTGCAAAAAAATATTATTTCTTAAATTTTAACGTGGCGAGTTGTATTGCAGGGAATTTTTCACTGGTGCTCTCGTGTTTATTAGTGTGCAACTAGATATTGCTAAGAATGTTGTAAAAGAAAAATTCGGAGATTTCAGAAGCTGAATTTCAAATAGTTTATATAAAGATAGAAGATGAAAAAAATTAAATTATCTTGTGTTTTGAGAATTTATTTTGAAAATGAAATTTTATGTATATGGGCTTTAAAAAGATTAAAATTTTAATTCGAATCTAGATATATGCATATTGAAAAAGACTTACTATATTTATTCTTTTTCAACTGGACGGAATTAATCATCGTTTATCTGAAAATACTAATTGAAGAAAAGCAATATATTATCCTTCAGGAATGAATATACAATTCTCATTACTAAATAGAAACACACTTCATCGATACTTATTCCCGATTTCCATTTCGTGGACCACTTAAGGCTGATTTTTTTTATATTTATTTAATTGTAGAATAAACAATAATTAAGGAGTAAAAATCACCGTTTTCTATAAATATATTTGTGTTTTCATTTTCACGCAAACTATTTTATTAACCTTAGCCAATAACACTCAGATGGGAGATTAAGAACAAATATTCGTTATGGAAATTAATTAAGTAGATCCAATTAGTGAAGTAAAAATACAAGGGCATTTAGATCATTAGATTTATCTGTTATTAATAAATGACCACGTTTGCGCAACATTGGGACCAATGTTTGGAAATCTCAGCGTTTGCGAGAGCACAATTAATTACATTCCAGACAAATGTGTAGCCACTAATTTAATTTGGAAATATATTAATAAGATTCCGAAGTAAATTGCAATTCACTGAAGCATACTTGATTAATTTCCTTAATTAAGGATTAACTTCGAATAATTAGGTTCTCCCCAGATTTCGTGAATAAATTATTTTGAAAACAATACTAGGGAATGTCGATTTCCTTAAATGAAGTAAACACCATTAATCATATTGTTAAATACTGCCATGTGGTTTGTCTTTTGGCTATGGAATTGGATTGTTCACAAAATTTCCGTGATTAAATATGTGATTAGAAATAGTGTTCTTTTTCCACTAAAACGTTAATACTGATAACTTGTTCCAAGCATTATGTGAATATGGACATTGTGTTTTGCTACGTTTCAGTTTAAATCATTTGTTTTCGATAATCATTTGTACATTTATAACAAAAGCACGCAAAAGAGACAAAAGTAGCTTTCGGATTCGTGAATGTGTAACAAATATATTTTAACACGTTCGCTGCCGATCCCGAGACAGCGCGTGATGGAGAAATTCGGACTTCCTAGATAATTAGTTGACTCGTCCTGTTCTAGCTCTTAACTATAGCAGAGAAGGAGTCATCTTATTAAATAGTAGGTGTGAATTAAAGACGTGAGTCAAACGGCAACAGCGGCAGCCAACGTGTTAAACTATTTTTGTTTGTAATATCTAATAGCATATTTTGTCTCGCATATGAATACTTTCATATATGTAATCAATTTCGTTTTCTTACTATAGACTTTTAAGGAAAGATAATCCAGAATCATTTCCAAATTTTCTTGCTATGACTATAGTGTTTTTATTGGATGCAGATTTCATGTCTACTGTCTTTTTCTATTAGACATTCTTATTTTCCTGATTTAGATTTGCAAGAGGAAGGCAAATATTAAAATATCACTAAAGATAAATAACCTAATATTCTAATATATTTAAAAAATTGTATACAAGCTGTTTAATGTGCATTCATTATTATGAATGGTCATATATTTGCTTTCAGGATAAATCTTATACATATGTTGTATTGTGAAACAGGACAGATTATTTCTAAATGATGCATCACATAAAAATTCGAGATTACATAGGAAATTTTTCTGTTTTAAAGAAGTTTCAAATTAAATTTATATTTTTACATTCCATTATTTAATATTTGCATTTAATAATAAATTCACAAATTATTTTTGCCCAATTTTTTGCCCAATATTTCAACTAAAACCAATTTGAAATGTATTAATGTAACATAAAACAAGACTTTCATATTGGAAATAAAAGCATTTTTTTTCATTCATTCCAAATTTTGCGATACTGTAAACTAATTGTCCAGTGTATCCAAATAGAAACTAGACTTTTTTATCGGTATATTTGGACACATTCCTGTTTACTCTCCGTTTACTAATAATTATAGAAAGAAAAATTTTGCAATCTCCTGTATTCTTCTCTATTGGTCATTTGTGCTGACACTCTTATGACAAATTGTTGTACTATAGATTTGTGTACTGAGAGCAATGAGTAAAGAAACGCCAAATATTACAAAAAAAAATCTTACAAAAATAAGCGAGTCATTTCTTACCCAATTAGCAGAAATTTAAACACATCGTAAGAAAACGACAAGAAAAGTAAATTTAAAATAAAAGCAAACGTAAAAATGAACGAAAATATTTTTAAAAACAGCCTTTTGCAAACGATTTAAAAATCGGCCGACCAAATAAGAATCCTAATTTTTGATGTTTTTCCAAATTGAAATTGTTTTAACAAAAGTCTCATTTCAAATTTCTGAAAATAAGTTAGCTATCCATCAGTAATCAAAACCTGAAGATGCTTTTGGGAGTATTAAACATTGTGATCATATGCCATTTTACTACTCTAACCATCCCATAAAGCTTGGGCAGTTCTCTTT
The DNA here is from genome assembly GCA_013235015.1 of Araneus ventricosus. Classification (NCBI taxonomy): domain Eukaryota; kingdom Metazoa; phylum Arthropoda; class Arachnida; order Araneae; family Araneidae; genus Araneus; species Araneus ventricosus. The sequence continues at coordinate 125,880 of BGPR01001290.1, read as the reverse complement.
GTAGTCCGTCCTTGTTTCTATCCATTGTCTCATGCTATTAATCAAACTTCTACTCAGGTTTTTCTAGCAAACTAATGTTTGGTCTGCCTTATTTTCAAATCATGTTTATTCCACACTGTAGTCCGGCGCCACTGTTTATTATCTTATAGCACTCTCAATGAGTAAATAATTTTAAATATTCAGTAATAACTTAGTGTTATTAAGCTGTCATAATATGTTTTGCAGGAAATCTTTTTTCTGGGAAAAAATATGTTCATATTTCAAGGAGATTTGAGGAGGAATTATTTACACTTCTTGAATGCTCAATTTATTGTTTTTAATCAATATACTCGTTCAAATTATATTTTAAGTTAAAAATTCCTGCTTAAAAAGTGAATTAATTAGTGAGCTATTCTACAGCTGATGAGCATTTATTATAATTCGAAATAATTTTGGATGATATGAATACTAATATAGTACATATTTGAAATTTTCACTGAACGTTTTACGATAATGATTTATTTACAAATCTCAAGATGCTTCCTGTAGACGAAAACAAAAAAGCATGGAACTTTTCTGAGGAGTTCGGAGGCTCCCAATCAGTGAAAGGTATTTTAATAAATGCAGTCTATTTACCTAATTTTTGAGAGATGGAATGATAAGTAAATATTTTTTGCTCTGAGACTTGAATTACATATAGGGTAAAGTAGCTTCTTAATTTTAAAACATCAAGAAAACGGGCACAAAATTGGGTACTTTAAATTATTTTGCTTTATTCAAGATGGTTATAAAATATGGGGATGAAAATACATTTATTGCAATTTTAAATTTACAAAAACTCTTTCCTTCAGTGCAATACTAATAAATATCCGTTATATAGGTTTTTTTTCATGTAATCCCATTTACTGCTGAAAGAATGCCACGATAAAAAATAATACATTTTGTAGCGCGGAGAATTTAAGAGACGAACATTGCTAATGATTTAATGAAACAGAGAAAATTTTCCAGTTATTTTACTTATTTCCATGAAATCATGATTAGTTCTCCAACTTCATCAAAAGCATTTGAAATTCAATCTTCTTTTCACTGCAGAAGACTTGAATAATTCATTTTTCAAAGATATTTAAATATCTGTAGAGCTATTAAAGTAGGTAAATAAAATTGTATTCATATCTAACTCTCAAGACATTTGAAATAATTACCGATTCAGTGAAATCATTTAAGAACATCTTTTATCTATACATGTAATTAATTAAAAGCCGATATATCATCAAATATTTCTGGTTATTGCAAAAGATTTGATTTCTAAAGTTATCATTCGAATCAAGGGTCTTAACTCGTGTAATATGATACTGAAGAATAAATCAGAATGTGCTTAAAAATATTAGAAAATTACTTGGACTTTGGATGGTATAATTTAAGTTACTTTATATACTCCAAAGTTTTGTTTTAAAAAATTTAAAGATGGCAGGAAAATTTTAATTTTAATGGTTCCAAAAACGGTTCTAAGGATCTCATTCACTTTCTTTTTAAATTTTCTCAATAATGCGTGTTGTTATGAAACTTTAAAAAGGTAAAATTCTGTTTCATTAATTCATTACAGAACAGAACACCACTTCATGTCGCTGCAATTATAACCTTTTAGATATTTAAATAGTGTAGGGAGCATGAAGTGGAAGGGACATCGGAAGACTCTCTTTAACAGTTTAGCAAATAATGAGGGAAGCAGAAAGATGGAAAAAAATTACAAAAAATACAAATCTAAAAATCTGGGTTAATATACAAGAAACTAAGGGGAGTACCATATAAAACTATATGCAAACAAACTCAGTAAAAATGAAAGTAAAATTTGAAAAAAAATGGGTATGAAGTGCACAATAACAATAAAAAAGAGAGAAAAAGAAAAAAATAATAAAATCAAGAAGTCCACAGAAACAAGCTAATATGCGGGTGTTAACGCACATGTGTGTCTGTTCTGTTGATTTTTCCTTCTTCCATAAAGTGAATGTTTTTCTGTATGGAAGCGGAGAATAGTTTAGGTAAGCTATCACTTCGACGAAGAGGGCGCAACAAATTCCCAATGTCGGCTTGCTGATAATGGAAAAGACGTCGAGTGGAAGTTGACCACGGATTCATTCGAAAAAACTCTCCAAATGCGCTAATATGGTGTAGCAATCGTTGGATTTTAAGTGGGGAACCTCTGTGGGAAGCGACGTTGTACAACCAGATTAGCTCATGTTGCTGTACCGGTTTAGTTATTTGGAAGGATGCAGTCGGAATGCACCCTTTCGCATAGTGCAAGGGAGTTCACTAATTCATTACAGTTTCTTTTTCCAATTTTACTTTTCAGATGCATAGAGACAGGGGGCAGAGGGAGTGTAGACGCCCAGTGTGCTAGTCTTAGGTGATGCCATAGAGATAAAACATCTGTGCTTTTGTGTCACTTTAAAGACAAGTATGGATAGAGTGGCAGAAATAATACATTGTGGCGTTTGCTACTGCTAATCAACTAATGGCCACTGGTGGCCAAAAGGACATATTTTGACTCGGCTCCACTTATCCTCGCTACACCACTACAGTATTTTCTACTTTCTTTATATTTTGCAATTTATTTGTAGTGTATCACCCCATATGTTATACAGTGCGATTAGTTAAGATGAAACGAATAAAAAACACTACTGGAGTTCAAAGCGTGTCAGAAATCTTCTCATCCAATGATATGAAAAAGGAGACTAAAATTACCTGTTTATCTGAAAAATTCTTCGTTATAAAAATGTATGATGTCATTCAGCCATAATCTAAATAAAGGTAATTTCTTTCGATGACGAAATTTTCCTGGCAACGAAGTAAAATAATATGATAAACACAATCTAATGTTGTAAACCATCTATTAGATCATAACATAGATAGCTTTATTAAACCTCATTTCCAGTATTAAACACCTTGTTTATGTAAATAATTTTATATGAGGTAGTTAACATGGTTTTAGAATTCCAAGGTCTGGCATTTATTTACTGTTAATGAAGAAATAAAAAGATAAATAGTTTTTCATGCATATTACAGCATGTGGGGATATCTCTTAAAAACTACTCTTTTGAATTAATTATGCTTTTGATTTTTCTACAACAATGCAATCAATAACAATTGCAGATCTATTTATACCGTATGTATTTTTATTCCTCATATTTATCTGACTGAAAGTTATCTCCTTTGCAGGAGACCACGAGATACTTCTGGGCTTATGGACGAAAGGCTACTGCAAGTCGAAATGAAAGTGATCCTAGCAAAATCCCGGACGCGACCCAAATTTATGAAACCTTCTTCTTCCCGGGATGCGGAGTGATCTTCACTATCATCTTTCTTCTTCTACAACACATCTACTTCTTATACACATAATAAGAACATGGAAAGTAGCTTCCTAGCAATGTTAGTCTTATGGTTAGGAAGAGAGTTCTACAGTGGTTTGTATGGGAATGCCGGGGAATTGAGCCATAGAATCTTACCTTGGCGACCATTTTGGCAACTTGGCGACAACTTTGGCGGCCAAATGTGGGATCTTAAAAGTACAGGAACTTTCTCGGTATCTCTATTAGTGGTCGAGATCCGTATTTATCCCGATGATTCCATGTGACGTCACGGCCTGTTGTGGAGGTCATAAAAAGAATGTGCTCGGATCACAGAGTAAGGATGGGTCTGTTGATTGACTGCGATCGCCTTTGGAGTGCGAGCGTCTTTTGATCACGGAGTTTTATCCGTTGTGCGAGTTAGTAAGCTGTTAGACACCAAGCAGTATTGAAAGTGCTGTTGCTATTCTTATTATTGAATTGCTGTCAGTTTGTGTTGCTAATCAGTGCAAGTGCTATTTTCAGGTTACCTGCGCTTAGTGTTTTCCGGAATATTCGAGAATAAAGTGTCATTCTTCGTTATTCTGCTTGTTGGATTCTTTTCACCCTACACACACTGGGCAATTTTTGTAAACCCATGACACCATCTGTTGAAGGTGGAAAAAAGGAGCGTTTCTCAGATTCATAATTCTCGTGAGCCTTAAAGTAAATAATAATGAATCTTTGATCGAAATTAAATTTTCAGTCATGTACTATAGACGATTTAGAAGCCTCTAATTATTATTAAAAAGAATTAAAGGTTTGCGATGAAGTTATTTAGGACAAACTAATGGAGCTAATGTTAACTGATTGTATAGGAAATGCTTGAGTTGAATTCCAGTGCAAAATATATATTTCCAGTATCTTGTAATAGGTTAGAATCGTTAAAGCTTTCTATTACTGGAAGTATTTTAGGTCATTCTGACACAGTAGAATTGCTTTTTCAAGAAAGCTTTCATATTTTCATTTTTTAAAACTTGCAATATATAACGAAATTTACAAAGTCGCATAGTTGAAAATTAAATGAATGCAATCGGAATTATGCAATTCAAACAAATCCGTTGATTAAATAAAATTATAATGTTTTTTCCTGATGCATGTTAGCATATAAATTCAGAAACTTTTTCATATTGAATTCGTCCATAATGTATTAGACAGAAATGTTTGATGGTTATTCACGATTATATTTTTCATATATATTGTTTTCCTATAAAGTACAATTAAAACTTTTTAAGAAGTTGATATAGGAAAACGGAAAATACAAATAAAAAATTTTATTTTAGAGTAAGAAAATATTTATATTCCAGATTATTGCATTTCAGTAGTATAAACATCGCAATGGAAAAAATAAATTATTTCACAATAATTATCTGTAAAGAGAACGCAGAATTTCTTCATTTGTGAGAAAAACGCTTTTATATTTTAAATGCCAACAATTGATATAAATCGAAAATGAATACAACAATTCCATGCAAAACCATGTCAAGCAATAAAGATGTTCACTTAGAAAACGATTAGAATTATTAAAGGACTATTTTATTTTTGAAAAAATGTATTTATAATTCTTTTAAGCAGAAATAAACTTTAAACTTAGATGTATTTACTTAGTTTAATCATCATCTCTTTCTTCCTAATGAATTTAATTCTTCTCAATTAAAGGAATCTTTGTTTAGCTATTCTAGCATAAAAACGCTAACTTATCACTGAATTCCATTTTGACATAAATTCCGTATTAATTTATTTTCGCCATCAAACTGCTAATAAATCATCATTGATTTTGCAACATCTTATTCAGCTTCAGAAACTTATTCTTCTGTCGCCTATTTTGATTCTCTGGAAGTCCTGTGATGCAGACTAAAATTGCTCGTGACATGAACAAGCTCGTTCTGAATTAAAGTAATCTTTGTTTAGCTATTCTAGCATAGAAACGCCAACTTATCACTGAATTCCATTTTGAGATAAATTTTGTATCAATTTATTTTCGCCATCAAACTGCTAATAAATCATCGTTGATTTTGCAACATCTTATTCAGCTTCAGAAACTTATTGTTCTGTCGCCTATTTTGATTCTATGGAAATCCAGTGACACAGAATCCAACTTTTCCTTAACATGAAACTGCTGGTGACATGAAAAAAAAGTATTGCGCTTTCCTCTCTCTCCGCAGCCGATTTGCCAAGATATATGGTCCACAGTACTAGTATCCAATGAAAAAGAACGTGGATGAGCTATGGAAAAATCATTTCGAGTTCTAAGGGATCTATGATTATTTATAAGGGACATAATTAGCAGTTTAATTCTCGATAAAGCACTTATTTCACCAATAAAATGTCTATTTCGTTCATTAAAAATATTTTCTTGATAGAACACGAAAATAAGGGAATGAAATACGGTTAAATATAAGTTTATTAAAGAATTGCTGTAATGATAGATGCAAATATTTGATGAAAGCTAAATTCATTGCGGAAGCGAATCTTAAATTTAAAGAATTTTGTCAACAAAAATTAGCATTAATTCACACATTAATTAGTCATTAATTTTATAAATGATTCACACTTTGCATATATTGAATGGCATTTATTTTAATTTTAAATAAAAAATAAGAATTTCTGCATTAAGAGAATATATTTATATTTATGGAGAGAAAAATATCTAATGATTTTTCTTTTGTACTTATATCTATTATTTTTCTCTCTTATAAAATTAAACTTTGTGTTAGAGATTTCCTTTCTCCTTTGCTTGCAAATGTCAGTCATTTATAAGAACTTTTATTAAAAAGAATTTTGGCATAAAGCTTTCAGGAACCGCATATTTTGTCTCCCATTCATATAAAATATTCTGTAGAAGATTTATTCTCCATTATATGTGACTGTGAATACATCGCTTTTAAGTGCGATCTTAATACGAATTAGCAAGAGAAAATTTCTGTTGAAGACAAATAATTGGAAATTCCAACCTCATTTCCAACTGTAAATGACACATCATTTTACAATAATTTTGATATTTTCAATTTTTCGCTGAATGGACTTTTTTTCACATCTTTCTTATAAACTGACTTTGACAAAAGCAATTTTTATTAAAGGATAATATGTAATTGATGGAATTGAAGGAATGCACATCAGAATCAAATTATTCTGTAATTTACAGTTAAATCTGAATATATCTACGGTTATCCATGGAAAGAGTTTTAGAAACCATTCGATAACTACAGAATTTTTGATAAAATGATTAGCCTAAAAAGATCACTTATGTTCATGATCGTCCTTGTTGCTTTTTAAAGTTAGAAAACCTACATATATTTGACGTAATTTTTAAAGTATTTATGTGCTGTTTGCTTATAAATTTTGTCAATATCCGATCAATAATACAGTGTTTTTTATTAATTAGACAGTACAGAACAACTGGAAGCCAAATATCTAAATTAGTGCAACGGGTTATAAAGAAGTATAAGCAACCAAACTGCATGGAAATCGAATGCCCAGAACTTGTCATTCATTTATTAAACTATACATAGCTGCTTCACATTACAGTAAAAAAGAAGTGGCTTTCTGGTTACAAAAAAGGAAATATTTTCTTCTTAGGCAATATTTAATATCAGTTCTGCTAAAATTACCTCTAGTTACACAAGAGAATCACTAGCATTTGAAATGAAAGTGAAATGATTGTGGTGCTCAAAGTATATTCTTATTTCATGTTCAATCAAAAGATCCGACATTAAAATATCATTTAAAAGATATAAATACGACGTACAACTTCTAAGCATTAGTAGAAAATAAAATTTAATGGAGGAAAATTCTGATAGAAGGAATTGAATTCTCTGAGTGCAAGTTTCGTACATGTTTCATGGTCTCTTTAGCAGAAGAAATCCAACAGACGTTAAATAGTCAATGCACTTCAGCCGTTTTTTATTGGTATACAATATTTTGGCAAATGTTTCAAGCAAGCTTAAAGATTATTTTTATTGCCTTCCATTTGCCTCAGACATGGAGTAAACACAAGTAAGTATGCGGATGAGAAGCCGTCTCATAAGTAAGCGGGGTCTCACTTCTGGACGTGGGTACAGTAATGATGGTGTGGCTCTTAGGGCCTGTCATTGATGTTGAGTCGTTCCCCTGTAAAGGGGGGTCGCACCATAAGCAGATGATAATGATGCCTATAATGCGATTGGCACGTTGCCAAATTTCTGTCGCAGCGGACGGTTATTCATTTACTCCCATATGGCTTAACGCTTCCTCGGGGTGATTCCGTGTGATTACCTTCCGTTTGCAAAATATAATCTTATTCATACATGTTAGATTGCAAAATTGCAACTACATCATTTTTCGGCTTTATCAGTACTTTTAAATAATTTAAATTTTCGCCACCAAAGTTTCTTCATTATCTTGTGACATCTTTGGCAACTTTAAAATTATCAACGGAATTTTTTTATAGTTATAATAAATATCTCAATTTATCATGCTTATTTTTCGAGTAATCAACTGAATTATTAATTGCTTTAACTTTTTATGTAATTTCTTTTAATGTTTTAATGTTCATTAAATTATAAAGTACTTTATTCGGCGGAACTATATGCTCGCCATTTTGAAGGGCGGAAGCGTTTGTGTGAAAACTGGTTTTAAGCATCTTCTGGCTGGAAGTTTTCCTTTGTCTAGATATATTGCTTTAAGATTCTGAACTGAACCCTCGCACCCTGCAGGTTCGAGGCCGTTGGATTTTTCTTCCTTCGGTTCTCGTCCCCTCAGGCGTGTCGACAAGTAAAAAGAATTCTGAGGAATGATGTGTGAAATGATGACCAATATTATTTAAAAAATTATCGTCTAACTGCTAACAAGTAGGACTTACAACGATGAGAAAGAATCGCTGTGCTATTAGAGCAATTTCATCGGCCATTTTAAACAAGTTGAAGGAAGTAGTTGTCAACGACGAGAATTCAAGCAACAAATTGAAAGTGAAAAATTTCTATTGAATTCTTTCCAAAATGTATATTGATCGATTACACAATTCTAAGTGAACCGCAATGATAACTATGCTAATGTCAGTGTAGTTAGGCCAAGAATAATTTGAATTTACGATGGCCGCAAACAACGGATGATTAGTTGAGAATGACGAAAAATGGTCGTTGATAGAATTCTACAGATGACATTTGTGATTTGGATTCGAGTTCAGCTCAACATGCTTAATGGTAACTAACGAGAGAAAGTTTTTTATTAACTTTTAGGGTATCTCGATATTATTATTTTTTAGAATGATATGTAATTATATATATATTTAAACTTAATATGTCAACGTAAATCTTTAATAAGATAAATTGTTGAAAGCGCTTTATGTTTAACTTCAAATCTGCAAAAAAATACAAAATATTTTTATATATGTATATTATGGTTATTTCGTTATTTCTCTGTCATGTCATACGCATCGGAAAATCAATTCTATTGTATAAGTTAACCTGATGTGTTAATGGATATAATCAGGTAGTCTTTCTGTTGTGATTGACAGTAAACTAAGTAAAAAAAAATGTTAATAAAAAGTATTTAATTTAAAAAAAATATTTTCTTTAATCTTTCTATTTGTGTAGCAAACGCAATGTACTTTTGTTTCAGCCATACTTTAACTATTGGCTGTTAATTTTAGGCAGTCTAGAAATGATAGGTGAATTAGTGTGAATTAAAATTGTACTTTTATTTGTATTCATTTTTAGCACCAATTGATCTGTCATAAATATCGTATATTCCCATCTATCATAATGGTGTTGTAAATAAGGTTTCTAGACAGCAAAATACAAAATTCAAATATTTTAACAAATAATAACATTAATCCCTCATTTTGATATCAATTATAACATTAATCCCCCATTTTTAACATTGGTGCCGTGTTAACAATATAATTTCTGCAACAAGAGTATCGTTAACAGTAGCGTCAGCTTTTTCCAGAAAGAGACACAATCACTGACACGTATTATTAACGCATGACTGAAGAATCATCATTTTGAAGTTAATGCGCTATGCCGGGGAAACAAAAAAAGAATTCCGCAGAAAATGAAAATTCTAAATAGTATTTCATTTAGTATAATATCAAACGGTTCACATAGGTCAAAGGGAAGGAGGTCCAGAATGCATGATCCACTCTGTTAACCGAATGATAAAGGAGAAGACAAACAAATTCGCAATGTGGAAGTATACGATAAAGTCGAGGGGAGTACACTCATGCTGATTATCTACAATAGATTACATTAAATTGATTTTAAAATTAAATTTAATCAATAATAAATAAGAATTTCAGCGATAATCTTTAATTATAAATTAGGAAAACTCCTTAGCGGAATACTTTTTTTTCTGGACAGTTTTTATTTTCGAAGTCATATATATTTGTAGGGTTACTTATAAATGTAAACAGCAAATCATTGTAATTTCTATCTTCTCCCCGGATTCCAATATCAGACGCCTTCTTCTGCTAATGTACAACTTTGTTCTCACTCTGAAATTCCATTATCAGCTCATTTTTTCCAAAAGATATGGTTAACAGTTAAATAGAAAATGCTAAAAATAATATAAAATTCCTTCCTCGACACAGATGAAACAACATTGGGCACTTAAAAAAATGCTTACACATGTTCACAGGAAGTCTCTCGGAAAATGATAAACAAAATAGTGTAGCAGAAATGAGAACTTATGTAGTTACTATTTTTTCTCTTTGAATCACAATCAAATGAAAAATTACTTTAAAGCTTTTCCAAAGTTGAATAGTGTTATCTTCCAAGCGGAAAAAGCGATTTAAATATCCCTTCAGCGGTTGTTCTCGACAAATAAGGAAAATATAGGAAAAGAACTTTCAGGGGTTTCCCAACATTCTCAAAGAGATAACAAAATTCATTAATATTATGTCATGACATTCAACTTCCCAGATTCTTTTCATCTTTTATAAAATTCGACTCTTTTTAAAATAGTTCCTTCTTTTGTAAACGGATAAAATGATTTCTCAATTTAAACTCAACTTCAGAATTAATTGAAGTGAAAAACTATAAAACTGTAACCTTTTATGGTTTCACTTTGAAGTTGAAATCATTTTTCACCAGATATAGTTCTATACAGAGTTCAGCTGTTAATTGTTCAAGCAGAAAGACAGTAAAATCCTATTCCATCTTTAAATATTTTAAATTGACGTTATCAAAGATTTTATCAAACAGAACGAGATATATATTCTGATTAAATGAAAGATATTTACTTGGACAACCTTACATTAACTGCCCTTTACTTGATTTGAAATCAAGGAAATGTATCGAGAATATTACGAAAAAAATTCGTAGTATTACTTTCTGATCAACTTTAATATTAAATATTGTTGGCATAACTTACGTTAAAATTTATTTCCTGATCACTTTTAAATGTGTTTTGCATTCTCATAATTACACATTACTTATTTCTTGTAATACTTATTTTATTTTTTATAGTTGATACATACGCTCCGAATGATTGTGATACTTCTAAGGAAAGTTATTTTTTCACAGAAACATAACTTTCAGCTGGTTTTCTTTCAAATTCTAACAACAATTTTTTGGATACATTTGTCAATAGTAGAAAATTCCTGCAAGGAAAAAAATAATGATAATAGTTTGGATTCGCTTATTTTAAAAGGCTTTTGTTTCCATTTAAATGTTCAGAAAATATTTCTGTATAAGCTTATAAAGAAACCGTTAAATTTCAATGTAAAGTTGAATAAATATTAATTATCAATAAAAACGGTCTACTATTAACACCAAGGAATAAGATAGAATTAACACTAATTATCACCATATAAAATGGAAATAAAATCAATATATATAAAAGGTAATGTTCGTATGTGTGTTCGTTATAGACTCAAAAACTACTGTACCGATTTACGCGCGGTTTTTGTAAAATGATCCGCGTTGTCCGTGGAAATTTTAAAGCTGTTGAAATCCTCGATCTGACCACTAGAAAGAAAGTTAGGGCCCTAATAATAATTTAATATTTGACTTCCGTTGGCGATGGTTGATAAAATGCTTGGCGCAACTCCAAGTGTAGGTTGCTTTTTGTAAACAGCTTTGTTTTTCGGTGCCTCGTAGACCTTGGGAATAGAGGCAGGGCTACCATATTGCCCTTTTTAAGGCCAAATTCTGAAATTTGGTATTTTTTCAAAGGTCTTGGCCTTTGGAATTTTCATTTGGACTTAAATTCATTTTTGGATTTCTTTTTGCTTATGACTTTTAGAAAGATTTTTAGTAAATAATTTTACGATTTTTTTAAAAATAAACTATTCATAAGGCACTTTTCAAATGGCTCACAACCAGCTGTCCAACGAAGCAGTTCCAGAATAAAAAAGGTTTCTGTCACCTTTCTTCAGAATTTATTAGTCAGAATGCCTTTAGCGGTAACTATGTTTATCTCTGCACAGCATAAAAGAACCATTTTCTTTGTTTTTCTTTCGTTTCTTTTCATGATCGAATTCTTATACAAACACTTCCACACAGAAGCGTAAGATATTCTCTTTCTTTCCAAGAAGAGAGACATAGAGAAATGGAAAGAGGACATCGCATTACAGATCGTAATTTCGTAAGATCTGTAATCGTATCTGATCGTAAGATCTGTAATTACGGTATTGTTTGAAATACCCATGTCCGGCAATTTAATAAGCGTTTTATTGTCATATCTCAGTGATAGAAAGAAAGCTTTCAGAAACAATCTTTAGAATGACGCAAGATATTTAATTTTGGGTGTCAACTATTCAAATAACATCGAAACTAAGATAAGTGCATTTTTTTAAATATTTTTTTCAAGTTTTGGAAACTCAGCCATCTATTATGAGTCGGAAATCATATTTTTATATTAATGGATTTGCCTACTGTCAGTCATTTACTATGAGTATAAAAAAAACTTTTAATTTATTGTAATCAGATTGAAAAATTATATGGAACATTGAAGTTCACAAGGTAAGAAATATTGTCGCTCATGCGTAGAATTAAGCTCGAGTGTTCTTGTTAAATTTTGTAAAAATCCGTAATGTTTAATTTTTTATTGTTTTCTAAGTTTCTTAATCTTCAACATTAATTGTGATGATTTTGCTGCAATAGATCGAAATTAACAACGTGGCAATAGTCGATTACGCATGCAAAAAATCAATTAAATCAATTGGTAAAACTTGATCGTATTACATTTCAGTATAATTCGAATTTGAATATAGCTTGCATCCAGATGTGATTGTTGAAAGTATGAATAAAGTTTGCAGACATTTGAAGGCATTTAAAGTTAAGAATGAATCACCTGGGTTGTGTTGCTTGAATGGTAACGTTAAATTGCCACCATTGAAGGCACCATTTGAGCCATTGTTCTTATCGGTCGCTGGTACTACAACACAATCGAAGTATTATTTGAATAACATACGGAATTCTAACACATGTTTTCAAATGATTTCGTTTGGTGCAACGATTATAATAACTCAGAATTATATGCCAACATTCAAGATTCAAGGGCAAATATACCATAAAGCAGACTCTTTGTTTACATTTACGGATGATGACAACAAATTTCTGCAAATATATTTCATTGGAAATTCAAGTGGTCAAGTAAATCGATAAAAACATCTAAACAAACGCACGAACACTGACTTTATATATATATATATATATATATATATATATATATAATCTAAATCCAAATTTAACCAGCATACAAACATACAGAAATAAACAAGAATTAAATCCTATATCAAATAGTCATTATTTGAACAATACATCACTTTTAAATAAAATCTATTAAATTGAAATTACTAATGATACCATAAACAAAAATCAAGTTTAAGCATTATATGTCAACAAGTGAAAGAACACTGTTGTTATTAAAAATAATGAAATAGGCAATCCAAGTAAATGGAGTTTTCAACAATGAAAATAGCAGCTTGGCTGTGGACAAGCTTTAGTCAGGTTAAATTAATTTTGTTGTACAAACCATCCCTGTTACTATTGTTGTTGAAAAAACAGACAGGGTAATTTACCCTAAAATGAAAGAATTTAGAAAGAAGAGTCTTATACTAACCCTAACTATAAAGCATGACTATATATAAATGACTAAAAATCAGGATAAAATATGTAAATATCATTATATTGCACTAAGATATTGCACTAAAGACAGTAAATATATAATTCAATAAAGTACCCATACTTTACATTAAACATAAACTAATCTTTGTCTCCTCTTAAACTTACCAGAATTCATCTCTTTCAATATAGCCCGCCATGCATATTGACATCACATGTTGCCACAACCACAAATCTTACCATGAATCAACATAATTGAAAAAAATATAATTAATTTTTGATATCATGAATTATTAAGATACCTATATTAAAATTCTCAAAACTATATTAAAAATTGTAATACATTTAGTTATCTAGAAAATATTAAAAAATAGTTAAAAATGTCTATTAAAATGGAAATTTTCACTTGAAAGATCCTGGCTCCATCTATGTAATAAATCCGAAACAAATAACTCAATAGCCAAATTTGAATAAAACTACACAATAAGAGTAGAATGAGTGAAATCACTATCCCACTAACAAATAAATAAAAATATTCTTTTATAAACCAATATGAGTGATTTATTTCAAATGACCTAAATATTTCCTATCTATATATGCTCTTAGAAAATCTATGAAATCCATAATCCTATATATATATATATATATATATATATATATATATATATATATATATATATATATATCCAATTTTAAATAAATACCATAATTAATATCAAACTTTTCATTGTGTTCATTTAATCTATATATATTATGAAATTTAGCGATAGCAAAACATTGCCGGGTTCAGTTAGAAAATAATAAATAATAAAAATGTATTCCATTAAATAAATGTGGAGTTTGCCTTGCTAATATTCTCAAATAATGTTCCGTTCTTAAAAATGAATCGGAATTGAAACGACAGATAGTGCGGGGGTTCTAATTTAAACCCTTTGAATCCAACTCCAGAGAGGTGTGTTAAAAACGTCCGTATGTGAAAAGATCTGCGCAGAGCAGTGCAGGTTCTCTATCGAAAATGTTCTAAATCTTTATCCGCAATGTTGATTGCGGATTGTCGTCGGACGGAAATATTCATGTTGTAGTAATATAGTAGCAGTCTCCAATTTTCTCTCCTCAAATGAAATGAATAAAAGTATCTGTTCTAACCGTTTAAAACATGTTTAATAGTACTATCCGAGATTAAAGTAACCCTCTATCACTTTATTCTGATTCGGTTCGTTATCACCATATCGTCATGCACTTTCCTAACTCCTATTTTAAATTCTCTGCTGTAAATAGCTTTTCCCCTTGTAATACTTGTCCCTTAATTGTGTAATAAATTATAATTATTTTTAAATAAAGTTTCCTTATCTTAATATAAATAAAAGTCATTGTGGGTATGTGGGTATGTGTGTATGTGGCTATGTTCCACATCTCCTCCTAAACCAATGGACGGTTTTCAACCAAATTTTGTACACTTATTATTTAAGACAAGGGGAAGACACTTATGAACTTTTCTAAGTCCAGAAGTTCATTAAACAGTCAGTTAATTAGAAATTAACCGAAACTGTTTTTCCGCCGTAACTTCGGAGAAAACGGTCTGACAAAAAATATTTTTATACCATCTTAAAGTTCAAATTTTTACCTTTTCAATTATACCAATTTTATTTCTGTAACAATTTCCCTTCGATTGTTATTAATTTTTCAACAATTCAGACAACAATTAAATAATTAACAAAACCCATTACTCAGCGATTCTCGATGAAGGTTATTTTATTTTTCAATCAACTGTCACGTGATCCTTCAGGAATGCGAAAACATGTGGAATAAATTATTTTTAAAATCAACTATCACGTAATCCTTCTTTCCGCTGTAACTTCGGAACAAATTGTTCGATACAAATTATTTTTATACCATCTTAAAGTGCAAAATTGTACCTTTTCAATGATACCAAATTATTGCCTGTGACATTTTTCTTCAATTTTTATTAATTTTTAAAGTTTCACGTGCAGACGATTTTGAAATAACGCAAATTTATAGCTACTCAGTTGCTAGGAAATGGTTAGAGTTTGAACTAATTTACCTTTATTTCTGAAAAGTTTGCTTATGTTTATAAATATCCATAAAATAAGGCAGAAATTACACGTATCTGTCTGTCGGTTGGACGGTCACAAGAACTCTTCCTAAACGGTGAACTGTAGCGACATGAAATTTACACACGGCATTCTACAACATATTTCTACGTCAAAGGTGCTATTTTCAACTTTTAGAGTTAATTCATTCTTAAGGTATTTAATTAAATAACGAAAATTAGTCGCTTTTAAGCCTTATGAGTAGACGTTTTTTGCCAGTAACTTCTGAAATATTTATTAGACAACAATTATTTTTATGCCATTTTAAAGACCAGAAATTGATATTTTTAATGCTATTAATTCCATTGCGATGAAATGTTTTCTCTGATTGTTATTAAGGTTTAAAAATATATTTGTAACGTAATTTCTAACAATTCTTTTTATTCTTATAGAAATAAATTCAAGCCAAATTACTGTTTCGCGCGCGGGCTTTTGCCAGTGTTAAAGTTAATATAAGAAAATATTGCCTTCTTTCACCATAAACAACAAAGGAGACTTTACACTTCCGGTTTCCTGTTGTCGTAGCATTTACAGCTTTTAATACGGTTACACAGTGATCCAAGGACGTTAGTGAATTATTCTCTCGGTGTTTTGTTTAATTTTCACAGTGAGATATTACAGAATATGCATCTGCAGATACGGTAATGGGCATTAACAAGGAACATCATATTTTGTAGGGTTTTATTTCATCGTCATTTTTTTTCTTCAACATCTTAGAATTTTCAGGCGCACCTTCCGACAAGCCGAGATTGAAAGTAGGTGTGCCAATTTTACTAATACGTAACCTCGATATACCTAGACTCCGCAATGGCACACGGTTACAAATTACACACCTAGGTCCAAACGTCATGAAAGATACTGTTATGACTGATATAGGGAGAAGTCAGAGTGTTTTAATTCCACGCCTTCCTATAATACCGAAGGATTTATCATCTCAGTTCAAAAGGTAATAAATCCCTTTAAAAATATTATTTGCCTGGCTCAGTGCCAGACACTGAAGGTGTCAGGCGTACATTTAGAAAAATCATATTTTTCGCATGGGCAACTATATGTGGCGTGTCCACGTGTGTCCAGCCGACACAACCTCTACATCCGTGCAAGTAACGTGGTATACATAAGGATATTAGCATAGATAACCAATTTACAGAACTATATCAGCATACATGTACAGTACACTCCTGTCAGCCGTCTAATTAAGTATTATCAACCGTCAGAACTTTTACTTTCCCCTTTTAAAATACAACATAGCATTTATATTCGTGAATTAAAAAAAAGAATAATTGAAATTCTTCGCGCACGAAGTCGCGGGTAACAGCTAGTTTTTAATACAGTTTCACGTGTCAAAAAACCCCCAGACATCAAGCCTGTACATTAAATTGTATTTAAACTGTGGGATGATTGTCTCCTTTAGGCAACATCCGACATAATATGTATTCATTTAAATAAATATATATTCCTTTAAATAAATATGTGTTCCTTTAAATAATAAATAATATAGTCTAAAAAATTCCAAAATGTATTCAATTTTCAATTAATTTACTTCGTCAAAAACAGAACAGATCTTACGAAATATAAATATATACGGAATATATATTATTGAAAATTGCCATTACTTAATGGGGAAAGGGAGAGTTAGGAACACTAAAACGACATATTAATTGTATGAATTGTGCCGCCGTTTCTTACCAGAAAAACTTATAATACGATTAGTCTTTTGGAAATTGTTGATACTTCTGTTCGCTGAAATTAAAGAAAATTAATCAACTTTTTTTATTACAATATTTTCTGTAGCAGGCATTACTTTTGTATAATGCCACGGTGCTTCAAAAAGGCATAGGCAATCTTTTGAATAAAAATGACATGTTTAAAGTAATTATTGAATATTTTGTATATGCATGTTGAAGTGTCATAAGTGTGAGGATATTTTGATAAATTGCGAAGAATATGAATATTTTCTGAAAAATAAATCACATTTTGATGACTTTGATTTTAAAATGATAAATCTCCAAAAACACAGCGAAATATTTTTATTAAAACTTAATGAATAGTGTATGTTAGAGCTGGAATAGTGTCAAAGCTATCTTCACAATTCCTTGAAAACTAAGATATTTCTTTAATTGGAATCAGTAGGCGTTATTAGTCATTGAAACATTTTCGACAAAAATTTAAAACATTCGCAAACAAACGTTTTGATTTAATTTTTTTAATTGAAACATAAAATGAATTAAGTTACATTTTTTATTATAAACAAACAATCTGAACGCATTTATGCATATAATGTTATTAAATAATATTTCGGAAAAAACTTTAAAAAAAATTCGAAATTAAAATTTTTTGGATATAGTAGCAGATTTCTTATAGTGATAGATTAAAACTTAAAAACTTAAAAAAAAAAACTTTATTCACTTACCTTATCACTCTGTATCATTACTTTGGGAATAGAAACTCGTTGCTAATGATTATAATAAAATTATTATTAACACTGCAGAATCTTTTCAGAAATTAAACCAAGATTCTACTTTGAAAGATAAGTTTGAAAGCTAGTTGATAAGCGAAAACATATTACCTTCCAAAGTAAAGGATGTTTAATTAAGGTTTAATTGATATTTAAGGATTAATCAGTTTGAAAGTATTTTTCTTTGAAAGGAAAAAATATTTTCGAAATGATTATAGAGAAATAATTAAACGCATTATGAAAAATAGACAATGCTACCAGAAAGACATGGAAGAAAGAGTTTAAGAAAAAATTAAGGTTATAATATTAATAGGAAAATAATAGTGAATATAAAAACGATAAAAAATGTAGCAGACAAAAAAAACTAGCCTTCGCATATTGTTTCAAACTATAATATTCTAATTAAATGATGTTAGTGTAAGCAGAAAGAATAAAGGATGCAATAATAAAAGGGAAACTAATTGCAAAAGTAGAGACTACATAAAACATGACGGATAAAACAAAACTAAGCATCTTTTTTCTGTTTTATACTATAATATTTTTATCAAATGCATATTAAATGCATTTCATTTCACCCTAACAACAAACCCTTTAATACCAAATGCTGTTCTAAGCAAAATCCTTAATATAGGCTTCTTCAACGGACGCACTTTCCTAGCTAACAATGCAGAAAGTACCCCAATTGATTCAACTTAAAGTACAAAAGAATAATAGGAAATGAATATTTCACATGAGTTTCGCAAGTGCTTCATGAGACGCAATTAAGAGGGAATAAAACTCTTTAACTGACATGAAGTGAAATCGATAACTGGAGTCTTTCCAAATAATAAGTAGCGTGGAAAAACTTGCAGATTGGTGATGATATAATAGGCAGAATTATAAAATTTTTTCAGTTTCACTGCAGAATTATCAACGGAAACAAGTATCTAGATACCTTCTTCTCCCTCTTTATCTACGAAAATTATATAATTTTTCTTAAATGTATCGTGCCCGAATAAAATTATTGATGAAGAAAACATCTCATACGAGGTTGATTTTATGCCAAAGCTGAATGAAAGTTACTGATTTTACAAAAAGGTGTTGAATAATTGTTTCTTGAAAGCTTGCTTTTGAACCCTACATTGCACAAACTGCAATTTTCCAATAGTAGAAACATATGTATATAAAAAATGAATGGTTAATGAATGCCAAAAAATAAGAACTTTAATTTAAATTCAAATTTATTTTTAATTAAGATTTTTCTAAGAAAATCTTTTCTTTATCGATAGAAAAGCTGGTATGTAAACATTTTAGGAACCATTTACAAAATTATCCAAGAGTTCAAAGTATGAAACATTGTTAATTGAAGAGCACATGTTTTCAACGATTAAAAAAACTTTCAGTACATTTTCATTTAAAAAATCACTTGTATTAAAACAAATTAGAAACATTTAATGATTTATTGTAATAGTGGCAAGTTATTTACATACAGGATTAAAGAATCATGCTCAAGAATTTTTCCACAAATGCAAGTTAGACACATTTTAAAAATTAAAAAAATAATAATCGAACCTTTCTATAGAACATTGTACATGTGGAGCGCCAGAAGACGCAAAATATTTAGACTCAGAAGGCAATATTACAACATGTTTATTTTATAAACTTGTGTTATTTAAATGATTTTTCATGAAATATTTCATTCTGAAAATGGGTCGTAGTTAAAAGGTGAAATACTTTCCATGCTTGTAAAGAAAGTTATAGAATTAATTAAAATGTCCGCTATTTCCTTTCAAATTGGTGTGTTCATGGCTTCCTTTTGTAATCTACTAAGAATGAATTATATTTTCCTCTTGCTTCTCTTAATTTCCTGATTTATAGTTGAAAAGATTAAACTTACGTCATACTCCGTTAAAGAACAATGGATATAGGGGTTAGCATTCGAAGTATGTAAATTTTCTCATAGCTGCAGACTATTCGAAATATGTAAATATTCTCATTGCTGTAGGCAATTCGAAGCATGTAAATATTTTCATAGCTGTAGACTATTTGAAGTATGTAAATATTCTCATAGATGCAGACTATTCTGTGTATGTAAATATTCTCATATCTGCAGATTATTCGAATTATGTAAATATTTTAATAGCTGCGGGCTATTCGAAGTATGTAAATATTCTCATACTGCAGACTACTAGAAGTATGCAAATAATCTCATAATGAAAACTATTAGAAGTATGTAAATATTATAACAAATTGCGGTCTTATGAAAAGTTTTTGTTATAAAGAGAACTGAGGTACAAACGGGAATGAAAGTTTCCCGAAAGCCTTGTATTTCATAGATACTGCTTCAAATTAAGAAAAGAATACTTCTAATCTCATCTTTCGGAAATTTGTAAACTTTCTTCAACAATAAACGAACATACATCACACATAATTATTTTAGGAACCTTTTAAACAGACAAAAAAATATTTCTTTGTAAAATTTTTGGCAGCATGGCTTAGGTGTTTTCTTGCAAGGTTACGATGTTGTGACATTGATATGAGATATTCAATACTACAGGGCTGTCGAAAGTAAACTTCCCCAACTGAGAGGGCCGTTCAGGGCATTATATGGGTCAAGATGACATGAAATTTGGACGACAGACACTCCAAATCATGCGTTCGAGATTTATTGAAAAAAACTTTAAGTTCAAGAAGTCACAGATAGATTACGCTGCAGCACGCAAAACGTTCTGCATAATTTCTTTATGAGTCCGGCGATTCTGCACAACCCTTTCCACTCACAAAACAGTGTGTTCCGCAGCGGAAAGCAATAAATCCTCATTTATTCCACGAACATGCCGAATAATGCCATCTTTGAGATGTGACAGTGTTACGGGTTAATCTCGGCACACCCGATCCTTTATGAATTCGCATAACCAGAAGTCGCACGGGCTGATTTCAGGCTGGCGAGGAGGCCAAGCGTTTGGTAAACCACGACTGATTGCCCGTTTGTCTTCCCATGCGGTGCACTTCCCCATATTCATTGAGGCATTAAGCAGGTGTTACGCCAAACTTTCACCGACGAACGGGTGATCAGTCGTGGTTTTCCAACAGCTTGTCCTCCTAGCTAGCCTGTCCTCAGCCCGTGCGACTTCTGGTTATGCGGATTCATAAAGGATCGGGTGTACTGAGAATAACCCGTACCGTTGTAGCATCTGAGAAATAGCATTATTCAGCATGTTCCTGAAATTAACGAGGATTTATTGCGTTCCGCTGGGGAACACAATGTTTTGTGAGTGGAATAGGTTGTGGAGAACCACGGGACTCATAAAGAAATTAAGTAGATCGTTTTGTCTCGCTGCATCGCCACCTATCCGCGACTTCTTGTACTAATATTTTTTTCAATAAATTTCGAGCGCATGATCTAGAGTGTCTGTTGTCGAAATTCCATGTCATCATGGCCCATACAACGCCCTGCGCGGCCTCTGAGTTGGGGAAGTTTAATTTCAACAACCCTGTATCAAAAGATGGACGTGCATGCTATAATTGAAAAGGAAGAGCAGAAATTGTAATTTGCAAAACAACCAATAATTTTAATAAATAACAATGACCTTATATGGAAATAAAACCCAGAAACATAATTAACAATAATTAGGGATAATTATCAATAACTTTTGTACCCGTTGTACCGTAAAGAAATTGGAAATGAAGACAATGAGCAGATTATAATCTAATTAAAAACGAAACGCTTTCAGACACATTATTGATTCTGCTGGCGAAAGTAAGGAATTACCAAAAAAGGCTTGAATTATACTTTATGCCATGTTAAATGAACGAATAAGATAAAATAAACGTTCAAACCTCAAAAATAACTTCATTGGCGTCTGAATTTGGCTAATTGGCTCGACCGTCATATGAAATGCGGCTATTAAACTTGACTACCTCAAAAGTGATCAATTATGCAAGATGTCTTAACGCTACAGTTGAGAGTTTCTCCGCATTGATTATGCAAATCTCCTGATTACTGAGACATGCTTTAAGGGAGTAAGCTGTCATCATCCAGAAGCTTCCCCAGAATATTAATAAATCTGGGAATGGAGGAAATCTAGACACGTCTAGAGTTTTGGAAATATAATTTTCAAATCTTGAAGAAATAATTAAAGGCCTTTATTTAATTTTAGGCGCATTTATTTAATTGGGAACGTCCTCCTAAATGAACGTTTAGAGATACAGTTGTTAAAATAAAACTTCAGTTATCCGAAGCCCAATTATACGAATCTCCAATTATCCGGATCGAATTTGAGAGAAAAAAAGGAAAATATCAAAATTGGAAAAATGATAGAGGAATCTCTGCCAGTGGAGCTAATTCTTAAAATCAACGCACTTTTTGATATGTTTTAATTAAAATACGTTACATACGTTTGGAATTGCTCATATCTAATTTTAAATCATATGTAAGAACGGACATTAACACATAATTTGATTTTTGGTTTCTGAGTTTGGGTAAATCTTACAGTAGTTATAGTTTTTTTCTCGTTTATATCTGTTGAAATCAATTTCATGAAATAAAGTCAAGTTTGTTTTCTCCATATCTGAAGTCTTCTTTTACATAATTTCTGAGATCTACAAAATGATCCGAACTTAACGCATTTCAGAATTGATCCTATCCCCGTTTAATTCGATAAGTGAAGTTCTGATGTTTGGAAGAATACTACATAAGATCTCACAAAGTCAATTTTTTAAAAAATTAATTATTTTATTTTATTGGTCGGCTGTCAAACGGACAGCAATTGGTTCAATCTTGTGTCTCATATATCAACTATTTAGGAGAAGTTTCTATTAATGAACCTGAAATGCGTAAATGTCAAGTACAGTTGTGCAGAAATAAAAATATTGACCCATATACCTTCAAGAAAATTAAATCGCAATTGGACGAATTGATATTTTCTTTTAGGGATTTTGAGAGGAAATTATAATTTTTCTAATCAATCCTCTACATTTGATATCAATATCCTTAAAAAGATCAGCAAAACTTTAACTACCATATTAATTGCCTTAAGCTCGATATTTTGAGACTAAACAAATAGTTCAGATATTATTTATATACATATAAGATTGTTCGTTATCATCTGGAAGTCAAGTTTCAAGCTTAAGTTACTTGAAGTGAGGATAAAATAAATATTCAAAATTTTAATTTTTTTCTTGAATATATCAAAATATATTCAGATCTCCCAGTATATGTAAATTAACGAATTTAAGAAAGTAAATTTCCCTGAAAATACGTGCTTTTATTTTTCTTCTAGCTTTAATAATTTCGCAGATAATGGCTCTCAAGAATGGAAGGGGTGCAATAATTTATGACAACATAGTCCACCGCAGCGGCGCGTTGCTTATCTGAAAAGTTTTAAAATGCGCTCTCATTTTAAAAAATACTTGTAGCATTATTAATTACTTTAATAATTTTTGAAATGTGTCCAATAATTTAAGACCATCATGTATTGCTACAAAAGTTATGTGCTACCAGAGACATTTTTTACTGTAAGGTATATAATCGATATAATATAAACCCTTAAATACCAATCACTGACATAAATTTTTGTCACGTAGAGATATCCAATAGCAGTCTGAATATGTTTCAGTTTTCATACTTTTGTGACAGTTTCTGATACGCAACTGCAATTTTTTATAACATCTAGTAAATGTAGAGGAACATTTTATTCATTGCAATATTTCATGTATAGTGACTAAATAAAATTTTAAATTTTACACACATTTTGAGTCAATTATCTACTCTTTTAAACAGGACCAATAATTAATAAACTAAGGACGATGTCTAACTTATTCGGAGACCTTGTAATACTGCAAATGTGAGTAAAAACATGAATGTTATTTGTTTCCTGAAGGATTATAGAAACGTAGAAAAGAAAGTTAATATCAAATATATATATATATATATCCAAAATGTGTATATATATATCAATGTCATTACATTTTGTGAATTATGAATATTTATGCTGATTTTGTTGATTTTACACTTGTGTTATGATTGTTTCTTATTTGTTATATAGATATAAAGAGAGAGAGAGAAAGAGTATAAATCGCAAAATGATAGAGTCAAAGTCGTGAAATGAAGAACTTAATTAAAGCACAATAACGTTTCTTCATGGGATGAAGTTATTGTGAATTGCTAAAATATAAAAAGTTTGACATTTTCTTGGAATCATTTACGCTGTAAGGCATAAAACACTGATTTTCATCCCTAATGTCGAACCAAAAACAGAGAGAAGAGTTTGGAATAATTTAAACCAAAAGAACGATTTGATATATTATTAGAGCAAAGTAAGAATAAATTTTAAGTACCAAACGGTCGGATGTTGACGTGGCGGTGTTTGTGGAGGGTTATGTTGCATACCGGCGTTGAAGGTGTGTAAAAAGGATATGGAATTACAAGTTTAGCACTTAACTTTGGCTGTTGCCAGGAAAGTGTAGTATGATGGGAATGATGAAGACTAAAGAGAAAAGCGATACAGATAAAAAGCGTGGAGAAATAACGAAAGAAATCCGAAAAAACAGGTGAAAAATGTTTAAAAGATGCTTTTTCGAGGTAAAATATCAGAGGTTATGGACTTGGGTGACTCTACTGCGAAGATTAAAATTCGAGTTGACATCGCTCTGCCAAGCAGTCCTTTACTTGCATCTTAAATCCATTAATCATAGGTTCGTAATGTGAGGATGAAATTTTATTAATGTTGTTATGTTTTATTAACTTGGATCATTATCAATAATTAACCGTTTATTGATTTCATTCACAATAATAAAGACAGTATTTCTTCTATTGAGACTTTCGACTAAAACGATCTTTTCACAAACATTCCTTTAGTCACTCTTCGAGAGGTACTTAACTCTTATTTTTCATTACAAAAATATTCTCAATATTTCTTTTGAGTATTGGGATAAATTATGTAATTTTTGCATATTTAATAATTTTATTTACAATGGGGAAAGTATTTTTCTCAATCTCATGGCATTCTTCTACTACAGCCAACCTATTCCTTCATTATTTTGAAAATAATTGTTTACTTTTTCATCCTCAGGCTTTCAGATATGTTGATGACCTTATTGTTTTTAATCATGGAACTTTTAATGATAAGTGGCAAAATATTTATCCTACAACCTTGCTTTTTAAACAAATAAACAGTAATGAGTTTGAAGCAGATTTTTTTAGATCTGGATATTAAACATGTTGTTAATAACTTTTGTATCGATATATATGACTAAAAAAGGATTTTATTTTTAGTGTCAACGGACTTTCTTATTGGTCTTCTAATATTTCGATTAAGATTTATAGAAACACGATTCTCACTCAATTTTCTCGTATTATATCTATTTGTTCAAATTAAAATTCAAAAGCGAGACAATCATAGCTTTTGTTTGATCAACTTTTAAAAAATGGTATTCCCAAAAACTTTGTGCGACGATATCTCAAGCAGCGAATTAGGGGTTATCGGCAAGGCCTTTTTCTCATTTTCTTCCTCTGTTCGGCAACAACAATAACTGGTTTGATGACATTTCCTCGTGTGACCTACAGTCTCATGTGCGTATTCCTGGCGGTGGTAAGCCTTTTCCTTTTCTTCTATTTTATTGTTTTGTGAATATAACTGTATTATTTTTAATCTAGGTCATCTTTATTTGGATTTTTTGCTTTCGATTTTTTAATAATCTTCATTGTATTTGTATTTTATTCCTGAATTTTTCCATTTTTAATTGTCTTATGCTTTTTGAAGTATAGCAACAAAATGTTTCCATTTTTTCTTTTGTCGTTAAAAGAAAAAGCACATATTAATATCATAGGTGAGCTTTCCTTCCTGACGACTGGCTCGCCCTGATATTTTTCAATTTATTAAGCTTTTGTCTTCTTTTTTGTAATTTGTTTCTTGTATATGTTTTTGAATTGTCTTTTGCTTCTTGTTTGTTTTGATATATATATATATATATACAGTTATATTCACAAAACAATAAAATAGAAGAAAAGGAAAAGGCTTACCACCGCCAGGAATACGCACATGATACTGTAGGTCATACAAGGAAATGTCGCCAAACCAGTTATTTTTGGCCAAACAGAGGAAGAAAATGAGAAAAAGGCCTTGCCGATAACCCCTAATTCGCTGCTTAAAATATCGTCGCACAAAGTTTTTGGGAATACCATTTTTTAAAAGTTGATCAAGCAAAAGCTGTGATTGTATCTTTTTTGAATTTTAATTTCAACAAATAGATATAATACGAGAAAATTGAGTGAGAATTGTGTTTCTATAAATCTTAATAGAAATATCAGAATACCAATAGGAAAGTCCATTGACACATAAATTAAAATCCTTTTTTTGTCATATATATCGATACAAAAGTTATTAACAACATGTTTATTATCCAGATCTGAAAAATCCGCTTCAAACTGATTATTGTTTATTTGTTTAAAAAGCAAGGCTGAAGGAAAAATATTTTGCCACGTATTATTAAAAGTTCCATGATTGAAGACAATAAGATCATCAATATATCTGAAAGCTTGAGGATGCAAAAGTAAACAATTATTTTCAAAATAATGAAGGAATAGGTTGGCTGTAATAGAAGAATGCCATGAGATTGATAAAAATACTTTCCCCATTGTAAATAAAATTATTAAATATGCAAAAAAGCATATGAACTGTGGCGTATGCCCTCCTCCGATAGCTGACATTGATTTAGGACCAGGTGTGCGTTCCCAGGACCGATCACCATTATGTTCAACACCCTCATCTGACTATTGACTAATATTTCTTGTGTTGTGAGTTACAGTGTTTCCTTTCATCTACCTATTGAACGGAAGGGGGTAACATTCCCGAACAGGCATTTATTGACCAAGAGTATTCCCTGGCCAAACGGGCATTTTCGGACACCTGGAGCCAATCAATACTCACAACTTTATTCACTGGCTACCGCCTTTCATTACAGAACTTTGGTGCGTGGTCTAGAGCTTTCTTCTACCTGTAGCACGGACTTGGGCAATATTCCTGAATCTGGTGTTTATGGTGCAGACAAGTGTGTTCCCTTGAGAAAGCAAGGGACCTTTCTTCACTGTTGAGATATAAGGTCGGAACTGAACAATAAAAGATGAGATGAAATATCAACATCCAAACTGGTTGGTCGCTTTATACGGAGGTCCAAATTGGACATTTTAGCGAAGCTCGATGATCTTCTTACCAGTGAATAGACAACTCGCCTTGAGGCTTACTATATTATTTCATTAATAATCTAATTGTTGTTTTGTTTATAAATTTCTATGTTTGCTCCAGATGAAATCTCAATAACCTCAATTAGATTTAATTTAGCTGTGAATGTTCTTTAAGCATAACTGCTAGACATTACAGAACATAGTTACATTTAAGAAAATGAATAGAGATCTGTATATGAATTAATACCAAAAGTTCTTGAAAAATGCAATCTAATATTTTTAATTTCAACTATTAAAAATGCTATTCTGCATACCTCTTATTTTAATATTAAAAGAAGGTTCTCTTGCAAATAAATTTCAAATGCAAGAAATTAATATTCTGCGATTTCTCCAAGTTTCAGAGATTTCATTTCAACAAAAGAATTATATTGGATTTACTTATTTAGCTAGCTTTTCGTGACACCACTTTAATAAGGCAGCTACGTCATTTATTATTTTAAGCTCCCGTGACGCGTATTTATTCCAATTGCATTTCCAGAGACAGCTTCTAAGCTATATAGAATAGAAGTATATTAATTCAAAAGATTAAAGTATTTTGCTGAAGCAAGAAACTTTCATACGGAAATTAAACAGCACGCTACCCGGTCGCAAGTATTTCGTTATATTATTCCGATACATTCCGATATTTCGCTTTATATATGTATGAATATATATAAGACTAAAGATAATAATTTACGAACTTCGGAGATAGGAGGAAATAGTATGTAGTATTATTTTTTCCGCTTGCAATGACCTTCAGATATTTATGGTTGTTTTATCTAAGGAAAGGTGACAAAATTGTTCAGAAATATCTGCGTAAAGGTTTTGAGAAGTGTATGCAAATATAATGAAATAAGATAAAGAAGATGTAGTCTGTGCTTAAATTTATCAAGTTATAAAATGAATATTTAATAATTTTTGAGTTCCAAGAATGGATTTACATTTTGTGACATCTTTTAAAGAAATCGAACACTTATTTGTTTTAATGAAATACTATAAGTAAAAGTAAAATAATATTAACTGATTTAACATATTCTTGAAACTTTTTATAGCATGCCTAAGCTTATAGTACTTTTAACTGAAAGTCATAAGATACTTGAACTTTTTCTTTTAAGAGGATATAAGAAGAAAGAAAAGATACATAAAATGAGAACCGAGCATTCAGAGATAAAATAATTTTTTCATTCGACTTAGATATTCACATTTTTTTAATTAAATAAATGATGGCATTCAAAATATCAAAGTCAGAAAGAGAAGATAGCTTTTAAGAAGAAAGACAAGATATATGAAATGACAGTTTAGCATTCAGAGATGAAATTATTTCATTTATTTCATTTTAACATTAATTTTTGTTTGTAAAAGAGATGATAGCATTCAAAAAGGTCGAATTCAGAAGAACAGAACCGTTTAAAAATTATCTAGATTTATTTTATAGTGCAAGCAGATTGATTTTGCAAGGTGGTAATTTATCTGAAAATTATAAAGAGGTGTGCTTTAGTTTCTTAATAATTCTCTTTTCTGTAATTCCCTTAAAATACCTGCAGGATATTAAATGCCATGATAAAAATTCATTATTGTTTGAATATTTATTAGGAATATGCAGTTAATCAGATATGGAAAATAATGGGAAATTCATTACTGAAATAGTGAGTTATGATATCAACATTACACATAGGAAGCTTCAACAACCCTTAAATATTGATTAAACTCATTATTCTTAAAAAAAAAAAGGTAAAATATAAGAAAATGCACACAAAACAATTTAGAGACTATTTGTCATTTTATTCCAACTTTTTTTGAACTTAAATTAATATTAATTTAAATCTCCCGAATCATAATACAAGGTGATTGTTTTAAAACTGACATACTCAGAGCCATCTGTAGCTCTAACATCAGCTCAAATTCCACTAAATTTGGTAGGAAGACTAAAGATGACATGAGGAAAAATATTCTGTCATGAAAAAGTTCCAAAATTCACCAATAGGGGAAAATGTGGCGCTGTTGTAGTCTACAAAGCTGTGAATTAGACAAATGAATAACAGAGAAGAAATTTCAGTGCAAAGCCGATTTAATACAGCGAATGAACTGCTCCGAAGTATTATAGAGATGGAATTACAGTACACCATATATCTTTATTCAATAAAATTACTTCCTCAGCGAGGGCATGTGATGACCCTTGCATGTGACCACCCTCCTCGTGGGCAACACATTTCATCCTGTACATATCATTCTCCTTTTCCATTCTCTGAGGATCTAACCTCATGCAATTTTTTCCTGTAGGTTATTTGAAGTCCAAGGTCTATATTGGTAGGGTCTCGACATTGATGATCTTAAAGGACAACATATTACGGACTGTTCTGAGCATTCCTGGTGACATGTTACTTTCGGTCGTCAAGAATTTTATTTACAGAATGCAATGTCGTGCACGAAATTATTTAGTTTAGTTTAGTTATATTAGCGTCCAGTTTTGAAGCAACACGAGGGCTATTTTGGGACGGACCTCGAAATTTTGAACCACGTTCAGATGTCGAGGGCAACACCTGAGCTGGCACCCTCTCTCCAAACTTCCACGCAACACCAACGGGAGGACGATTGGCCACTATGTATGATTTAGCGTGCAACAGGTTCCATACACGGCGGATCTTCAGTGGAATTGTGTTTCGAACCCTCCTGCCTCAAAGCTGTGACCCCACCACTAGGCCACCGCGGCCTCGTGGTGCAAGAGAAGGGTGGTCGCATTCAAAGATGTCTCATGCTATGGTACATTGTAATTTCATTTCTGTAACCTTTCAGGTAATTTGCTGTATTAAAGCGGTTTTGCACTGAAATTTCTTCTCTGTTATTCATTTGTCTAATTCTCAGTTTTGTAGACGACAACAGCGCTATAATTTTCCTATCGTCGACTTTCGGAACTAACTTTTATTACAGTATCCTTTTCCCCATGTCGCCTTTAGTCTCCCTATGAAATTTGGTGGCCTTTGAGCTGATAGTTAGAGCTACAGATGGCTCTGAGTAGTGTCAGTATAAAAAAAAATCACCCTGTGTAGTATGTTTCTGAATAAATAAACAAATTAGTCTAAAACGATTTAATTTCTATGAATGTTCTTTGCTGTCGTTTTCCGGAAAAGACATTAACCTACACTAATGGAAAGATCTATAATTTCAGTGAATGTGAGATTTTCTCTTTATGATTGCATGCAACTGTGGCAATAAATTAGTTACACTTCAGTAAAGTGGAATACATTCCAACGAATATTTCAATTAATTCTTAATCTGTTTTGATTTAATTTTCTAACGCTGGTTAGAATTTTGAAGGAGAATTCTCTCTTTATTGTGATAATTACGAAAATGCATTCCTCAATTTAATAAATTATATATTTTCTATTTCCTAACTATATCATAATTGAAGCAAATTCATTATAAATAATGATAAAATAGTTTGTTAAAAGCTATTTAATGACTATTTTCGTGATAGAATGTTTTTGAAACAGACTATTATTAAGTAAATGAAAACTTGTGAATGAGTTGGCAATAGAATCTTCGTAAAGACAACACCAGCAGATTTACTATATAAAAAAGGAGGATATTATTCAGCAACCATTCAGTTCTTCTTTATTCTATCAATATTGCAAACTTTAATAATAAAAATAATAAGCAGTAAATGTGTAGAAAAACTGTATTGTAAATTTTGACCATTTCATCTCCGAAGTATTAGAAGATCGTCTTATAGAACGTTTTTTTTTCTTCTATACATAACGAAATATTCACAAAGAAGAATGAAAATACGAAATAAATTTGGCAATGTGAAAACAGAATGTAAATTGCAATTCAGGTTGCATAAAGATTATGGAACATTAATATGGGCAGAGTCAAACTTAAAGCATAAATGAAAGACTGTTTTAAGCTAAACGAATATATAATGTCCCGCTATCTTACTTTGATACGCTTTAAATATCTGCTTTATGTCTATAATTTAATAATACATTATTTACACCTACGAGGTGGAGTCAATAAATTCCCGGAATGGTCGCCTACATTCACGCAGGTATTCGTTGAAAGGGGAAATATCTTGTTTTGGAGGTTTGCAGCAATAATAAAGAAAACACACAGAAATCTGGAATTCATTTCCGGTACTGTCGGCGTTTGCTGCAGATCATATCTGACAAAGAGAATTTTTCATTCGTCGGATTTTGAAATGTCGTCTTTAGAGCAGCGTGCAAACATCAAATTCGACGTTTTGCTCGAGAAATCCCCTTCTGGAGATGCTGAAGAAAGCATACGGAAACAATGCCATAGAAAAATCGGCTGTGTATCAAGGAAGGAAAAATTTCGCTTGGACAAAAGCCGAGGGAAAGTGATGTTGGAGGATTTTTTCGATTACGATAGCGTTAAGAACTAAGAATTTATTCCTGAAGGCCAAACTGTCAATAAAGAACTTTACCTTGAGATAAACGATTATGAGATGCAATCAGACGTAAACGACCTGAAAAATGGGCAACAAACGATTGGTTTCTTTCACACGACAATGATCGACCACATCGCGCTCTGATTGTGAAAAAGAACCTTGACAGACACAGTGTTATCACTCTAGAACACATTCCTTAATCTCCCGACCTAGCACCAGTGGATTTTTACTTGTTTCCACGGCTGAAAATGAAATTGAAGGGACACTGTTTTGTGGATTCAAATGAGGTGATCGAAAATGCGACGAAGCAACTGAAGGACCTCTCAAAAAATGGATTCCAGGAGTGTTTTGAACAGTTATACGAACGCTTGAAGAAGTGTGTGGATGCAGGAGGAAAGTACTTTGAAGGCCAATAAGGTAAAATTATTAATTAAGTTCTATTTTTTAATAATTTGTAATTTACCTATTCCGGGAACTTTTTGATCCTACCTCGTAGTTAGAAAAATAAGAATTTCATTCAGAATTTGGTGTCGTATTCTTGAGTTCATTATAAATAAGCAGATTTATATATACATTTTGATTTTGAAATAGAATATCGGCAGTTCAAAAGAATAGAAACCTGATAACTTATTTTGGGAAGCCAATCTAAATTGTTTTCCCCCAGGAAAAAAAAGAGTTATATATGAATTAAAATAATGAATGGAACCTTCAGTTGTAAATACTCAAAGTTTCTCATTGATTTCATGTGCAATTTTACATTGAAGATATAGCAATATTTTACCATAAAAGATAAAATATAAGATGCTAGAGTGTTTAACATTTTAATATCCATTTTGTTAAAATAATAGGATGAAGGGAAACAAATAGATAATTCCAATATATATTTGTACTTAATACTTATCTGATTGGTTGAACTGATTGGTTTGTCACCAGAAGAAACAATTGCACTGAAATTCTTCATGACTGGTTTCATTATCATGAAGAGTAGATGCCAGATTCATTACGATACTTCAGGTTCTTGTTTTGGAATCAATAATCTAATAAATAAATGTTAGTCATCATCCTCAAAATTCTAGCTTGAATGCATAAAACTGAAACCAATGTTTAAGGCCTCAACTCACAAAACTTAGAATATCAAGAACCCCGTGGTTAAACTAAGGACTTGATCGAGATCAGAGGATGATCCTTTACTCTAAGATAGTATGATAATTGAATAACTCTTGTTTCTCATTTGAAGGTTTAAATCATAAGAAAACAGCATCACTTTCTAAAATTCAAAGGTATTAAATGATCCAGATCAAACAATTCTTATTATCTGTAATTTTAAGGCTTGTGAAAGATTATCCAATAACTTCGGGGGGTTCATTCAACCAAATGCAGCTTTCCTTGAAAACAAATAAAAGACGTATTTCTCCTCACTAAATAGACAGTAAGCAAGGTTCCTGCCCCCGTGGAATTCCATTGTAGATGGTATTCTTGTTGAAACCTTTGCACAGGATATGCACATCCATGCATTTGT
Organism: Araneus ventricosus; assembly: GCA_013235015.1. Classification (NCBI taxonomy): domain Eukaryota; kingdom Metazoa; phylum Arthropoda; class Arachnida; order Araneae; family Araneidae; genus Araneus; species Araneus ventricosus. The sequence goes on along the minus strand of BGPR01001290.1, from coordinate 92,780 downwards.
GGAAAACAATTAGAGTCACATTTGCTCTTGAACAAAAAAAAATTGTCTCAAATCCATATCTCAACAAGGTTTCAAAATATTGAGAAATTGAACAAGCAAAAAGCCATTGGAAATATCCACCTAGAAGCCCACAAATATACTAACTGGAAAACAATTCAAAGAAACCGTTTTCACATTGGGAATACAATTAAAAACTGAGGAATAATCCTCGATGAAAATTTCAGCTGGACTGACGCAGCAGAAATCAAAGCTTGAAGCACCAATCACCCAAATAAGAATAGTAGGATTAGAAGAGTCAAACTAAGTACTTGCTCGAGACCAGAGAATTACCCTTTACTCTATGACTGCGAAAGATTATTACTCTACGACAACGATCTACTCTGGACAATAAATATTAAAGGTCGGAAGAAGAGACTTCTTCTGAAAATCCAAAAAATGTTTCTATTATTTATCACGAGGGCCTACAGTGAGACCTTTATGGCAGCTGAGAATTAACGATCTAGACAGGGTGAGATATAAGGTTGTAATCATAGATAAATATGCAAGCCATTTCATTGGTGTAAGCTGACTCTTCTTTCATATTTATGAACGACAACGATCGTCATAATCAGGTTCATTTAGTCCAAAAATTTCAGAAATAGGAAATTGGATACACACCGAAAAATTCTTCTGTAAGATCTCCAAGTATAAATTCTGTCTAACATGTCTAGGAAACTCTTGAAACGATAATTTTTGGCAGAATTAATATTTAAAATTTAGTAATAATTTGTCAGAATTAATAACTGTATGCATAGTTAAAAATATGGTGCGAAAAATAATGTGGTTTATTATATTTGTTCTTACAAAATGGTACGTTGGAAGAGTAGAGCATTTTTTAAAAATATTTTGCTTGACGAATTGTTTGCATGTCATGAAATGTCATAGAATATTATTAATATTTTAATTGATTGGTGAAAATTCCATGCAGTTTAACTCTATGTAGAACAAATAAACAGAATATCATATTGTATTAAAGTTCATATATGATAAAAATGCAATAATCCTGAGAAAAAAATAAATTAATACGATCTCGATCAAAATTCATTTAAAATAAACTTCGCATTCGAACTAATCATTGGCTCTATTCTACAATTATTTTAAGAAATATTTCCTACACTCACTTGTGTAAATAATATCTTTCAATTTTGATGTCCAATTAATACTCTGATTAGTACCTGATTTTTATTTTTACAACGGATGAAATACTTTAACATCCTTTCACACACTATACATATTTTAAATTCATAACCAAATATTAGAGAAATCGTCTTAAAAAATTTTAATCCAATAAAAAATTAGCGAAATTAAATTTGTCGTGAATGTTTTTTTGCGATAAAGTAAACTTCCGTTTAAATTAAATCTTTGTATAAAACTCTAGAGCTCTAAAATCTAGTTATCTTCGAATTATTTTATTTAAAAATACATAAAAAAAGCTTTTGTGCATAGCATTATTATATTATTATATTAATAGGATAAAAGATAATTATCATGCCCTGCTTCTTCACAAGGTTATATCATCATTAAACTTTTTAGTGAATTCTTGAATATTAATAAATTAAGTGTCCAATATTTGTGTCATATAAAAAAATGATGTTTCTTGCACTTGATATTTATTCTATAATATGTACTAACAATGAAGCATGAACTCTTTGTTAGTACATTAAAACGTCCATATTATAACCGAACCTAGTGCAAGTTATACTAGTTTAAATATCCTTCTGCTAGTTTTGAGCCAAAATTTGGAGATGTGTACCTGGTTAAGGTAAAGACCACTGTTTAAATTTAGCATGTCAACCCCAAGAGATTCAAGTGTTGATTTATTAAGAATTCTTTGTATTCGTTGTTATCTTGGAAAGATTTTGTTTTTTATAAAGGAGAGATATAGACTAAAAAATGAAAGAACAAGAAATAAAGCATTATGTAAGAGAAAAAAATTGTGCAAGGATAATAACCATTCTGAATATATGGTACATTTCTTTATAATAATTCTTGACATTTTTACTTTAATATAAAGCTATGAATGCACTGATGAGCAATAAAAGGACCCTGTACAATGCACAGTCACAGAAAAAATAGTAGCCACCCCGCATTATTTTCCAGTCGTTTATCGCGTATTAAAACAAAAGGTAAAAATTTTCAGGAAATAAGGTCTAGTAAAAGGTTTCATGTTTAAAATTTTCATCAGGGGTAATATACATATTTATAATAGCACTAACTTCAAAATTTCCAATGGAAACACACATTTTTCTATAAACATTTCGAAACTGCATAACAATTGATGCTGGAGTACCAAGTTTCTTCATCCCAGCATTTTTTCTTTCGCAATTATAAGCAAATGAAATTTTGAGTTCTTAATTTTTGTAATCTAAAAATTTTGATTTTTTCATTGATATCTTGAGAATACAATTATTGACCTACGATTATTTTTATCTAGTAGAATGAATTATTCTGTGCATTTTATACTTTTGCTTTTTATTTCAAAATAATTTTGAGCACATGAAATATTTTATCAAAATTGATGTTAAAAAAATATAGCTATACTATGATAGCTACACTTATAGATTTTTAACAGTAATCGAAGCAGATGGCCATTTGATAAGCCTATGCAAAATTGCAGAATATTCGTACGAGAAGTTTTGAAGTTACATCAAATTTCCTATTTTTGCTGTAAAACGATGCACTGTAGGGCGCGTCATGTATTTCGAAAAGGTTTTCAGTATTCAATATAATCATTACACCACTTTATTTTATAAAATTTGAATGTATAAATATTTAACTGTTTGTATATATAAATTAAAATTTTATAAATTAAAGTGGTGTAATATTACAATATTTATTTTTTTTCACATCAAATTCTACCGATTGTAAAATGTAGATCATTGTTTTCAAAATATCATTTAAAGTGCCAAATAATTTAAAATGCCACTAACGACATTTAAAGGCAAACAATGAACTTTTCTATCTAAATGTGGAGACGATCCTTTTCTATTTAGAACACAAACATTTCGAATATCTTCCGATGTATTCACGTCATATTAAACAAAATTTATTTCTTGGTGTAATTTTTCATGAGAAATATATTTATGACATGAAAAATGGGTGTTGCTATTGAAAAGTTTGCAGTTAGTGCATTTTTAACTATTTAGATGACCCCTTATGGATTTTTTAAACCATAGAATCCTTCAGTATATGTTATTTCCTGAAGATCGGTAACTTTTTTTAATGCCCAATGAACGATTGCAGAATAATACTGGGTAGTTCTTTTTTTCACCGCGACTGAACCTTCTGGGTCTCTCATTAGCATATTAACACTTTTCCTATCTGCCTATTCTCGCTTTAGCCCTCATAGGGAAGGACTTTATTTCATTTTACTCGTCCTCCAATAATGTCCTCTATTAGGCTCACGATTGCCTAAATAGCTTAAAGTTTAGTTCATCATTTTATGTGTTGAACGGATCTTTATCAAATAAAGTTGTGATAACTTTGAAATTCCTAATTGTATGTTTAACTCTTTACATTGATGACTGATCAATGAGTGGAGTGAGACAGTTTTGCTTAAAAGCAATGTTTAGAGTTCAGCTTTAGCTTTTACAATTGTTAGTATCATTCTTCACATTTGTTATAACAGACTGTAGTCTCGTTATATTAGACTTAGGATTATACTCATGGTTCTGCTGGGATGTATCAGAGCTTAATGCATTAAGCAAACATTAAAACGCATCAAAATCCATTCCAAATTATGGTACTGGCAGATGCAGCGATCAGGCACCATAGGGTCGCTTTTTATTAAGGATACGGTTAATTCAAATCGGTGTGATAAAATTTTGCAGGAATTTGTGCCCATTTTTACTAACTTTTACGATCACCAAACTGGTCGGTTTCTCACCTTTCTTTAATATTATTTTAATAACTGCGTAATTCCAATGGATTATTCACTAACCACTGAAAATGTTATAAAACGGCTACTCTATTCACCGACTTTAAATTCGTCCGACTTGTTCTTGTAGGTTGTGATGTATTGACATAATTCCGTAATGTTTGCAAATTTAGAGCATATTATTAATGATCAATGGGTAGATATTCTAATTCCAACGTTGCAGAATGTTCTTATGCTAAATTTCCACTGTGCTTACTATTTGCCATTACTCTGGATAGTGATAATTTCAAGTACTTTACCTTGAATTTCAAGCAGTTATCTCAAAATATCAATTTCTGAAGCTGCAACAAGACCTGTCCGTTACATTAATTAACATAACGAACCTCACGAACGAAAATTTATGACATCACATATTCATTTCCTGTAAAAATATCGTAAACAACTACCATTCTTTGATCAATAAGATCTTTTCTGGTCGAGATCTGTTCTATGAGCCATACCTAGATGTCCTAAATGTGCTTACTATCTTATAACACAAAGTTCATCAAATTAATAACAAAATGTAAATCCACTAAATAAATTAAAATTATTAAAATAAAAATCAAGCAGTATTCTTCAATTATAGGAATTTTCTTTTGAGAATAAATTTTACTAAACATTACATTGAAAAATGACTATTACTCAAATAAAAGCAGGAAGAACTGTATCGACAAACTGAATGTACACGTCTCTATTTTCTCACATTGGCGTGAACTGAGCTTCGCATCGGATATTCCACTCATTAATATCTTTCAACGGACGTTCTTTCATTCAGACTCCCCCATACAATTTTCGGATATAAAGAAGAAGCTATCTGGATGCGCCAGTTTCCGAGGAGAACAAGTTATGCGGCGAAACTAAAAAGGCTTTTATAATCCAGCCTGTTGTGTCGTCGCCAAATTACAAGTTTCGCGACGCTACACGATGTTTGGAAAGGATCCAGTTATTGATTGCACTTCTTGTCAGCGAAGAAGTTTTATACCCACTTAATTGCATCGCATGAGGCACTTGAGAAACTCAAATGAGACGTTCTTTTTTCTTTCTACTCTGCATTAAGTTTGAATCAATAGAGGAGAGAGACACTTTCTGCATTGTTTGTGAGAAAAGTGTCTTCGTTGGAGGGGTGTATAGTAAGGGTTTCACACAGTACAATGTTTGGTGTTACATATTTGGATAAAACGAAATGAATCTAACGTGCGACTGTTAAAAATATTGTAGTGTAAAATAAATTAAGGATGCATTATTTTTGTTATTTGTTTTTAAGTTCTCTTTACGTCTCAGTTAGTAATAGGGATTTTAGTTTAAGTGATTTCATAAATATATTTTTAAAACTCAAATTATCTTAAATGGTTATCTATATTATTTTTTTTCTTTATACAACATCTGTACCTCTGAAATAAAAAAAAATGATATATATGAAGTTTAAAGTGAAATGTATCGCAATTATTACATAAATGATTTTTTGTATTTTTATTGCATTTCGATACTCTTCTGTGCAGCGGATCATTTGACATATTCTGTTGAGAACCAAAGGTATATATTTCGAATAACTTTCACCTTGATAAGATTATATTACACTATATATAATTAATTAATTAACACTATATATAATATTAAAATAATATAATTAATTATACAAAATTCTAGATGGCAACATGGGACCATCTAAAGCATTGTGTTTAAGGGCTTTGAATGGAAAACAACTTTTTACTTTCTCGTATATATACAAATTGAAAGATTGTAATCGCCAAAAAATTCTAGCTAGAGATCTTGACGAATATCCACGTTTCAGACCTCCCTGAGTCCGAAAAACTCAATTTTGGATTTTTGTCTGTCTGTGAACACGATAACTCGAAAACTATTAGAGCTACGGGGAGGAAATATGGTATGAGATCTTGACACATAATTTGTAAATTTCTAGCAAATTTTGGACAAAAGTCTGGACGGGAAGTCTGTCTGTCCACGTTCATGTGGACACTATAACTCAGAAACGTGAATAGATATTTGGATAACATTTGGTACACAGTTTTATCATCATGAATGTAGTTCCGTATAAAAGTGTAGGCCAAATCAGGTAAAAGTGTTGACTGTCTGTCGGTCTGTATAATCTCAAACTTATGAACATGATAACTCTTTAAGATAATGATTTAGATATATGAAATTTGGTATGTGGCCTTCTAAACTTAATTGTAGATTTCTGTCGAATTTTCGTTTCAGTCCGTTAATAAAAAGTTGTTCAAATTGCATATTTGATTCAAAATGCACATTGCGACTGTGTGTTGGCGAGCTTTTCGCTTATTTTACTCAAGTCAGTATGGTTTGGTTTTGACCTTGGAGGTATGGGAAGGAAAGCGAGCGTCCGCGATTCGGAAATTATGGCAACCCCCTAAAACGAAACTTCGTTCTGACATTCTTCAGATGAACGCCTGTTATTAACCAGAGGTATGGTGAAATCTTGTGTGATATCTATAGTAAGATTTCGTACTTAAAAACGTTAAATAAATTTGTGGTACCCAGCGCGAGTAAAAATTGAGAAAATACGCAATATTTTTTGCAAAATATTAAGTTTTTGGGAATTCATAAACTTTATATGTTTCATTGTAAATCACCATTCCTTATTATTTTTTTCAAAATAACCTGGCCTTGGGTGAAATACTCCAAAAATATTTACCTACTCACTGGGTGTTTACTCACCGGAAATTACTGGTCGTATGCGATAAAGTTTTGGGGAGGCTTCTCCCGCTGGTTTTATAAATAAAATCACAAATGACCATTAAAATTGATGTGGGATTTCAAGAGGATATAGAAAAAATATTATTTTGAAGGGGGTCTGTGATATAGCTTCACGTGTGTATTGTTTACTCTTTGATATTTATAATTCTTTTAGGCTTTAATAGTTTACATGTCATGTGTTGCCCTGTAGTTCGAGTAATCTTTCTGTTCTTGTTTGGTAGAGGAGGAATCATAATGCGTGTCTTTTTTAAACGGGAGTTCGATAAAATAAGTGGCGCAAATTATTTTTAAGTGAGAAACGAACTAATTCCTAAAATCCCAGAAAGCTATTTACATAACTTTACTAGAATGTGATTTCTGCTTAGTGTAATATTTTCTTTGTTCCCAAGAATTGATGTTGCGCGATAAATCATATGTGGGGGCCAAACTTCCTTTCGCTGATAAAGTGAGGAAGTTTGGAGAGGAGAGTGCCAGCTCACGTGTCGTCCTCATCATCTGATCTCGGCAGAAAATTACGAGGTACGTCCCAAAATAGTCATGGTGTTGCTATAAAACGAGAAGTTAATATAACTAAAATAACCAAGAATTGAGGAGTAGGCTTGATTTTTAGATCAAATGATTGTATCTTTGTCGCAATTCGGCTAAATTAATTGCTGTAATAATATGCAATATTTGTTGATGAAATACATGGTTGCCAAAAAATAACTTTCCCTTTTTGGAGGCATCTGAAGCTAAAACTAACGAATGGAATGAAACCAAATTTGACATAAAGACTGCGGATGACATGGGGAGATGATTCCCGCAAAAAAGAAAAATATTTAATTTCAAAACTTGCCGATAGAAGATATTTTGACGTTAATGTCACGCCCGTTCTATGAAACTTGCACATTCGAGGTAGATTTTGCAAATTTCATAGTGCATAGCCGAAGAAGCATTGCACTCTCTTATGTAAAAGAGTTTCAAAAGTAAAGGCCACTCTGTTAAGGTAGGATGCATTTTAAGCACAAATCAACAGTCAATCAAGGAATAAACTGACTACTGACTGAACGTTAGCTCTCCGCATTTTAAAAGGGAATGAGTGACCGTAGCATCAGTACTAGAAAATTGGAATAACATTCCTCGATTGTGAAAATTTCATAGTGTGTACGTGATACATGATGCGCCAAAATCTGCCCTACCGGCTTTAGGTACCATTTATTATCCCCTTCAGACCTGGTGTCCGGTATACCGGACATCAACTTTGAACAGCTCCTATTAATTCAATAATTGACGAAACTACATGCTGTTTCCTAAATTTGATTCTCGAGTTTCTTAGAAATATAATCGTTGCAAGAATTTTTCGTTTCGGGCATGGAATCATTTCATTTTTTTAGTTTCTCCAAAACAAATTTCGAAAATCATCGTTCTTCCCAAAATGGAGTTCGACGGTGAATTTTGTTTTTCAAGTAATTTCTTCTTTTTAATCCTTTTTTTTACCATTTAAAAGGATTCTGCAATATTTTATTATCCTTTGACAACCATTTTAAAGTGAAATTTGTCTGATTTTTTTTTTTGTCTTTTTTCAGTTGAAATATCCGGTATTGTCCGGATACCGGACATGGGGTAACTTTTTTAATTTTTCATCTACAGGCTTGAAATTTCATTTGTTTTAACCTTTGCAGTAGTACACAGTACGCCAAATTAGAAAATTCTAACTCCATTATTTCTTAATTCCGACTGAAGGGGTTAATTAATTTATTTATTTTCGGAAATCATTCATTCCGTTCCTTAGTTTTAGGTGCAGATGCCTCCAAACAGAGGAAGTTATTTTTCGGCCTCTTTGTATTAATTTTAGAATAATATAATTTATTTATTAATTCTATTTCATTTAATTAATTTCTTTTCTTTCCTTTAATGAAAGTTTACGGCAGAGGTGATAGTTCAAATATTGCTTCAAAATTCCCTCAGTTATTTTTCATTTCCTTGTCAAAATATTTTTACCGAAAAGGATGCATTTATGTTTTCACACGATTAATTTATTTAACGAGTCGTTATCACTTGTGAGAGACTTGAGCTAAATTGGTTTGGCACGAATCCCAATTTTTTTCACACTACTCAGTAATCATCAGTTAGAATACTCTGCACTATTTCGGCCCTCTTTTACTTTACTTTTAAAACAAATCTATTAAAAAGCAATTTGTTTCACTGAAGATGTTTGTTTTCTCCAAATTAATTTTTATATCGTTGAATCGTTACTTAGTACTACGAAAAATGCCATATTTCATTAAACTAGTAGCTTTTAAATAGTAGTTAGCTTAACAAAATTTTAACGCAAGTCTTATTGTATGTTTGAGATGTGTCTTCTTATATGTTTCTAGTTTAGAGGGTTTCCTCTCTAAATGCCGCCCACTAATTTCTAAAACGTTCGAAAATGGCATATACTTTCATTTAGAAAAATGCTTTCAATGACATACAGAATTATATTTTGTTCTTTTTGAGCATATAAAAGAACTGCTGAAAATTTTATGAAGTCTAAATTTTTTATAAAGTCCCCCTATCCTGTTAGTTTTACTCTAAGTGCAATTTTCGTTCTTAAATTCGAAATCGTTAAAATAGAAATTTTTCCTAAGTGTATAGTTGCGTCTAGATAAATCATGCCAGGCATCCTTTAATTACAAATCTGACCCGTAGTTAGTATTCCAAGATCACAAAAGGATTTTTTTCTGATTTTGTATTTTGTTAATGGCTGTAAGAATTAATACCCGCATTGAAAAATTTGCTATTGATTCAAAAGATTTATCTTACACTTTTTAATATTTTCGTTTCAAAAAATGAAAGAATAAAAAGGATTTGAAGGATTTTAGCGTAAATAATTAATACATTAACTCTGATTTGATTTAAAACTCGGAAAAAGATTTGAGGTTATAAGTAAAAATCATAAAATATAAACTTTTTAAATTAGTTTTTCTCTCAGTTTTATCCTAAAGTTCGTTTTAAAATGCGTAAGCACTTTATTCCTTTTCAGTAGGAATTCAAAAGGAAGGAAAAGTATGGGAAATTATGAAAGGAATCACGTAAACTTTTATACCACTATAAATTAGCAATGGATTACTAGATTAATTTTCTGAAAAAGTTCCATTCTTTCAGAACTGGCACTGAAGGTCATTTTAAATCATTCTTTATAATAGGAAGATAACGCTTTTAAACTTTAACAAAACTTCCTCGAAGTTTTTCATTTGATTATAATCCGAATATATAGGTTAAAAAAATGTATAAATATGTTTTCGTTTCGGTGTAACCACTATGTTCATCATTTTCCGAGACGCTTATTATTCACAAGTGCATGCATTTTTTTATATTCTTATAGAAGCTTTGTCGTTGTAGAGACAAAATTCTTTTTTATTTTTAGAACTATCTGCTTAAGTCGCCCAATTTCAGAAAAAATGAACTAGTAATGAAATTTTGGCGAGGGGAAACAAATTTGCATATAGAAAGGATATGGCAATATATTTACGAAAGACAGAGGAGAAGATAAAATCTATTATGACATAGAGTTTCCATTTATGGAATGGCTGCAATTTCTCGTTTTTTTAATTTTCTTTCATCATTGGAAATGTAGATCTAGTAATCTTTTTATATCCGTCTAACTTACAAAAAAACGTTTGATTTAGTTTAGTTATATTAAAGTCCCTTTTTTCGAGGGCTATTTTGGAAATGATCACTCAATTTTGAATCGCGGTCAGATGACGAGGACGACACCTGAGCTGGTACCCCCTCTCCAAGCTTCCACACCACATCAAAGGGAAGACGTTTGACTACGTATGTTTTAGCGTGCAACACGCCCAATACACGACGGATCTTCAGTACATTCGGGTTTCGTACCTGGAACACTCCAGTTCCAAGGCCGAGGCCTTACCATTAGGCCACCGCGACTTCCTTACAATAAAATGCATTATCATTGAATTTATCATTTCGATTGAATTTTTTTATTCAGTTTTTCGTGAATAATTTTTGTAATTTCTCTGATATTTAAAAAAAAATAATTATGTCATAAACAATTTCGACTTCTGATAATGCGTAGATGCACTTCAAATGCCATTTTTTTATTGATTCAAAATTCGCTCTATTAGATAAATGTAAGCTTTTATCAACAAATTCTCTTCCATTCAAAAACAGGCAAGGTTTAACTTCTTAAGAAGCATGTCTAGCTGTGGATTTGTTTGTATAATTAAATTTAAGATTTATGATATAAACATTCATGCCGGATATCTTCTATCTCAGTTGTCTGGATTTCTTACTGGTGTCCTATTGTGTGCTGGCTGAAAACATTAATATAATAGAAATGTAAAAACACAGCATATTCATTATTACTAATATAATAGCTCAGTTCTCTCGGTAGCGCTCTGACGTAACTAACAATAAGACTCGAGCCATAGCACTGCGATCATTGTTAGAGAACCTAAATTTTAGTAATTTTAAATTTAAAAGAGTAATTTTCGATCTAATTTCCAATTTAATAGCTCTAAAATAGTGAAATAAAATTTTCTATCCATTGATATAAAATGTATCTCGTTATGATCAATAGTTCCTGAGAAATTTTAAATTATATTAATGATATATTTCAAATTAATTTCCATTTTTTAATAGAAAGTAGTAAATTACGTCAGTGGTATATCATGCTCGTGATATAGGTTGGACGCCACGATGCACGATGGATTTCACGGATGGTTACCACGATGGATTTTTTCTATACCACGATGATTTTTTGAATAAAGAAATACGTGAATAAAATATAAATAAGAAAACATATTTCCTGTCATAAAACATATGTTTACTTTATTTCTTTTCAATCAATCTTAAACATTTCTCTCGCATATAATCTATTTATACACGTCAAATTTGATGTGAAATCTCTCGAACGAAGAGGCAATTTGCACCCGTCATACCATGACGGGTGATTTTCTAGTTTTAAATAACAGTAAAAGGGGATGAATTGAATTTTCATTTCCTTTAGATATTATTATTGTTACTAAATAGAAAGACTTGATGTCATTTTGAAAGCTATAGCAAAAATCATAAACACGCCACAATAACTTACTGAAATAATTGTGCGTAGAATGTATAAATATAGCATATTTTGTTGCTGTTTAGTAAAGATTAGTCCGTTCAAACTTGTTTGTTTAAACAAAGACATATTACCTGCTGAAACATTCGCGTATTCGTAGATGATAAATTGAGAAGAGTTTCTGTAAGAATTAATCCATCGGCGCTTACAAGTCTCAACGATTTATCCATCGATCATCCAGGTTCTCCTTCATAGAATCCTAGCACTGCCAATCATTCATCTTGACAGATTAGCAATGGAGAGAAAGAGAGGCAAGATTAAGTAGCTTGTCGCCATCAGTATCAGGTTTAAGAAAAGTTGGATTCTTCGTCAAAGACACTTCCGAGGATCAAAGATAGTGACAGGACAATAAACTGCCTACAAGGAATGAGACGTTTCGAAATGAGGGAAGATTTATTAAAAGTTGGATCAAGAAATTAATTAATGGCAAATCGGATTGTTGGATAAAATTCAGCGATGAGTCAGAGTGCTAGATTAGACTAGCTATAGTAAGAGCAGTTATAATTATCAAAATTTACCGAAGATATTATCTATAAATTAATAAGTAAAAATTAATTAAAAACTTAAATAAAATAGCTTATTTTAATTTAATTTTATTTCTCATAACTGTCTTAATATTAGTTTTTTTTCTTCTGATTAATTAGTTAGAATTTTTCTTCATAGATGGAGCTCGTTGCTAGCTTCCAGTACTTTCTATTCTCATTGTCATTTCGCGTCTGGCGTCTCCTGTTAACATCATAATTTCGGCAGAGCGGGTAAATTATTTTACTAACTCTAGTTTCTTTTGGATTTTATTTAGGATTTTTGCCTTTTGATTTTTCAAGATGTTTCTCGTTTTCGCGGTTGGACAAAATGCAGGCCACAAAGGGTATACGTTTGATTTATAATCTTACCCTTGACAGAAAATTTTGTCCATTTTAGAACTCCTATGGTTAGTGGTCTTCGAAGAAGTTTGTCACTCGAGTTTTTTTCCATTTCTTCCATTTTTAATAATCTCTTTTACATTCTAAATTCTATTTTATGTGTTTTATCTATTTTATGTGTTTTAAATATTAATTGTTGTAATTCTTTTGTTGATGCAATCACTTGATGCTGTTGTGTTGAGCACGCAAAAAGGTGTATTGTCATCGTTTTCTGTTTAAATCTTCTGTTTCTTATTTATAATTTTTACATTTTAATTTCTATTTCTATTATTAGCTATAGTGAGAATACTTTCATCTGGAAAAATAATTTCTTTTCGAAGATGAAAATAAAGTGAAAAGAATTAAATTAAGTAAATATTTGTATACATTAAGTTTTAAATTAAAATTTTCTACGATGATTTTCAGTTTATATTTCGGATCGGTACCCTAATGCCTAGACCTGCCTTTGCAACGAAATACTTTATAATAATAATGAGTAAACCTAAAACTTAGATGCTGTACACCTAATTTTTGATAAATTTTTGCGTTCATCATGAATTTATAGTACATTTAATTAATTTTTAGTACTCTTCATCCATGCAGGGAATACATGTGTTGCTTTTGTAGAATATAATAGTAATAATTATGCTTTAGCTTATTAGAGTTAATTTCTTCCATAAATGCCTTTTGCTGACTTAGTAATTTTTGTTGGCAAGGCGCAAACGTTTCTCAATCTTTTTAAAGAATACAAATATTTTCTCGCATTTCTCTACATACTATATAACCTTCTTTAATAATTATTGCTTCTTTACTCTTAAAAATGAAATAAATTATAATTAATTTCCACCAGACAAAGCTAAATTTTTAATTTAAGAGTTTTATAAGTCACTTATTTCCTCTTTAGATTTAGTAAACATTTTGCTGAAAAATTATTCATTTAATTCTTACTGATTTTTCTGACCTAATAGGTTTGTTTCAGAACACTTAGATCCGTACACAGTTTTCCTATTCATTCCTAGTCCAACAAATCTAACCTGTTGAAGTCTTCCTGCATTGCAACTGAACTCAAAACACATATATACATTTAAACAACTGAATTTTCGTAATAATATCCTGGGTCATTTCATTATATACCTTTACTTCTGTTTACCGACAGTAAGGCTTTACCTTCTCCTCTAATTACGAACAATAGAATGCTTTAATAGTCTACATATGGATTCAGATTTTTTCATACATTCTTAAAGCTAAAAAGATTTATCAATGTCAGATATCATTTTTCTTTCGCTGTTCTTTACCAGCTACTGTCGGGTGTATTTGAAGTAGATGTATTTCAGCAGAATAGAGACATTGGTAAAGAGCAGTCTCACCACACTAGGAGGAAAGGGTTCAAGAATTGGTTCAAGAAAGAGGGGATTATTATTATACCAATTCTTCTGTTTTTGCTTGCATTCTTTCTGAAGCCAGAAGTTCTGGAGTATGTTGAGGTCTCCTGCAAGATAATATCTCATTCAGGGAGACTAACGTCATTAGGAGTAGGAAAAGGGATTTGAAATTGCTGGAAGATTAACGAAATGGATTTGGGAATTGTTGCTTAAAAGATAGTAATTGTATAGCTTTGCACAAAAGAAGAAATTTACTTTCATCAGAAAATGTATATATGACAGGATGGGAAGAAATGGGTAGAATGCAACATGCGAGAAAAAACATTTTACCAGTTTTGTAATACTGTTACTTTGAAATTCACTACTGAAATAGCATTTTTTATGTAGTGCTACCATCGAATCTCACGAATCAGTTTTGATGGATCACCCGTTTAAGGCAATTTTCATTAGTTTTTTTTCTTTCTCACAAACAAATATCTAATTTCTAATCGATTATAGGGATGAAAAAGAAATATTTCACAGCTCAGTACTGTGTCCATCTGAAAGAGGAGGTTCTGAACGAAACCGTCAAAACTATAAAACTCACTTTTGGACCACTCTCATCTGTACTTCATTTAAGGCGACACATTATCTTCTCAACATTTTTCTTAATTTGAAGTATCATTGAAAAAGCTTTGATAATACTCATACTTAACAAACATATAAAGTCATCGTGAAGGTAAAAATCCATTTTTATCTGCTTCTTTAGTTGAAAGTTAATTTTTTAAAAATTCCTATTACTTTTTCAAATATGAATATTTTTACTTCAAATTTTAATTTTAGATTCACTCAAATATATTACACAAAATTGTGCATGGATTAAAAGGTATATCTAATATTCACTCAAATATTGAAATTTTAATGATTTATATGGTGAAAAATGACTAAATGTGGTAGTACCTCATTTTATATCTTCCATATGAAAAAATTAAGCAACTGAATGCTTATTTCATGCACAGTTTTATCATATACATAATGATAAAAGTGTACAAAATTTTGAAAGCTTTATCTTAAAAAGGAAAAAAAATCATAGCGTCTTGAAATCATGAAAGTGCAGAAAAGTCGGATATCGAGAAAAAGACATTTAAATTTGTCATTTGCGTGTGTTTTTCATTAGTCATTGGCAATAAAAATCCAAATAACTTCCGAAATATTAAAGGTACAAATTTGAAATTTTGATACAGTAAGTAGAATAATAAGATCAACGTAATAAGCCATTGAAATGAAAATTATTTTTTGGCCGTTTTTGGGTAATGTGTCCCTTAAATGAACATCGTTTAACGCTTTCGTTTTCCTATTATAAGGGTCATCGCTCTATTGAAAGAAAATATCTAATGTGTCATATCCGAAAGTTCGAAGACATATATGAAAAAGCAATTTCATTATTTTCCTTATTTTTACAACAACTACATCACCAACTTTTAACTTTTAGAGACAAGTTAATTTCATGATTGAGATTCACAAATACAAGGGCAAGAGTTTTGAGTTTATAACAATAAAAGTTTGTTTTCCAAACCTACATCAAGTGAAATGCCTAATGGTTATTTATCTATTTTATATTGTTTTCTAGGATAATTTTATTGCGATAACTTTAAATGGAATTAATGTTAGGCTTTCGGCAAGAAAAACCTCAAATGAAATTATCAGGAGGGTGGCTTTCGCATCGGATCACGAAACTCTTATTTTTTTGCTGGAAAATTTGATATTTGGTATCTGTCGACCACCAGTTGTGTCTTCTATTCTTTTCTTAACAAATTGGGAATAAATGTGCTTCTTACTATTGGAAATAAAGAGTGGAATAACGGTTAAAATTATATCTAATGTAACGAACTGTTTTCAGTTTTCAATCTTATATCTTAAATCCTGGACAAAGACGGCTTTACCACTGTTTAATTTTATGTATTTGTTCTCGAGGTCCAGATTGCATGTAACGTAAATGTTTTTGGCAAGAGTTTTGAGTTTATAAGAATAAAAGATTGTTTGCCAAGTTTACATCGAGTGAAATGACTAATGGATATTTAGCTACTTTATATTGTATTTTCGGATAATTTTATTGCGATAACTTTAAATGGAAATAATATTAGGCTTTCAGCAAGAAAAAATTTCAAATGAAATTATCAGGAAGATGACTTTCGCATCGGATCAAGAAACTCCTCTTTTTGTTGGAAGATTTGATATTTGGTATCTGTCGACCGCCAGTGGTGTCTTCTATTCTTTTCTTAACAAATTGGGAATAAATCTGCTTCTTCCTATCGGAATTAAAGAGTGGAATAACTGTTAAAATTATATCTACTATAAAGAACTCTTTACAGTCTTAAATCTTATATCTTAAATACTGGACTAAGACGGCTTTACCACTCTTTATTTTTATGTATTTGTTCTCGAGGTCCAGGCTGCATGTAACGTAAATGTTTGTAATTCTTTACATTCGAGTTTGAAAATCGATTTCTTCAAATTCTCAGGATGGCTCAACTAATTTTTGTAGATAGCTAAAATAAAGTTTATTTTTGATATTAAAAACGGCTAGTGCTTTAATCTGATGTTACACTACATGCTTATCAGAGGAGAACTTAATTGTAATTCGAGCAGAATAAAATCACTTTTTGACGCAAAATGAGCATCACATGTAACGAAAAGGTAAATATAATAATGCGATAACCAGAGCTGCTTAAATTTCTACATCAATTTAAAATTTAAAATACTTTGTTGGAGGAACCATGAATATAATTGGAATTATACTCTACCAGTACTACCGGCGTACTTGCTAATACCCAAAGGAACAACCACATTTACAGTATTGCTAACTTTACAATTTAAAATAAATTCCTTTATTTACTTTCCTCACATATGAAGCATGGAGTTATCAGAAGCTACTTCTCATCTGCCTTCAAGCATTGAAGCGTCTTCGATCCATTACGTGTCCTGAACTTTAATTACGCGTCTAGAAGAAAGAATATTCTTCTAGAAGAGAGAAATTAATGGAATCGATAGCTACTTAACATTTTCCCTGACTGTCAGATATAAATAGAATCCTACTGAGAGACTGAATAGATTTTGGAGAATTTAAATTTTGGGAAGTCATTAAACAGAAGTTTAAAGGTCAAATAGGTTGAATGGCTACAGTAACCAACACAAAAACTAACAGAAAAAAATATATCGAAATTATTTTATGATCTCTATAAATATTGTTAGTGAAGCTTATAACTTAACCCCTTCGACCCTGGCGTCCTAGTATTAGGCCACATCTTTATATTATTCTAGATTCCACATTTTAAAGAATTTCTACTTCGAACTCTTAGGTCCTACTAATTATGCCTTCAAGAATAGAAAGATACTTTCATTTCCGCTGAATAGCTGGCAGTATAATAGTAACAGAGAAAATAATGGAGTTTTCTGACTATTAGCAGTCAAAACGCAAGTGCATGTTTTTTGAGTCCTCAAAAACATTATTATATTTAGTCCTCTTCTTTTTGAAACATTCCATAATATAAATCGTACAATTTCTGCTTAAGTCAGTGCTTTTGAGAAATTGCAATACAAATGAGAATCAAACATTTGTTCTACTAATATGACGTCATGCCTTAGAGCAGACAACATGAATTTTTATACTTGTTCTATTATTAAAACACCAGGTGTCTATAGTGCAAGATTTTTGAGTTGTTTTACAATTAACGATATTTGCTCTAAAAGCATGGTGTTGGATGTATATTTGAATATTTTACAGATGTCATTCATTTATTAACAGTCAAAATTGATGCAAAGTTGAAAACGGATGGAAGAGGTATTTCAGATAAATATGTTGCAGAAGCTGGCAAAATCACTGTAGTGAAATGGTACGGCAATCGTGCGGGCGTAGATAAAAGCTTGAGCAAACAGGATGTAACTTTTGTTTAAGTTCCCAGACATGAAATTATAAAGTTTTACAATAAAAGTATAGGAGCAGGAGTGAAGAAGCATGACTTATTAATTTTATTGTACCGTACGGCTACAAGGAGCAAAAAATGGATAAGCCTCGTACCACCGCCGAAGAAAAAGTTAAACCCATATTTCAGACCTTGCAATGGCGTTAGATTTGATGGAATAAACAACATGATTGAACGAAATTCAAAGCAACAAATATGCAAATTGGAAGTTTGCACATTCAAAACTACATCTTTTGTGAGAACTGCGAATCATATTAATGTTTTCATGTTCAAACAAATTTTTTCTAATCATTTCACACAAAATAATTGTAAATTGAGCTTCTAATGTTTTTTTTTTCTTTTTTTACTTAATTGAAGCCTGGTGTCCTAATATTAGGACTTTGTTAATTAGTTCGCTAATTGACAAAAAATTATGATATTTCATATTTAAGTTACTTATATATAATATAGCAT
This sequence comes from Araneus ventricosus, assembly GCA_013235015.1. Lineage (NCBI taxonomy): Eukaryota > Metazoa > Arthropoda > Arachnida > Araneae > Araneidae > Araneus > Araneus ventricosus. The sequence goes on along the minus strand of BGPR01001290.1, from coordinate 74,289 downwards.
ATTGAACCACTCACTGATTTTTTATCTTTCCTGTGCATAATTATAGGCCAAAGAGGTTAATTTTTCAGAAATATTCGTCATCTTTTCTTTATATATGCAGCGTTTGACTTTTTCATCTAGTGTGGCAAATACGAGGATGGATTTAAAAAGAAATTAGAAGGGAAAAATTATTTATTAGCATTATATAGAAAATACAAAAGGGAATTTAGAGGCATCAATTTTTGATCAATTTTTCACATAATCATCAAATCTATTTAGGCATCTTTCTGAAAACAGTATCAACTTGTTTAACCCGTCTAGGTAGAAATCAAGTCCCTGACCATTGAGCCAGTTCTCAGCAGCTGTTTCTAAATCACTGTTTGAAGAAAACATTGTTCCAGATGTGTTTTGAACCCAGATTGGGTGTCAAATCTGGGATGTATGGGAGTGGTTTCCAGACTTCCCACTTGAGCTTCTGCATGAATTGTTGAGTTTTGGGAGCTGTATGGATATTGTCATGCAAGAGGATCGCACCATCACTCAACATGCCAGGGCGTTTGCGTCAGATGGCTTCAAGACGGCCCAGTGACTATTTCCTTTTTCCGAAATCGAAGGAACATTTGTCGGAACAAGGTTTGTCTGGAACCAGGGTTTCTTCGGGCAGTGAAAACAGCTGCCGAGAACTGGATCAATGGGCAGGGACGTGGTTTCTACCCAACCTGGTTAAACAAGTTGGTCCTGCGTTCAGATAAATGGCTAAATAGATTTGAGGATAATGTGGAAAAGTGATCGGCAAGTATGCAACTTAATTCCCTTTTTTATCTTCTGTATAATATTAATAAATATTTTTTTTATTACCCTTGTAAACTTTTTTTAATCCATCCTCGTATAAATCCTGTGATGGAAATAAACTAGCTGAAAGCAGAAAAAATCTTTGTTCCATTCCATTGATGAATTGGAATTCGATGAAAGGAAAGTAGAAGGTAAACTTGGAATTACTAGAAAAATTTAGAATTAAATGTGCATGTTCAAAGTGAAACATAAAAATTAAAGAAGGGAAAATGATATTAATTTAAATCAGAATATTATTCATCTCTTTCTCACTGAACATTTTCTTAAAATCTGATATTATTAGCGATTCTGTGAACAGTAGACATCGCTACTTCCAAAAATAGAATCTAAGATCTCCTCTTTATAGCAGTCTTTAATAGTTTAGCAATTATTCTATTTTTTGAATGCGAATCATTTACTCAAGATTTTATTTATAAGTAGGGGAAAGTGTCGTAAAACAGTGTATCTAAGACTCTAAGGCCTGTTGGAGATAAACTATTCGACATAGAGCTTGTTAAATTTTACTATAATATTCATTAATTATCAGGGTACAATATATGTTTCAGGAAAATTCATAGTTTTACTACATTTTTTAACTAATCCTTTTTTTTTGTAGAAAAAGTCAAACAACCCGCTTTTACCCCCCTAGTGGGGTAAAACCAGGGAAATAATAACCGGGTACACGGGAAATTAGGAAAAACTAGATTTTCAGTGGAAAAGGAGAATATTTATTATTTTGTGTGACAATTAAAGAATAAAAGATATTTCTAAGATTAAACAATTGTTATAATGGTTGACAATTCTGGAAAAAAGACGATTCTTTTTAATTTTACAAAAATTACAATAGTTGACAATTTAATAATAAAGAGAGTTTTTTTAAGATTAATTAAAGATACAACAGATAACAATTTAAGTATAAAAACTATCAATTTAATAATATTTGCAAAATTCATATCTAAATTATTGATACAAGCTGTAGGAATTATATAGGGAACATAGTAATGTCACTAGTGCAATGAGACACTGCGGTTTGGAAATTATAATAGAACAGAATAGCGACAAAATGAAATGTCAGAATCTAACAAATGTTGTACAGAACAAGAAATTAGGAAAAGGTAAGAGACTTACTGGGTTCTTCGACTATTTTAATTATCCAAATCCAAAAGCATAAGAAGAAGAATAAACCAATCCAAAACCAAAAGATGAAAAATGTTTTCTACGTAATTCTTTTTTCTTTAGAATTCAAGCGAAAAGACGAACCCAGTCGAAACAACGATGCGTTAAATAAACCAAACGATTGCAAAGACTTCAAACAAATATTTTTAATTTTCCATGCATTTTAAGTTTTATATGAGAAAAAAATGAATAAAAATCGCTTATTTGCAAGTGAAGAAATAATGGAATATTGAAATTTTAATTGTTTTTAAAATTTTGACTAAAATAATTGTTTGAATTATTTGAAATTATCACAATAAAAATATTGGAAATTGGAGTAGATTGGAAATGCTTTCCATCAGATCATTTGACTAATGGTCAAATCGGAATGGCCCTCACAAACTACCAACTATCTCACAATCTAAAAAAATCGTCTTGGTTCGGGAATCGGTAGTTTCCCCTAGTACCCGGTTTTACCCCGAGTGCAAAGGCTATAGAAAACGAAATAGAACCGCGCAATTATTTTACTAAATCTTTATTTTTGATAGGATACAAATCTTTAGGAAACATATAATAAGCTGGTCTAAATACAGTTTTTATGATTATAATGATGCATAAGTAAGGATACTTTAAAAACAAACGAACAATGGAGTGTTGACGTCTTAAGACAAATAAACATTCACAGACGAAATGAATTCAACAACATCATGGCAATTATGAATGACCATTCTTTTTCATTAAATAGTGGAGTATATTTCAGAATTCGCCCACTCTGAAGGAGAATTGATAACGCCAAAATGAAGGTACTCGGTTTTACCTCACTACCTGGTTTTATCCCACTCTCTACTATACTAAAAATTCCAGTAAAATGTCTGGCCATTATCAACATGACTCAAATAATTTAATGGTGTCAAACCTTGAAACAATCTAGAAATGGAGTAAAAAATAATATTCCTTACACAAACATCATTTTTTAATTATTTCAAAGAATATTCATGTCAATTGAACGATGGAGTGGAAACAGGACCTTCTTATCACTGTTAATTACACAAAAATCTCTAGAATGAACAAAGATAAAATGAGCAGTTTGGTATTTTCGGCCAAACGGTGTTGCGCCTGAAGTAAGCTCTCAAACAATTAATTTGGTTCTAGAGATTTCTTTTCAGGAACTTAATGTAGTTACGAGTTTAAATATGTTTAGATAATTCATCACTTAGCATTGACCTTCCTGATAGACATCGATCAATATGAGTTAACAAATAAACCAAAATTTAAATAAAACTGAATAACAATTAGGAAAACTAGATGATTCATTGGGAAATAATGTAATAAAGGCAAAACTCGAATATCTTAAAACTAGATTAAATTATTGATGAAATGGATTTTAAATATACCACATGGTTAACTTTATAAAAGGACAAGTTTGAGAGTTATAAATGGCTCATTACAAATATCCTCCATTTTTTAAAATCCAACTTTCCACTCTCCTAAAATTTAAACTAATTTAATAGATTCTTATTTCTGAATAAAAATGAATAATTTTAACTATATGCTTTCTAAATAAGGCAAAATAGAACGGAGAATTGTGTTCAGCATTATAGATGGGGAAATACTTAATGAATCTGAATTTTCATTCGTCGCTTCAAAAAGAAACACGTCCTTCGAGTGATTAACATTTAGGATGAAAAGATCTGATAATAAATAGAATAAATGCAATTCGTGGCGATAATTAAAGCTTTAGTTTGAAAGTTATGAGCGTGTTTAATTAACAGAATTATTAAATTTTAGTTTTAAGTCGTTGAGGATGTAGTTTCAAATTATAAGGATGGCTCAAATGATGCATTAAGGATTTGCCACAACTGATTATTTAATTTCATATAATAAATTTTTCCTTCAGATATTTGTATATTTTATTTCCTTAGGGCCTCTCAAAGATGGAGAAGAGAAACTACCGCACAAGCAACTAGATTCTCACTTACCTGGAATTTACAATAATTATATTATTGTCTGGTTAACATGCTCATCGCTAATGGCCATGCGTACCTCCTCAGGGAGGGATTTTTTGACATGAGCCGTTCCGTAATGGGGCTGTTTTCTAGAGATCAAAGTACCCGTATTATTTTCTGCGGTGATCAGTCATTCAGTTTAAGAGAACGCTCTGGTTGGTCGAGGTTTTATTTCGGTATGTTTATTCAAGATATTTTAGGTTTGATTCACCTACATTTGCAGTTTTTTTATATATAAAACAGTGTTTCTCAACCTTTCAGTATTTGCGACCCAATTTTAAATCATAATTTTCATCGCGCTCCCTCATCATTTATCCATGCAGGCAAAAAATTTTAAAAGAGTACTTTCTTGCTGACGACAACTTAGTAATAAGTTAAAAGTGGTTTAGGGATCTATTTCAAAACACTCCTGAAGGTCTCTAAAATGCTGAAGAAGAAATCTACACAGACTTCATGGCAAGTGGCGAAATCAAAATACAATTTGGTAATAAATCAATCTTTGAATTTTCGGCAGGGGTTGATGATGAGTTTTCAGCTCTGGAAAAAAGAACATTTTGTTTACTATTGCCATTTTCAATATCCTACCTTTGCAAAACCATATTTTCTGAGGCTGCTCCTTTGAAGACGATATCTCAGCTAAATAAGGAAAAACTAATTTATTTCTATTATTAAAACTTCCGACGGAAAACTTTGCCTTTCAAGACAGGCTTAATGGACTCCCCAATAATTATTAAACTTTTAAAAAATTTAGTATTGATAAGTTAATTATTAAATACATTGTGCAGTGCTGATAAAATCTTATTTATAAGTGTATTATATCACTGTAAATGTGTATTTTCTTTTTAATTGTGCCAGAAATGCATTTTGTTTCACTTTCCTTTCAGTAAATTAATAAATTTTTCTAGTTTTCCTTTCGATATGCTCGTACCCCCATTAAGTGTTATCACTCCCCTTTGGGGGGCGCGTCCCACAGGTTGAGAATCGCTGATATAAAATATAAATTAAGTATATACATAACCTGCTGCAATTAATTTACCACTATATATTTATAACGCATTTTTTATTTAATAATGTTAATATGCACAGAACGACGATTTATCTAAATCAGACAACCATGCTCTGTGGAAATGTCTAATTTCTTGAAAGCTCTTCAAATAAATTGTGCCGAATAACTCACGCGCAAAATTGCTTCTTTTGCGCACGTTTTCTAAACATTCGGGCATATTTTTCTTCTCCAATTATGTGACGCTGTAGAATATCAGTGTGCTAAAACCGCTAGTTTAGCTAATTGGAATAGGACTTATATTTTATTTGTATTATTGCTAATATTTGGGGTAGAGTGAGGTTAGTTGTACATGTATTTTGACCTTAGAATTTAATATCTTTTTCATACTTTAAAATTTAAAAATTTTTCGAGGATTCGATGCATGTAAATGCCAATTTCCGTTCCCTAAAATGTCCAGTTCCGGTTTTCTAGTGTTGATAAAACATTAAATACTTCTGCTTCTAATTAATGCGCATACAGAAGCAAATATGTTTTATATAGGGAAGTAAAAATTCAATCCAATGGATTAGAAATGAAAAATGCTATTTTTGTTGCTGAAGGACTTCCATACTCTTTTATATAGCTTAACTATCAATTGAAATAAGTGTTTCTATAAATTGCATTAACTGATTATGGTTCGTTTGAAACTATTTCCAATGCATTTTTCAAGATATTAATTTCTTATTGCTTGCTCCCCTCATATGATGGAGGGGCATATTTATTTTTCTTATATTTCCACATACTTAATTCAAATCAATATGATACTATCAATAAATTTCAAGATTAAAGTACCGCTGCACAGTTTCAGCTTCATATTTTAAACCACTTGTGACATTTTAATGGATTATAATACAGTTTAGTCAAGTTTAGTTTAGTTTCGAGTGTATATTTCACAGATAGATTAATGATGCGACGTTTAATATTTCACCAAAATGTATCGCTGGTGACATTTTACTGAGCGGTATTAATCATTTTTTCACCATCTTTCCGTGAAAAACGATTTCGATCTACCAAAGCATTCTGCTGTAAATCTTATTAAATTATCGATTCAAGGCGCTTTTAGACTAAGATACTCTATCATTCTGGGATTTCTCCAGAAAAATAGGTTGGCATGAAATACATAACGCACGAAATATGGAGGATTTCTTCAATCTGTTTTTCATATAATCAATGAAACAGAATTTATGTTTCAAATTTATACATCAATTCATTCTGCGAGGTGAATTCTATTTGAAAGTAATGATTTTCTCTCATTTTAAATAAAAAGCTTTTATGTTGAAATATTCTGCCGAAAATTATTGGTATGGCTTCTCAAGTTATTTTATTTAAGTCCGCGTAAAATGTTTGAAATAATCTTTTTATATATTTATCGAATTATTATTAAATCACACTTCTATAAATGATATACCCGGGTAGCACATAATATTATCTTATATTATAAAATCCGAAAAAGTAATATTGTGCATTATTTTTCCCAATATTGAAACAGTGTAAAACATAAGAATTTTTCAATACTGTACGATGTTTTTTCCATAATATTGGATAAAGTCATATAATATTGTATAATATTATACCATATTAAATAATATTGTGCTATACTGAATAATATTATATAATAATATTATTCAGTAAGTAACATATAGTGAATATTTTAAAAATACACTTTAGAAGCATGGAAAAATATTAATCACTTAATTTCTAAGCGCTGAACTTCTGGGTAACAATTTATTAATTTTTGAACACCTCTACTTACAGCGAGATTTGAGCACGGGCCCTCCCGTTTACCAGCCCGGCACCTTACCACTGGAGCAGCTAGACTTGCAACAGAGGGCGTAAATTATAATAATAAAATGTACTTACAGAGTTCGGATCTCTTCGAAATGTCATGAACACTAAAAATTAATTCTGAATGATCTTCTTAATTAAATTATCTTTTATCGTTACAATTTCGAGTTCAAAATGAAATTAGAAGAAAAAGAAGAAGCAATTTTTGCTCTTATATCTAAGTTTGCTAATTTAATAAATTAAGGCAATAAGTTTTAAAAGTTATTATAATAATATGTTTGAAAGTTTTTAAAATAATTTTGAAATTTATTTATTCCTCTTTCAATGTATTACGAGATGCCTTTAATATTTATAATTACAGTATTGATTGAAAATCAAATACAAGATTCGCAACAATAAATCATGTGCATATTTCACGATGAGAATAACACTGGAATTTTTTTCCACAAAAGAATAGATAATCCATATGTGAGAGCTTTTTTATGGTTAACTTCCTTAGCTGAATCCGGCGCCCCCTTTCATAGACAGTAAAATAAAATGATTGTGCAAACACTATTTAATATCAAATAAGAATTTTGTAAAATATTTTTCGAACATATTTGTTTCAATGTTGATTAATATAGTGTTAAAGTATCATAATGCTCCCATCTGTTGACGGAAAGAATAACTTCACCTTAAAATATTGAGCAATACAGATAAATGCAAAACTCATAATATCTTTATCGCTGTATTGAATAGTATCATATAATATTCAGCATCTTAAAGAATAATTGTTACAGTTGAGTTTTTTGAAATAAAACCTCCAATCGAGTGATATCCTGAGTTAAAATGAAGATTTTTTTATAAAAAAACCATTGTTTTTGTATTATTTCTGAAAATTTAGTATATAGGAAATACTGATACATACAATACAATATTTTGTTACGGTATTCGGTGTTCCTCGGTGTTCATAATATTGTATAACATTTTGCAAATATTATATAATATCTCTGTGCTACTGGGATATTGAATAATTTTAGTCTTTGGCATTCAAATTTAGTAGCATATGCCTTGTATAAATGACACTAACTCCGGCTCATTTTCTGGTTAGAAAAAGATTAACATGATTTCTTTCTGCGCCTTTAATGACACCAGCATCTTAGAAGGATGACTTTTCAGTTATTCAATTATCGATTTAGCTTGTTAAAACGGTTCTATAAGCGGTGGGAAGCTAGGGATGCAGTACTTCGTCTCATGTTTTGAAGTATTCAGTTGTTCTCATCTATGAGGACAGACTTCCAATATTCCTATGAAATATAGGTTTTAATTGAAATTTATCTTGGTGTTGATGGTAAAATACGATCATGTACTTTTTTCCTGGCCAACAGCACCTTAATCAAGACGTAATGCTATCGATAATAGTCTAAGCATGCTTTTCTGTAAAAGATATGTGGTATAAAAAGTGAACGTACAGCACGTCATGCTTATTTTTTTTGATATAATGAATCATATTGATATTTTTTTAAGAGTACATGTGTTGATGCAGATTTATTAAGGGAGAAATAATTGTAAATGAATTATGTAAAAAGTTTATAAATTGATCTCACATTTAAATAGTTGCATATCTCCTGAAAAAATAAAATTATTACATGCCCACAAGTATTTTACAATTTAGCTTTCATAAGGCAATTTGTATCACAAGATTAATAGAAAATAATATGAACTAGTTATCAATCTTACAGCTGATTTGCATATAATCCTCTGAAGCAGGTCTTGTTTCTATATAATAAGAAAGATGGGAAAGGAGTTCACCAGAAAGCTGTCAGTAATCTCAAGATTATGTGGAGGATTATGTTAAATCGAAATAATATATATCGTATGAAATCAATCTGAAATAACTAATATTTGAATGTATCAACAATTATCAGTTCTTTTAACTCATCATCTAAAGTCAGTTCAGATGGTACAGCAACTATACTAGATGTGGCATCACTAGATGAATGCCAATCCTGATTTCCGCAGGATCGGACCTAATACAAAAATATTAATGTGTTGGCGTGCCATAACTATAAAGACATACGAAGATTTTTGTGGAACCTCTTGATATTTGAATCCAAATCACGACGAACAGTCAAGGCCATGCCTTGCGATAAATCAAGAACATACACCTCCAGATGCGTCTTTTCGATATACGTGTCATCAGACAAAACAAAATACTGCTATGACACTTTCAATGAATAAGATCTTCTGAAAGATTTTTGGAACTGTTGACACGTATGTAGCAGGTAGTAATGTGAAGGCGGCATGATATGAACGGATTTTAAATTCAGTCAATTTGGGGACAGTACTAAGAAGAGTTAAAAGTGTCTTTTGGCTTGCAAAATTCGAATTCGTGATGTGCTTATGTCGTGATGAACATTCGATGGTGGGATGAAAAACTTCCGGAAACTGGCTGAAACAGGACGGAGTGAATAAATAGTACAAATCCAGCCAAACTCACTTGATTACCTGCGTACGAATCTCGGGACTCCTACAAATTTCTAAAACTCTTAGGGATGTTCTTTCTTCAAGATAAACTGAGGAGAGATTTCCAACAATTGGCCAAGAGTTTAAATTATAAGGCAATTGAAATTTAATTATGAAAATCAAATTTCGGATCCTATTTTCTTGGAAAATGTAGCCATCGTAAATACTTCAATACAAAGTTAATCGTTATAATGATGCGAAAATTCATCTTATTTGAAATATCTTTCTAACTTCAACCGTAAGAAAGCTATGGGGATTTAAAATTTTACCCCACACCATTCCCAATCCCCGTTGAGCTGGATGACCCCTCTATAAATTCGGCCGCCATTTTTAACCTCCTTACAACATATCTCTCGACATATCATAGCTTGTTTTGTTTTGTTCGGAAAGTAGGGAAATCAGGAACACTATCATGTTTTTACGAACATACTGCACATATTTTAAATGTCAATATAATATAATTATTCATTTATTTGTATGGTATTAATTATATGGTTATACGTTGATTTAAAAGTATAATATATACTCTCTTATCATTGAAAGCAAATTTTTATCGTTCTTTTCCTTTCTAATCTTTAAATAATGCTTATAGAATTCCTTTTCTTTAAAACGAAAAGATATATTTGCTAATACAATTTTTAGAAATAAATTGAAGATTATTGGAGCATTCCGTTCTATTTTTAACAATCAAAAACATTTTCATTACCATTAGTCATTTGATAGAAAAAGAAAGTTAATCGAATTGTGTAGCGACGCGACCAAATAATTTCCGTTAAGTTATCTCTAGCGATTTTATTCAACGAATCAAATAAGCAGTCGGAATTTAAACTGAACTAGTGCTCCAAGCTTTTCGATAGTGTTTTCACGGGCATGGACACCGTCCTATGTAAAATGTAGGGAGTAACAGTAAATCCAACCTTTTATCTGGTGAAACGTTTCAGAAATAGGGAGCATTTACTTTAAATGACAAAGTTCATCGGTACAATATTGAGGCTCTTGTCCTTACTTTAGACTTAAAGAAAGTGACGTAGTTTGAAATAATTGTCCTGGATTTTTATTTGTAATTTACTTATTTGAAACACATTCTCTATTATTAAAAGGTGTTTTCTCAAATCTTTCTTTTCGATTGTTCAATTATAATTCTTCTTTTCATGTTTAATAGTATTGCGAATAGAAAGAACTTAATTGTATGTGGATTTATCACAAATGTTAACTTTTGAATTCTGGTAGGCTAACTATTCTTTATTTCGAATCGAAGAACATGCATAACCAGTGAATAAAATAATGCTGATAATTTAATTCAATTTTAATTGTGATATCATACCGTCTCAGTAAAATGTATAAATATTGTATGGTTTTTGGAGATAGTGCTGAAAATCCATTAAAGTGTTACCTTCCTTCGTAGAATTTCTATTGTTTCACAGATCATTTAGTTTTGATTTTATAGCAATGATCATGAACTTCATGCATTATTTCAAAATATACGAAACTCAGGCACTCATATTTCTAACAGCAATCAAAATTCTTCGCTTTGGAAATAATTATTTAATATAATTCTATATTTCTGCCATGCTTATTATTATTTTTATATATTGTAAGGATAAAAGCTTGTTTACATGAAATATTCTTCCATAGTGCTTCAAATTTCTACGCTTACACTCTGTCCCAAAAGTTTATAGACTCTAGTAAAATATATGTTTTAGTAAAACTTAAATTCATATAAACACCAATTACAAATATGTTTATTTAAACCATATGCGACTTTCATTCAATGAAATATTTATAAAAAATAACAAATTGTATTTCAATTATATAACAAAATGGAAATATTAGGTGTCTCAAAGTTTACAGAATATATGACATTTCAACAAAAGGTGTTGAAATGTCATATATTCTGTAAAAAGGTGTTCAAATAAAGGTGGTAATAAAAAAATAAAGGTAAAATAAAGGTTCAACAAAAGGTGTTCAATATAATGTCCTTAATAGTTTTAAGTCTTTCCATTTTTCAATATGACATCGTATACAAGTTTTTCCATCGACATAATTAAGGTTTGTAATATCTCATGTTCCAAGTTGTACCATGCACTTTCAATGTCTGTCATCAAGGAATTTACTGAATAAAATTGTCCTCCATTCTCATATACTTTCCGAGACATAATGCCCCACACATTTTCAATTGGGTTTAGATCAGGGCTCATCGATGGCCACTCAAAAACAGTAACCTTTTTCGAGTTTAAATAAATTTTCGTAGCATTGGAGGTAAGAATAGGAGCATTATCATGCTGATATTCCCAATTTCGTCCCCCTATGTTTTCTGCAAATAGAAAGAGATGGTTTTCTAGTGTTTCTATGTATTTAGGAGAATTCTGTCGACCATCTAAGAAGGCCACACCCACTTGACCGTTGAAACCGAAAGTCGCCCGCACCATCACATATCCACCACCACTTTGCCTACTGAAAAATCTCCTGGGCTCTTTTCGTAAATCATGCCAATATTTTATATTCCCGTCAGGTCCATCGAGGTTCCAATTTTTTCATAATTGTTAAGGGCAGCCATCCATTTATCACCATATGACATATGATATCATTGTAATATCTTACTGATGTGAAGCTTTGGGAATGTTAATCTACGAGCCATTTTTGAATGGATTATATAACCAGATTCTATAATCCGTCTATGTACAGTGTTCTCAGAGATTTGCAACCGGGAAGCCCTAGTAATTTAGCGAACCAACATTTTCTGCCTTGAAGCCATTCTTTGTATACATCTGTCACTGCAAATATCCGTCACACGTAGTCTTCCCCAACGCGAGTTTGGCTCATATAACATCTTACGATTTAATATACGAAAAATAATACTTTTAGAAAGATTTAAAAGTTTCGATTTCCTTAAAAGTCTCCCTGAGCATTTTCAAATACAGAATTTTACTCATTTCTTCATTAGAGAGCTGCGGAGCTTTAGGCATCTTGAAACGCAGAACAAACGACCGCTTTCCTTCTCTTACAACGAATTTACTAGGCTCCGATTCGACGTCATGATTACAGATACCATATTTACATAAAATTGCATTTGTCTATAAACTTTTGGGACAGGTCATTTCTGTTTATTCTACGATTTAAAAATTGATATTAAATATACGGTGTAGAACTGCTGTTTTTTTTTATATAATAGACATAACATACCTATACAGTAAGTTGCATCGAAATACATCATATACATAAAAAATATAGGCAAAATACAAGATTCTATAAACTTTTGGGACACAGTGTTTCTGTTTGTTTCAATTGCGAATCCCTTTGAATTAGTGTAATTTAGATACAGTGTACATACTAATATTTCCATACTTTTAATTTGGAAACGATATCAGGCTCAAAAGAACGTTTAGTTCGAAATTTACATATATTATTTGAAAATGATTCTATGCTCTACATTTATTCTGCATTTTATCTAACTTCCCGCTTTTCATTCATATATTGGCTGCACATATAGATAGTTTTAAACATGTGTTATTCCCATGGAATTATGATCCATTTGAAGTGCATTGAAGTTTTTTCCAGGATAATTTTAACATCCTGATTATAATTGCTTATATATATATATATATATATATATATTTTCCATCGATTTCCTAATCTTCATCGAAACTCCCCCAACCTCAGAAGTAACTTGATATCTTCGTAAACATCCGGTCACTACATGACGCGTTCAGTTATTCCCTTTGTCGCGTCTCCCGTTGGTAGCATCTCTCAGTTTTAGGTTAGTAATTTCATTTCTTTTATTTGTATTTCATTCAAATTCTTCGTTTGTGATAATGTTCGGGGTAAAGGACAGTGTTTTTTAGCTATATGCCAACACTGTTCGCAGAAAACATTATGATTTCACTAATTTTAACGGTTCGTATAGATTTTACTTACCCTGATGAGCATCTATACGCTTTTACCGATTTACTACAGTCTCTCCATTTTATTTTAATATTATTTGACTTTCATGATATTGATATATATATACATATATAAATATTCGATTTACCCATAAAAGACATTAAGTTTTCTACAATAAAGTAAACAAAATAATATTTATTATATGTTTGTCCGTTTTTAAACAACACAAAAAAATCAAGAAAAGCATTTATTCATTTACGTATTAAAAATAAGAGAAAGCGACCATTGACTAATGGTCGCGAATGGTGAAGATTAGATATATATTGAGATAAATGGAAAAAGAAATGACATCGAACTGTTTTATGAATATTAAAAATGACTGCTTTCTAAAAATAGTTGCTATAAATAATATTTCTATTCCAAACTGAAAAAAAAAATTAAAAAAATAAAGGTTAGATTCTCAGGATTATAGGATTAAATTAAAAGCTTTGTGATTTTTCAGCTTTTAAATCATTTTATAAAAAAATCCAAGAAACATTAATTTTAAATTCATAGCATTTGATGCAAAAAATAAAATTATTTTTTGAAGGAAATAATATTCCTTGGATTAAATTTTTTAATACCTATAACTAAAGTCTTAAATTATCGTCTTTTAGCTATAAATACAGCTTGAAAAGTGTAAAAAAATGTAATTTAAATGATAATGTCACGCGAAAAGAAATAGAAGCGCTGTCTTTCTCAGGAAGAAGAGTAATTCTGTCATTCGAGAATAGTGGTATTGTGGAAAGAAATACAAAAGCATGGGAAATTAATAAAAGAAGACAGAAACTTTCATTTTTAATAAATGTATTCTCTTAAATTTTTTTTTGTCCATCGCGGATAATGGGGGAATAATTATTCAATTTCCTATGTGATATGATACGAAACTGATGATGATTTGACGGAAAAAGATAAGTTGGAATTCTTTCAATTTAAATATTCATTGATTTTTCTCGTGATTTTTTTGTCATACTCAGCATTTAGTTGTTAACGAATGAAAAACATTTATTCATTTCACAAGATTTTTAAAAATTCAATTGAAATTTCTTTCTGCTTCTTTTTATATCTATTTTTGTGGTAGTTTTCTGTTACTAATTATAATGATGGAGAATATTTCTGATGTACTGTGAATTAGTATTTAAATGAGCTCAATATGTATTCCAATGAAAGTGATGTAGATATCGAATTTATGGTATGTAAATGTATTGAAGCATGTTTTAATTGAAAATGATGATAAATATTAGTTATGGTCATTGAGAATGTAATAATTTAAGAATTTTATATTTTTCCGAAGCGTTATTTCGTATTCCTGGGATAATTTCGCATTGATATATTTTATGTTAACCTTTATACTATGGGGACTAAAACCTGAAGAACTGCGTAAATGCGGTTAGTAAAATCCACCCTTGTGTCTGGTACAGCAGTTGTACCAACCCGCATTCATAGGTAAAAAAAATTCTAGTACAACAATAGTACCGTACCGCCCGTCAGAAAAAGCTTAAAATCCAAGCTTTTATGAAAAATAAAGATATTTATTCACGGTGTTCATTTACACTGTCCCTTTACTAATTTTATATTCATGCAGGCATGCTGGTAAATTATTACACCATAAACCTATTTAAATAAAGATCACAATAATAATATTATTAAATCACAATAATAATAAATTAAATATAGTTCAACATTAATTACTTTATCAAAATATATTCTCTGAAAGAAAAACCAGAAAATTATATAGCATTAGTGACATAAATTTTCGAATAATACTTTGTTGCTCATTTTTTAATAGAGAGTAGAAAAGAATTTTTAGGGTTTTCATTTTTTGCAGTACTTTTATTGAGGCATGTTTAATATTAAATTTAACAGTGAGCATGTAATCGAAGATTGGAAATGTAATAAGCCATTATCTATCTAATATGAGAAAAAACAAAATCCTTGGCACAAAATGGCCATAAATATGTAGACGGTAAATTTGGAGTTTCCAAACAGAAAGTCCTGTTATTCATGAAGAAATAGCATTATAATAGTTATTTCAAAAAAATTATTCACAATCATTTTACTGAAAATTAATATCAAAATATGAATGACATTCAAACATTTTAATCTTTAGGGAAGAGAACCACAAATTTACAGTTAAGACTTTTTTTAAAAGAGTACCATTGGTTATATATTTTTCTATGTTTTTGCGTGTGAGGTAGTTTGAAAAGTGTTTCTCTTTTATCATCAACGAACAAAAAATGACCAGAAAATGGATGTTCAGCACGCTATTTTGTAAAATGTCGTGATTTTAGAAGATAGTGGATTTTAGAAAAAAGAGGATGAGTCACAATTGTTTATAAAATTAACATAAGATGATATTTGCGTCTAATTCAACAAAGAATCTTAATTTCAAATATTTCTACATAATTATTGCGTCCAAATTCTGGAATTTATTTAATAACGCACTTCTGCTATTAGAGACAATTTGGCAAAAAGTAAAGAAAATTATAAGTTTAAAAAACATATAAGATAATATTTAATGATAATCTTTAAGGTATCCGACTGGTTTAAAATGGTCGTTTTTCATGAAATTATCAAAAAAATTTTTATGACTTAATTTTGTAGCTTGTTTAATACGCTTTCTAAAACTCTCTCACTTTTTACTCTACGTGAATTCAAATGGAGTTACAGCTGTTTTATTACCGAACTGTACGCGTTATTTTAAATTACATGAAAACTTTAAATGCGTTTTCTGAGAAACGATATTTTTGAGAAAAACTGTCTACCGTAACAAAGATTTCTCAAAACGTTATTCAAGTATTGATACGAAATTTTCTGAGATTGTTTTCTGTAATATGCTTGATGTTTTCCTCTAAAAACTAAGGTCAATTTTAAAATAAAGTATTATTTTTAAGTGTTTAAATATAAACGAAAAGCATGTTTTATGAAAAATTACCAGTATATTAACTATGTTCAGCAATATGTCAAAATTATTTTGAAGTACAATAAAGATTTTAGAGCATAACACAGATAACTGTCATAAAAATGTACTCCTACAAAGATTTATGTATATTTAGACTATAATTTTGTCTATGGCTGTTAGCGTAAGGCAAATATTTTAGGCATTTTTCTTCAAATTGTTCAGTTTTAAAAAAAAATATTATTTTGAAAGCTTAATTTTACAATATTTTCATAGTTTTAAAACATATGCAGTTGAAAAATAACATTAAAAATATATGTAAGTTATTTTTCAAAAAAAAATGTCTCCGAACGCAGTTGCATACCTCAAGAAACATTTGTAAATGAACTGGAAGTTAAAAACGATCTTTAAGGTCATTAAAGCATTTGCAGATAACCAGGAATGCAAATAAAAGGAATAATATGGAAAATAAAGCAGCCGTTAAGCTTTATTAAATACTAAAAACGAAGTACATGTGTAAGCGCAGCTCACGTATTAAATGTGTAATTTTCTGTAGATGAGGCAGAAGAAATAAACCGTAATTTTTAATATTCGACTTCATTGCTCATCGAACTCATAGTGTTTATATGAAATGCTATTATCCATTAAAAATAACTGCATTCTTTGGAAAATACTTCATTTAAAATAATTATACTTATTAGATCTTTGAAGTTTGTCTGTTTCTTAAACGCGGAATTGTAAACGCTGCTTCGTAAAATCTATTCTTGAAAATTAATTTAAAAACCGATACCAAAAATACAATACAATATATAAAAAAATAATAATATATTTGTAAGAAAACCCTAAAAGATAAGAAATGTAAACACTTTCTCCTTATCTTTTAGGGTTTTCTTACAAATATATTTCAAGTAAAAGAATGCATCTTATACATGAAAGAGTATGGATAATACTTGTTAAATACATTTTACACATGGAAGATATTTGATAAAGATTCTAACTGAATGTATAAGAAAGCTGTTTCGGAACATTCCTCTGAGGTTGGAGCCAAGACTATATTTGAGTTGGAATCTAACTCTAAGAACAGACATGCAAACGGATAACTCCGATTCTTAGAAAACTAGAAGGCAGTTCATTCCTTTCTTATCAGTAGCTGAGTTAATCAACCCCTCTTCCTTGTCTGAGATTTTAGAAAGTATTTCCGGAATTTTTAGTCCCTTAATACACGTTTTGTCACTTCCTGTGGTTATGGAATGACCCCTCGCATCCTTCCGTTTGTTCCACATACCAGTTATTTCGAGTGGCTGATAACGTCAGTTCGTTGCTGTGCTTTCCGAATCGAAGTATTTACCTGCTGCTGACAATGCCGACTCCATACGAAAAAGAAATGGAACGCTTACGTAAACTTCTTGCTGAACTTGAAACTGATGAACATTCAGATTTTGACAATGAAGACAAGGGAGTTGAGGATATTATAGAATAGAGTTTTTCCGATCATAAAGTTTCATCTATCATGATACGGAATCGACAGAGGACTGTGAATCTGGAAATCAAGAAGCGAATAACTTGGAGCGGTTTTTTCTTATCAAAGATGGTATACAGTGAAGGAAAACAAAATTTTTACAGAATATTGGAACTCTTTGTCATAATACTGTGTCGCGCTTACCTCGAACAAAAGGACCAGCGATGATGGAAAGATGTGACAAGCCCTGTGAAGAGTTGGGAGTTATTCACGATAACATGATACAGTTAATTGTAGAGTGCACAAATATATTTATCGAGAAATTCGCGTAAAACTTTTCACGTGAAAGAGATGCACGAAAACGGAGCCTTTAGAAATTCTAGCTTTATTAGTGGATAATAATAGAGTAGATTTGATTTGTGTTAAGCACTTTATTTTAAACACCTTGACATACGATTTTATTCAACCTCCAAATAAGATGCCACCACCCATTTGGGATATTTATTATTATTTCAATCTATTTGAGATGATAAAGTATACTTGAGACTTTTAAGCTTGTCCAGGTGATTTTTGTATTTAAAATGAATTTTTACTTTGACTTTATTACCAATTTAAATATCAAAAATTCTGTAAATAGATGCACGTGTCAGACTCGTCATTGTAAGCGAAGGGTTAATATCTGAAGGTCAAAAGGGATATTTTTCAAAATAAAAAATTAATGTTTCTAACAACGCAGGGGTTTAATTTCAGTTTGGGGTCATTCTATGACACCCGCACGTCTTAGCATTTGCTAAGGAAACGCGCGTTCTATCGGGTTAACTGGTCAATATTTTTTATCAGAAGCAATGACAAAAAATACATATTTTTTAAGTATAAATTATCTCTTCTCTTCTTTGGAGGTTAAAAAAATACCTTCAACGAAAGATCCGGATGGAGAGCATTTCAGTGATGTAGACAAGATGGGTACTGTGTTGTGACGGTAAATAAAATTTTATCACATTAAACAATAGTGGAAACAAAACAGAGAATTGAAAGTACAAGTAAACCAGAAATGGGAAGGAGAAAATATCGACGCCCTTACGCCCTAAACGGTTATTGCCAACCTTGGACAGCCCGTACACCGTACGGGCAAACTGGATAAAGGGTTAATGGAATAGGTTGACTCTTATGCCTTATTTGATACTTGAAATTTGTTTTAAATAACAATGGCATAGGAAGAAAGAAGATAGAAAATAAATATTCTCAAAATTGAATGATAGAGGAAAACAGTAAATAACATGTTATTTGGCAGCATAATTTATATTTTAATATCGAATTTAAAATTTGGATAATATTTAGACAATGCATTGCGTATTACTTTATATAATTATTTCAAAAAATAATTATAATAAATGAGAAATTTTCAAGAAAATAACTTCCTTTAAAGTCACAAAAGTTTAAAGTCATAGTTTCCGTCATCATTGCATATCAAGAAAATAAATAGATGTTGTTTGAAGAAAATCTATATTATCTTTCAATGATTTTTTCTAAAAATATTTAAAAATTTCTTTTTTTCTGTCATCAGAATTTCAGATTTTGTGCTTAGCTGAATTCTTTATTATTTCATTTAATTCTTCTATTTCATTTAATTTAAAAAATAAATATATATAAAAGTAAACAGAGAAATATAAGGAACAACAGTGTATCAAACATTCCATTCAGACATCATTCCTCAAAATTAAAAAAATACTGATTTCCGTCAAAGTCATCGCTGTTACACTCCCAGAATTTAAAACCTTAACTTACTTATATCGTAGTATAAAGATTTTTTGCTGTATTTCTGTTTATTTCAATCCAATCGTTTATCGATTTGGAAACCCTTTCGATATCCTAACAATTCAACAAATTTCACATTTATTTTCATGTGAAATTCTTTACCTTTTAATACCGGAAAGCGTATAAAACTAAAATCGAATTCGTATCTCATTTCAAGTAAATAATCATGAGTATTTGAGTCGTAATATGAAACTTAATAGGTTTTCTCTGAAATTGATTAAAAACTGGAAAAAAAGTCATTCTACTTTGATAAAAGGATTGTGGTTCCATTATTTCAAGCAATGTTTGAGGAGATTGAAAAGATGGATGAAATTCAATTTCCTTTACACAGTATTGAATGTTTATCAGTAAATATTAACGAAATCCTTCCAAGCATTACAACGCAACGACTTCAAAATGAATGCGCTCAGTGAAAAAATAGCATCTATTTAAAGTAAATTCAATCAGGAAGATTCAGATTCGATATCTACCTCATACTTTATTTGCCCCCTTTTTTAAGCTTACGGTGAACCAAGAAAACAATAAGCTGAGCTGAAATGTAATATGTGTAGAATAACTGAAGAAAGAAGCGAGTTTGGATTTTTAAATTAATGCTTTTGTATCATTTAATAAAACTGATCAAATTTCAATGATGACTTTTCTCCGATGATATTAACCGAAACTTTTAGAGATATTTATTATGAAAAAAATTAACGCAGTTATCAGGATTTTCCAATTTAGACTCATTATTTTTCTGTGATAGGATTGGTCATAAGTTTTCGAAACCTTTCTAGAATCGTGATCAGAAAAAAGATTACAATTGGTCTTTCAAATGATTTTCTGTTTTTACTGTACTTTCAATGCTATGATGCAAAAATTTATGGAAAAATATGATACAAAACGAATTTTTAGGATTATTGTTTGGATTTATGCAAAGAAAAATTTACAAAATAATAAAATAATTAATTAAATAAAATAATTAATAGGCAGCAGAATTTTTTGCCAATATAAGGAATCAAATAGATGCAAATTAAAGACGTGTGTCCACAGTATTCAAAATATTGCACGGGAGGCCAAAAAACCTGCCTATTGCTTAAGCTAACAGATCTTCTAATTCACAGAAATGCTATGCGTTCATCTGCTCTTGGTATTGTTCTTTTTAAAAACCCATATATATAAAAGTACAATAATGTTCCTCAGGTTCGAAAGCCTAATGTAATTCATCTCCAAGGTCAAGTGTCGGCAAGCACTTAAGATGAATAAGATAAATCTGTGCAGATCCGTATAGTATTATCAAATATTTCACCAGCATAGGTTGTATACTTCATCGACAATGAAACATTCGAATTAATGTAAATAATGAACCTGCATACTTTTAAATAATAACTAAACACACAAAAATCCATCTTTGATTTTTAACAGTGTACGCAATAAGAACAGATTTCTAACAAACATACTCCTTGGAACAAATAATTGTCAGTTTAAGGCATGCCTCTAATTTGGCTGCTTATTTTACACATTAGGGTATCCATGCTAAAAATGCATGCTGGTATAAATTTGTATCACTGAATAAAAAGAAAAAGTAAGTGTGCTAAACAGTGTTCTTTGCCATGAGATACCAGACAGAGAACCACACTGCAGAGCCGAAAAAGAAAATAAGTCAAAAAACATATGCTAATGCGAGGTGTCCAATGATTGAAAAATTGCCTTTTTGGTGACATCTGCAAAAAAATATAAAGAAGAGAAGTACAAATATAATTTACAAATTAAAGATTAATGTTATATTTTTCAATAATGCAACTATATTAATTTCACCAGTAATATCCGCATATATTTTATTTGAAACTCTTCAAAATCTTGGGAAGCTAAGTTTTTAGAAATCTCTCTGCTGCGCTTCTGACCAGCAATTTAAATTAGCATTGATTTGTCATAAAATTAGTAATTAAAATTGGCATTTCTGAAATAATAAATTTTCAGTAAATGCCTAGGAAAAGTTAAATCTTAAATAAACTTTGTAAAGCAATTTTTTATGCGAGTCTAGTGAATAGCTTTGGAAGATAGTGTTAGCATAAATTTTCTAATTAGTTTCAAGAAGTTCTTATTCGAAACTCAAACGAATGTCCACGTGAAAATAATTTACACATGGATATATCTTGAAATATATAACAATTTTTAAAATTCAAAAATTGCTCAGATTGAAAAATAAACGTAAAAATGTACTTCAAACTGATATTTTGATTTAATTATGTATATCTAACGTAGGAATTGTACAATGCGTATAATTTCATGCTGCAGACTTTTTTCTGTTATCTTTTCGTCCCCTAATAATTCATATAAGGTTGCAAACACATGGGAAACACATGTCTCACAGGATTAAGAAAATTATAAAATTGAATATGTCTTATTAAACAAACTAACCTAAAGGGAATATGATAGAAATTTTTCGAATACATGTATTTAAATCATCACGTATATCTTAAGAAAAAATATATTATAAATGTTTAGGAAGTGTGAATATATTACATTCAGCCCTGCTGTTCTGTTCGGGTCAATATGACCCGAAACGCTTTTGAACTTCTTATACAAAAGAACAGTTTAGAGATATTTTACTGACATTTCGTGACTTTGTTAGTGAGAGTGATATGTTATTTCTCTGAAAAGGATTTTCTTTTATCTATATATTTTCTGACAATTTTTTAAAATTGTATTAATGTATCGTTGGGGTCAATATGACCCAAACAGGTTTTTCCTTAATTGAGCGAAAACACTTGAGCGTTATATTATTAATTTAATAGAGAAAGACATAATTAAATTCCTGAGAAGTCCTCTAATGTGTTTTGTATAAGCAGAAGAAAAGTTCGGTCAAGGTCAGAAAGAGCCATAGCTGGTCACGTGATACGATATTTCCAATAAAGTTGTATGTTTCAGTATCGAATCATTTCGTCTGCTTTGAGTTGTATGAGAACCCAACATATATACAAAAATATCAATAACTCTTGACTGTAATGACGGGTAATAACGATAATAATAGAGATTCGCAGATGTTTGAGGGACACTGAAATAGCTCAGCTTATGGAAGCATCTGATTGAGAAGTGAAAGCCGTTTCTGAACACGAAAATCATGCAAGTGAGGAAAGTGAAACTTCTGATTATGATCAGAATATTCGTATTCAAACTATTGATAATGTGCACCATATTCAGTCCAAGCATTAAAATATAAACTGGTCATTGGATCATGCTGCGCGTTTTGGTTGAATGAATTTTGCCAATTTTATGAAAACCGCTCTAAGCGTAATTAGGTATTCAACATCAAGAAGAGTATTGTAAAAAGTACATTTGAAACTGTATTCAGGTCTACAATGCAGAATGAAATCATCGAAAAGATAAATATTGAAGGCGGAAAGGTATATGCACAAGAATGGATCATCATTCTTATGAGCACAATGCCTTTGATTAATCAATTAGTAACTGAATTTTCAAAGTTATATTAGAGTACGATACCTGAAAGGAAGCTGTGAATACTCTTAATCAGCATTTCAATACATATATTTAGAAAGGAAGAAAAAACTATGCCATAGGGTTATAGTTTATAACAAGATTGATAGTTCTTCTTATAATGCAAGGAATGAAAACAAATCAAAGAAAAGAAATTTTGAGAAGAACTAGACAAATTATTAATTGATTCATATATTCAGGAAAAACAACATCTCTATACAAATAAAGAGTCACGTAATATACTCAAAAGAATACAGGATGAATGGTGAACTGGTTTATGATTAACATTCATTGCTAATTTACAGTTGACTAATAAACTTGCCTGATGCATGTTCAGTCAGTCAAGCAAAGATAATAAAACAAATATATTATGCAAGAATTATAAAATCATAACTGAAAGCAACATGTATCATGTTCAAAAAAGGAAGGTAAGAATTTTTAAAAAAAATTTTATTTCATCTTTTTATTTTACATACATACATATTTTACATAATCATTGTATCATTTAAAAAATATATAAAGCTTATTTTGTTAAAACATGTCTTATTTATCTCGAAACACAATTTTGTTCTGAAAGTATGGAACACATAGGCCTCTCTACTTAGTATTTAGTTTTCGGGTCATATTGACCCCAACGTTACATGTGCATAGTGAATGCGAACAGAACAGCAGGGTTAATATAGCCTACTATTATATTCGAATTATCTCTAATTTAAGAAAGGTTTAAATACACAATTTTACTATTTTTGACTGTGTAGTGTGATAATTGAATAAAATTTAATTTCTAAAGTTCTTGAAGGAATTTCAAGATATATAAGGCTCAAATCAACAAAATTTCATTTTTTATTTATAAAAATACTTTCAATATTCTGTCAGCCATCCTCAATACTTTGTAATTGTCTGATAATATTATATCTGGTTGCAAGACATGAGTCTTAATTGAATGAAAATGTCAGATTCAAAGTAATTATTTTTATTCAGATAAAATATTATATATTATAAATTCAAAGTCTCCACAGATGACGTTATATTTATTAAGCATAAATTCGTGTGATTAATGCTTAGCACTTCGTTCAGTTTTCATAAATAGGACTTTTTCTTTTAAACTGAATTTAGACTCTTAATAAATAACTATTTGCTAAGTAGTTTAGAAAATCTAAGACAAAAACTTTCCTTCACTTACAAGAAAATAAAGTAAAATAAAAATAAGAACAACTTTTTTGTTTTAGAAAGCATAAGATAACTTCGTTCAGTGTATTTAATATTTATTTCAATTTTTTGTAATCATGAATTGCATAAAAGTTCCTTCCTTATGGTTTTTGTATAAAAGTATCCAATATCTTATTCCTCTGTTTTTCACAAAATTTACATCGGCGAGGATGCCTGATGTATTTCAAAAAGCGTTTTTCAGATATTATTATTTTACGTTAAATGATGATATGAAAGAAATCTTGTATTTTCTTATTTTAAATGTACAATTACAATTGATACGATTACCTTTCGAAACATAAATACTAAATTTAGAGTAAATACAAATTTTCCACATGTTATGTCTTTTATAAAATCATAATATAAAATATATATTTTCGATTAGATCAAATTTATTTTTGAATATCAGTCTTTGGTAGATTTTTGTTTCTTGTCTTAAAACTGATTATTTCATAACTCTAATTTAAAGAAGATCCTTAAAAAACAATTTTTGAACGTTTTATATGTTTATATTTAAACAGATTAATATTCAATGAGGTTAGATTTCGATGAAAAACAAAAGGGGCTTAAGTTTTTGGCAAAGAAAATATTTTTGAATTTTCCTCATATTTATCATTTGAAAAATACTATTTTAATATTAAAATGCTTTTAAGTGTTCATATGCTCAAAGAATGATTTTGTGGTAAATTATTTCCGGAGTTTTCATGATAACAGATAAGATATCTCGATCGTAATACTTTCTGCGTAATATGACAAATTGTAGCAAATATTTGTCTTTACCAATTTTAGAAAATCATATATTATTGAAGTCATCAAAATTTATCATAATTTTGTTTTCAAGAACAATCTTTTAATTTAAAATCATATTATATCAAGCACTGAAAAAATTAATATTTATTTTAACTAAAAAATAATTTTTAAGCCTATGTATACACAAAAAATAATAAACATTTTTTGTAAATAAATGTCCATTAAAATGGACGCAGCGTGTCAAGAGGTTAAATGTGACTTTCCCAAAAAAACTTTATGCTTCATAAAATTGGTTACAATTTAACTTTAATTAGACTACATAAAGACAGCTGTATGTGTTTCGACTAGAATTCCAAAAGAATTACTGACCCATTTTTGGGCTTGACACCAGATAATTACTGCTATTAATTTGCTATGTCAGCAGCAGGTCGTAAAATAACAAAATAAATCAAAATGCGCAACGTAACATTTACAGAAACGCAGGAATCTAGGAGCTTTATACATACTAAAAATAACTTAGTTGCATACGGCTTCCTAACTTGACATGCTTCGGCACTTGAGGCACACTTGTGACACGACTGAATTCAGCACCTATGAGAAAGGACACTAATCGTAAATTCTAAGTTTCACATTTCGCAACTAGTTAATGATCTCCGTCATAAGGGATTTTATGATTAACGAGTGTCTCTCTCTTGAAATGTATGAAGTGTGTTAGATATATTCGCGTGACGGTGAGAAATATCCAAGGGAAATTTGAAGTTAACTACTATGGAAGTCGAAATAATTTCTCTATTAATATTTATGTTTAGTTAACTTTGACGTCTCTGCATTCATATTATAAGATTCACAGACGAATCCTCCTTTAAATCATGACTGTGTATTTCAAAGAATCTTATGGGATTGTGGCATTTTATTAAGGGTTAGGGACAGAAATCATGTAAGAGATACTAAAGCTGAAAGAGGTGGCGACATTCATATTTAACAAATTCTTTGGGAAATTTTTAAAATTCGTATTTAAATAAAATATGTTTTAGATTGTATTCTACTTTTCCAAATTTACATTCAATTAATACTTCTAATAATTACCTAAAATTATCTCTTAAAATCACTGCTTGATAAAATTTATCCTATTAAATATTTAGGAAATATAAATCCAATTTTTCCTAATTTTTTGATGGATTTCTAAATTTTGAAGTCGTTGCATTTTTATGAAAAATTGCATGAAATGATTTACATGTCCAAATTTATTAGTCTGTCGTTCCTGTTATTATAAAGAAAGATGTGAAGTTAAAATATTGTATAGTCATTGAAATATTGGTTTGTGTAACATGAAATATTGGTATTGTGTGTTGATGGCATTTACGCTTATACCCTGTATTCTGAGTTGTCTGAAATGAAATTATTAAATAGAAATTTGGGATAAGAATTACGTCCTTTAATAAGATTAATAGAATAGTTTTTTTAGTTTTAGGATAGCTTAGGACAGTTTTTAAAAGCAACAAAGATAATTAATATGTAAAATACAATAATTATATTTAACTCTTTTAATCCAGAGGCGTATTTTTCCTTCCAACCAATTTAAATCGGGCCTTTTGGGGAGGATACGACTTGAATTGAACTCTCCCAACCTGGATGGTCATTTACCCCACTCCCTACTGTACCTTCCCTTAAGGCGCACGACATGGGCTGTTGTGGCCAATGACTGATAATTGGACCCCCACAGCGCTTATATCCTAAGCGACCTCAGAAACTCGCCTCCCCTCAAAAGAATCCAAACGCCTAAGACCGGCCTTCGTAATTGTTGAGGGAAAATTTAAAGACCGCCTCAGTCTATGTCAGAGGGTTATTGCTTTCTAATAGGCTTATAAAAGTATAAACAATTTATACTTTATTAAAATCTGAAATTTTTTTTTATCCAGTTTCTAGATTCCTTTCATGAAAATTGCATGATTGATACTACCTTGCAAAATCCTGCATAGTTGCATCATATTTAAGATAAGTTCTGGAATCAATGCAAAAATATTATGTTGCTGCAGGGTGTCCCATCTTTTTCAACACTAAATCTGTGATTTTATGCATTAAATAAATTACAGAATACAAAAATATCTTAATTCGTTTCGCATAAATAGATCATATTTCCCTTGCCATCCTATCAGTGAATCTTATCTCCACGTATTCGATTAAATTTCTTTAAATTCTGAAGTATTTTGATTTGGAATTATTCACATTGCTGTTTAAAATAAAAAAGGGAAATATTACTGAAGAGGAAATTAACATAGTGCAATTAGCAGTTTCCTAGAAACAGACTTGATCATCATTTATTTTAAACACGTAGCACATAGACGTAAGACAAAGACATAAAGGACGTTTTACAAGCACAGTTCAAAGTACATCTTTAAGCCTCTTACGGCTCTCCATGAAAAGAATCCTGGGATATATATATATATGATGTCACGCAGTGATGTATTGCATCATGACAATAGCATGTGGTTGGTTAGAAAATTGAGTGAGGAGATTGAAGGAATGTAAACAGTGTATAATTTCCACCAACTACCAAGAAAATATCTTCTCCATTTTGTCCAGACTCATTGAAGTATTTTTCTTATCTTTGAAATATTTCTGATTTCAGATTATAAAATCTGACGATATGCATAGAAAGCCGGTTTTACAAGCAAATAACATTGGACGTGCGTAACACGTCATTCTCACTTTAGAAATAAATAAAACGTGTGTAGCACGTCATTCCAGTCTATGAGGTTAAATTAATCCATTTGCTATTACTTTTTTTCGTCCATCGCGGAATTCAATTTACTGCATGAATTCGTCTCAAAAATTTCTTTATTTCAGAATACAGAATTACAAAATCTTTGTTGTAAGCAGTTTATTTTAAATTTTTAATAAGCATGGATATTAAAAGAAGCTTATATAATTATATGCCCTTTGTCAAGAACAGCACAACAGAGCATTTTAACTATCTCTTGAATCATCACACTGTACACACCGCTACATTTAACGCCTGTATGACACTGCAGCAATTCTTTTATCGGTTTTTACTTTCATTTTGCTACTATTATTATTTAAAATCTCATTAAGAAATGCATTCGTAACATTTTTGAAACTGCTGAGACAGTCTTTAGAATAACCGAAGATGATAATTACGACTTATTTTTTCGCATATTTGTTATAAACTAGCAAAACTTGTTGAAATGAAGGAATGAATTTGCTTCTAAGCAAATAATTTTTGAATGAAAACTAATTACAAAGCAATTTCTCTGGACCGCAAAGAGCAAAAATTCCATTATGTTGACTAGCAAGAATAACAATATGTTATGGTGAAATATCATGAAAAATTCCTAAAAGTTTTAATTTCATTTTCAAATACGTAAATTTTAATTTAAATATATAAAAATATTTCTCTTTCGCCTGGAGTTTTCAAAGTCAAGAGTTCATTTCCTTTTATTCTAACTTTCAAGAATGTCTTGTTGTGAGGTTCGTGCAAAAGATATTTGTTATCCAAAATAATTAAATACGTAGGGAAGGAAAGAGCTTGCTGTTATTTAAGCAAAACGTAGATTTTCTCTCTCTGCTTTTGGATTTAACTGAAATGTATTTTCTGATTTTTAAGCTCTTTCGTACCACACGAATTTCACTGCATTTACTTCCGAAAATGTCCTATAAATCATAATTAGCATACTAAGCTGCGTTAATTTTTTGTTTTGTGATCTACGAATTTCTTATGGACAAAATGCGGAAAAATTAACGAGCGTCAAATTTCGCGTTATGATGGCCGTAAAAAGCATTGAATATGTGTCGATCGGTGCTTGATTGAGAGACAAAATGATTTTATATGAGTAATTAAGCAGTTAGTTGCGAGAAGAGATATTGAATATTTATAGGTTAGCATTTGGCTACGAGATAAATACATTTTATATGCATTCGAAAGCATTTAGTCGCAAGACAAAGGCATTGGTAAGGAATTACGTTGGTAAGTTTAAGACTGCGAGGCAAGCAATCGTATTCAATGCATTGAATCTTTACTAACACAAGATGCTCTACAATATTTTTAGGATAACTTCAAGATATTATGCGGCTTTCAGAACATCTTGTGCTAGTAGGGATGACACACTTTCAGTGAACAAGCTCATCGTGATTTTGGAATCCATATGAATGTTCTTAACGACATCCCTTTCTTAACCAGATCACCGAAAAGAAGAGTTGTTGCTATATTCTTCGTTATTAGATAATGAAAAAACGCAGTTACTACTTTACGCTTTGGGTATTTTATAATCGAAAAAGTTTTTTTGTTTTATAACTTACGATATATGCTATATTTAGTTGTATATAATATTTTTCTAGTAAGCGTTCAAAAATCAAATTATGAACTGATATAATGAGAACGATTTTATGAGAATGAACGTTAAAAAAATTCTACACTGAGCAGCTATCAAGCGAAAATCATTTTACTGCGTTTGTTGCATTAAGGACATAACATATAACGGTGATAAATAAACTATGTCACTTGAGTTATATAAATTATGTCACTTATAATTAGAGAATTCCCACAAGCTCCAGCGGGATATTTCTGCCTCTGAAATGTAACTGTAACTATCATCACAATTTATTTCTTCTTTGTTTTTTTCTTAATTTTATTTTTCGAACTAAATTACCACTAAATCTATTATGTTTGTAAAAAAGAAAGACAAAATGAAACGCAATTAAGATTAAAAGACTCTGAGCCACTATTCATCCGGAATGCATTTGTTACATATTAAAGCACGATATTTTTTTTCGAAAATTTATATAAAAAAAATTATAAATTTTATATATACAATTGTCATTAATGCATTATATAATGCTTAGAATTGTATGATATTGTTAATCCATTAAATACTGAAGAATCTTTCTGTTAAAGACTGAAAATAATGTTATAATTTATTAAGTTATTTTTTAAAGATTTTATTTAACCTTCGATGGGGTGCAATACAAATGCTAATACGTTCGGACACAACTCATCTGTGAGATTAAAAGTTTAATCTTTGCTTGGGATTACGGAAAAGCTTATCAAACTGAACTATTCGTTCATACAAAGCTACATTTGCGTTTTTAAATATATTTTTTTTTGTATTTCCTTGCACTTTTAACTAACAACATGTCCAGGAATTCAGGACGGAGTTGAAGTTTGTTCTCTCGTAAGGTTTCTTAGCAATGACAGTTCTTGTCGTTGAGAGCCGGAAATAATTCGACATTTTTCAAACAACATATTGGAAATAACGATCAATATCATTGAATTAGACGCTGGGACGCAGGTATACGAACATTTGCAGGTACCTAAAAAGAAATATTGAGAAAAATTTTGGAAATCAAGAATACAATCTTAATCGGGTGCAACTCATCTACCAGATTAACTTGCCCCTCATGTAGAATAAAGATCACTTCCAAAAAAATACATTACCCTAGTGTGAGTGGTAGGAAGCCAGGAAGCTACTAAATGCCCCACATAGGCACAAAAAAATATGGGTGCTTCATCTCACAGATTAGATACGCCGGACGGAAAGTTAAAGACAATAAATTAATATTATACGTTAACTCTATCGATACGGGAACGTGCCAAACGCCCCTTCAATTAAAAGACGGCGGCCGTTTGAAATGTCCGAATATCACTACAAATTTTCAGCCCCTTTCGTTAAGTGTGATTTATTTCAACCCAACGGCGTGCTCCTTCTTCGTTTTAGTAGAGGGTTTGGGGAAAAGTGGGGGTTTCTTAGAATTCGGACTTCGCCAGCTGTCATGGTGGTTTTTGAGAAGATAAGTAAATTTCTCTTATCTTTGAAACAGGAACTCGGGGTTTCCCGTATTTTGAGATTCCTCTATTTCATTTTTCTTAGGAATCAGAGGGTCAATAAATTTATAAATTCAGATGTAATAAATTGTAAGTAGCAGTTTTAACATTTTACAGGAGAGTCAAAAGATGTTTCAGAGAAAACACAGAACCAGACCTTTCAGAGATCTACCACTACAACACTTTACCACAGAAGCAGACATTCCAGAGATCTACCATTAAAACACGTTGCCACATATCCGGACCTTTCAGAGATCTACCACTGCAACACTTTGCCTGAGAACCAGAGCTTTCAGTGATTTACCACTACAACACTTTAGCACAGAACCAGACCTTTCAGAGATCTACCATTAAAATACTTTGCTACAGAATCAGGCCTTTCGGAGATCTACCACTGCAGCACTTTGCCTGAGAATCAGAGCTTTCATAGATATACCACTACAACACTTTACCACAGAACCAGACCTTTCAGAGATATACCACTACAACACCTTGCACATCGGAAGATGAGGGTTGGATAATGCAACTGCAATAAAACTATAAAAATCAGCCCAATCAGCACTTTAGATATTTTACCTCTGAGGAACAGGAATATAAGTAGAGCTTGAATAGCTTTCGAGCAACACGATGAAGATATTAACAGAATCCTTTCTAAAGAGCAACATGATAGTTGTTTGGTAATGGCGCAAATATTTGAAGGACATCATGAATACATTTTATTTCGGTGGAGAATTGCTTTAAAGACAAGATTTTTAACAGCATCCTTTAAAAAAGAATAAAAGTGGAATTGCAATCCTCTTCAGAAAACTTCAACCTAACCATCCTGAAACACTTGTATAAGGAAATCAACTGATCTTGACCTAATGTAATAACAATCATATTATGACTTTTTTTCTTAAAGATGTAGAAAGTGAGATAGTCCCAGCGTATATTTAAAACTTTCGCATGCCAGTAGCAAAATGGAATATATCCTTTGACGAGAAAAAGTATTGAATTTTAAGCTGAATTGTTAAAATAAAATATATATACAAATTCATAACATGCTAGGAATAATGTAATTTCTCCGTAATTTTTCAGTGTGCTTAAATTTCAACTGATTGATTCATTGCTAGGATAAAAGAAACCCCCAAAAACTTAAATTTATAAAATATGTATGTGAAATTTTAAAAATATAAATAGAAAATATAGGTATTTATTATAAATAATAATAATATCTTCAACTTATTTTCATTAATCTCGATAGAAACACTATAATGATAGAACAACAAGAAAGTACGTGGGTTAGAATGTTTATGAAAATGAACTAACATTTAAAGAACTACCATTATACCATCAATAGATATTGTAACATTCATAACTTATAAACTTCGTAATATCTATTGATTTATAAGGATATAAACTTTCCGCTGTAAATTACGTGAAACTTCGCAATTTTTGTTTGTTAGAGAAATGAAATATATTATAAATGAAACTGTCCAACATATATATTTGACCTTCTCAAATTGAAAAATTATATAATCTGAAAGTGAAAAAAATATCTATTATAATACTAAAGTTTTCTTCAGATATTGTGTCATAAAGATACACCTTATTGATACAGAATTGCGCAATAAACATATTCTGAAGTTTATTTCTGAAGGCAATTATCTTTATCTAGCATTAAATGTTACTATTACATTTCATTCGAATCATCAATATTATAAATGTATATTTATTTCTATTATTTGTATGAAAGACATTTGCATAAAAATTTGGTTGTACGCTGAAACATTTGTTAATGAAAAAGAAAATTTTATTGAATAAAGACTTCCTAGCTTTCTCTAACCAATGATAAAAGCCTTTTAAAGGATATTAACTATTTTAAGGGGACAACTCAGTTTCATGTGATATATATAAAGGAATGTAAACTCTAAAACTTTAAGTTGCCCACTAAATTGTTTTTGCAGAACTATATGTTTTAAATCTGAGTAAACTATTGTATTTAAACTAGTTTAGAGAAAGAAAGGTTTCCCTGACAGAGCTAAATATAGAAAGAAAAATGACTCCCTTCAATACTTCTTTGTAATTGGATAAAAAGGGAACTCTGTCCAAATCCAGTTTCAGGTCCATCAGTAAGAAAGGCTTTGGAACAAAAAGAACTCTGTTTTACGGAAAAGTCGTTTTAGAAAATAACATCCGAATTTAAAGCTTATGGTAAAAATATTTTTAAGCTTCCTTTCGAAAACGTGCAACTGTGTAAATCATTTTGAAGGAAAGCAAATACCTTATTTGAATATTGTTCTTAAAAATATGTTTGAATTGGAAGAAAAAAACCTTTAAATTTATGAAAACAGGTATCTTTATCACATATTGCACGGATACTACAAAAGCTGCACTTAAAGAGATCATTTTGGCAACAATATTTTATTTCCTTCAGACTTTCCATTTCCGCCATTTTCAACCTCCTTACAACATATCACTCTACATATCATTTCTTTTTTTTTGTTTAGTTCGGAAAGTAGGGAAATCAGAAACACTGTCTTGTCTTCACGAACATACTGCACATATTTTAAATGATAATTTTATATCATTACTTATTTATTTGTATGGTCTTAATTATAAGGGTATACGTTCATTTAAAAGTATAATATGCAATCTCTTATCATTGAAAGCAAATTTTTATAATTTTTTATTTTTAAATAATGCTTATAGAATTCCTTTAAAAAAACGAAAGGAAATATTTGCTAATACATTTTTTAGAAATAAATTGAAATTTATTGGCGCATTCAGTTCTATTTTTCACTTTAAAAACATCTTATTTACCATACGCTATTTGAAAGAAAAAGAAAGTTAATCGAATTGTGTAGCGACCAAATAATTTCCGCACCGTTATCTTTAGCGATTTTATTCAACGGATCAAATAAGCAGACGGAATTTAAACTGAACTAGTGCTCCAAGCTTATCGATAGTGTTTTCAGGTGCACGAACACCGTTTTCTGCAAACAGTAGGGCAAGAAAGTAAATCCAAACTTTTATCCGGTGAAACGTTTCTGAAAATAGCGAGCATTTACTTTAAATGATAAAATTCATCGGTACATTATTGAGGCTCTTGTCCTTTCTTTAGATTCAATGAAAGTGACGTAGTTTGAAATAATTGAACTGGATTTTTATATAAAATTTACCCATTTGAAACACATTCGGTGTTTAAAAAAGTGTTTTTTCAAATCTCCCACATCGATTTTTCAATTATAATCCTTCTTTTCAAGTTTAATGGTATTGCGAAAAGAAAGCACTTAAATGTATATGGATTTATCAAAAATGATAGCTATTGAATTCCGGTAGAATAATTATTCTTTATTTCGAAGAGAAAAACATGCATAACTAGTTAATAAAATAATTAAGATGATAGAAAGTTAAAAAAATGCTGATAATTGAATTCAATTTTAATTGTGATATCATACCATCTCAGTAAATTGCATAAATATTGTATGGTTTCTTGAGATAGTGCTGAAAACTAATTAAAGTGTTTCTTTACTTCGTAAAATTTCTATTGCTTCACAGATCATTTAGATTCGAATTTATAGCCGAGATCATGAACTTAATGTATTATTTCAAAACATACGGAACTCAGACACTCCTATTTCTGATAGCAATCAAAATTCTTCGTTTTGAAAAATAATTATTTAATACAATTCTATATTTCTGCCATGATTATTATTATTTTTATATATTTTAATAATAAATGCTTTGTTTACATTAAATCCCCTTCCACAGCGCTGCAATTTTATACACTTACACTCTATCTCAAAAGTTTATAGACTCTTGTAAAATATATGTTTTAGCAGAACGGAAAGGCATACAAACACTAATTACAAATATGTTTATTCAAACCATATGCGAACTTAATGATGATTATTATATGAACTTAATGTATTATTTCAAAACATACGAAACTCGGACACTGATATTTCTAACTGCAATAAAAATTCCTCGTTTTGAAAATAATTATTTAATACAATTCTATATTTCTGTTATGCTTATCATTCTTTTTAAATATTTTAAGAATAAATGCTTTGTTTACAATAAATCCCCTTCCACATTGCCTCAATTGTATACACTTTACTTATTTATTTCAATTACGAGTCCCTTTGAATTCCTTGCAAAACAAAAAAAACAAAACAAAAGATAAAAAATATTGATTTACCACCTTATTTTTCTTCATTTTGTTATTTTTATTATTTTCAACAATAATGACATTTGAACTATTGGAAAACAGTACAGAGTACCAAATAAACTTTTATTTTCGAAAAAAATTTTTAGGATCTAGAATATTGATTCCTAAGATGTCGTGTATAGATTAATATTTGCAAACTTTTAATTTGGAAACGATATCAGGCCTCAAAAGAATGTTTAGTTCGAAATTTACACATATTATTTGAAAAAAATTCTATGCCCTTCCGTCATTCTGAATTTTATCGAACTTCCCGCTTTTCATTCACATCTTGGCACCACATGTGTTATTCACATAGAATTCTGATAACCCTTCTGAAGGGCATTGAGATTTTTTCCAGGATAATTTTGACATCCTCATTATAATTGCTGAACTATATACATAGATATATGATTTACCTAGGAGAAGCATTAAATTTCCTAAAATAAAATAAGCAAAATAATAGTTATCATATTTTTGTCTCTTTTTAATACATTACAACAAAATCATGAAAAGCATTTATTCATTTACGTCTTAAAAATAAAAGAAAGCGACCATTAGTCAAGATTAGATATATTTTGAGACAAATGTGAAAAAAGGACCTAGAACTGTGTTATGAATAGTAAAAAAGACTGCTTCCTAGAAATAGTTGCTATAAATAGTGAAGTTTCATTAGAATTATAAAACGAAAAAATAAAGACTTCTCAGAATTATAGTATTAAATTAAAAGCTCTGTGATTTTTCAGATTTTATATCATTTTATAAACTATTCCAATACACTTTAATTTTACATTCATAGCATTTGATGCAAAAAAATAAAATTATTTTTTGAAGGAAATAATATCCCTTGGATTAAATCTTTTTAATACCGATAATAAAAAACTTAAATTATCGTCTTTTAATTATAAATACAGCTAGAAATGTGTAAAAAAATGAAATTTAAATAATAATGTCGAATGAAAAGAAATAGAACTGATGTCTTTCCCAGAAAGAAGAGTAGTTCTGTCTTTCGAGAATAGTGTCATTGTGAAAAGAAATACAAAAGCAAGGGAAATTAATAAAAGACGAGAGAAACTTTCATTTTTAAATGTATTACTTTAAATTTTTTTTGTCCATCGCGGATGAAGAGAGAATAATTATTCTATTTCCTAACTGATACGAAACTGATGATGATTTAATGAAAAAAGATAATTTGGACTTCTTTCAATTTAAATATTCATTGATTTTTCTCGTGATTTTTTTGTCATACTCAGCATTTAGTTGTTAACGAATGAAGAACATTTATTCATTTCACAAGATTTTAAAAAATTCAAAATGAAATTTCTTTGTACTTCTTTTTAAATCTATTTTTGTGGTAATTTTCTGTTACTAATTATAATGATGGAGAATGTTTCTGATGTTCTGTGAATTATTATTTAAATGAGCTCAATATGCATTCCAATGAAAGTGATATAGATAGCGAATCTATGGTATGAAAATGTATTGAAGCATGTTTCAATTGAAAATGATGATAAATATTAGTTATGGTCATTAAGAATGTAATAATTTAAGAATTGTATATTTTTTGGAAGCGTTATTTCGTATTCCTGGAATAATTTCGCATTGATTTATTTTATGTTAACCTTTATACTACGGGAGAACCGCGCTAAATGCGGTGAGTGAAATCCTCCCTTGTGTCTGGTACAGCAGTTGTACAAATCCGCATTTAAAAATAAAAAAAAATCTAGTACAACAATAGTACCGTACCGCCAGTCAGGAAAAGGTTAAAATCCAAGCTTTTATGAAAAATAAAGATATTTATTCACGGTGTTCATTTATACTGTCCCTTTACTAATTTTATACTCATGCAGGCCTGCTGGAATATTATTACACCATAAAACTATTTAAATAAAGATAACTTTAGTTCAACATTAATTACTTTATCAAAATATATTACACTGAAAGAAAAATCTGAAAATTGCATAGCATTAGAGTTATAAATTTTCGAATAATACTTTGTTGCTCATTTTTAATAGAGTGTAGAAAAGAATTTTTAGGGTTTTCATTTTTTTGTAGTTCCTTTATTGATAGTTTATAATATTAAATTTACCAATGAGCATGTGATCGAAGATTAGAAATGTAAAAAGCCAATATCTATCTAATGTGAGAAAGAACAAAATCCTTTTAACTAAATGGCATAAATATGTAGTCGATAAAGTTTGGATTTTTCAAGCAGAAAGTCATGAGATTCATGAGGAAATAGCATTACATTAGTCATTTCAAAAAATTTATGCACTATCGTTTTACTGAAGATTAATATCAAAATATGAAAGGCATTCAAACATTTTTATCTTTAGGGAAGAGAACCACAAATATTTTACAGCTAAGAGTTTTTTAAAAAAGATTATACCATTGTTTATATATTTTTTAAAGTTTTTTTTGCGTGTGAGATAGTTAGAAAAACTTCTCTCGTTTATCTTCAAAGAACACAAAAATGACCAGAAAATGTATGTTCAACGCGGTATTTTGTAAAATGTCGTGGTCTTAGAACATAGCAGACCCTAGAAAAAAGAGGATGAGTCACAATTATTTATAAAATTAACATAAGAAGATATTTGCGTCTAATTCAACAAAGAATCTTAATTTCAAATATTTCTACATAATTATTGCGTCCATATTCTGAAATTTATTTAATAACGCATTTCTACTATTAGAGAGAATTTGGCAAAAAGTAAAGAAAATTATAACCTTTAAAATGAAAGATAAATGTATAAGAGAATAATTAATGATAATCATTAATAAAATTTTGCAAATGAAATGAAAGTTAAAACGATCTTTAAGATCATTAAAGCATTTGCTGGTAACCAGGAATGCAAATACAAGGAATAATATTGACAATACAGCAGCCGTTTAAGCTTTGTTAAACACTAAAAACGGAATACATGTTTAAGCGCAGTTCACGTATGAAATGTATAATTTTCTGTAGACGAGGCAGAAGAAATTAACCATAATTTTTAATATTCGACTTCAATATTCACCGAACTCATAGTGTTTACACAAAAAGCTATTATCCATTAAAAAGTAATTGAATTCATTAGAAAATGCTTCATTTAAAATAATTATAGTTATTTAAGTCTTTTGAAGTTTATCTGTTTCTTAAACGCAGAATTGTAAACGCTGCTTGATAAAATCTATTTTTGAAAATTAGTCTGAAAACCGATATCAAAAATACAAGAAATGTAAACACTTTCTCCTTATCTTACAGGATTTTCATACAAATATATTTCAAGTAAAAGAATACATTTTACACATGGAAGATATTATCTGATAAAGATTCTAACTGAATATGTAAGAAAGCTTTTTTAGGACTGTTAGTGCTGGGATGTTAATTAAGAAACGTTAATGTTAGATTGGTGCCCAATGTTAAAATTTAGATTAATATATTATTTATGATATGCATACTTGATGCTGAAAATATGAATACAATGATATTCTACACCCTAATAAAGCACCTACCTTTTAAATACTTGGCCGCTATAGAAAAGTATCTGGAAACATAATTATTACAATGCGTTGTTTATACAATTAGAGAAAATGAAACAGAAACAAAATTATAAACTTTAAATTTTTTTATTTAATAATCGTTTAAATTAAGTATTACTGCCATATTTTTATGAATAGATATATAGTAATTACGATGCACACAATAGAAACAGAGAGAAAAATACACATACAATTATGCATGAAAATAACAAAAATAGATCATAGCTGCAGAATATGGAATGGTAAATTATACCCAGAAATTGATAGAAAAATGGATAATTCTCTTTCGCAGATTATACTAAACGTTCATTGTTGGGTAAGATCTTGCGGTATAAAAGAAAATATTTTTTGTCAACTTTGCACTTGAGTTCTCGGAATGACAAGATGAAATTTCGAAATAACACAGTGATTACTTGCCACACAAATTTACCATTTTGTTTGGTAAACGAGTACATCTAACATCACTGATGTAGAATTTGTAGTATGCACACCGTTGAATGAGAGAACTTTTTCTCTTGACGCATTCTGCACATTCAGATGTGGTTCAGCATCAATCAAAATCGGTTCTGTCAAAGAAATCTCTCGCTTCCAAATTTTTCTTGCCTTTAAAGATGTAATTGGTTTTATCTTTGTGATATCATCACGCTCATAATCTTATAAGCCTGTCAGCACGCCCGAGAGGACCAGACGAGAATTTTTGTCGTTATATACTCATAATAGCAGGTGCAAGCACCCTGAAGGCCAGGCTGTGTAACCACTTTCCTCTTGTACAGTCAAGCCCAAAAGAATTCAAATCACACAAAGGAAAACGCTTCCAGTCAGAGACGCCAAAGCCTAATAACGCAAAAATTCATACGCGGAACAAGATGGCGAGTAAATAGTCCCGTAGAATACATTTGATTTATAAATTAATAAAGTTGCAACATTAAAGGGAAAAGACATCAAATGTAAAGACAATTTTTATTTAAGTCGAACACTAAGTAAATAATTAAGAAAAATTTAGATATTTAATAGAACCGTTAAAAATTAACGTTTAAATTTCAAAAGTTGCCAGAGATGCCACACGATACGAAAGAAACTTTGGTGGCGAAGATTTAAATATTTAAAAATACTGATAAAACCGAAAAATAATGTAGATGCAATTTTTGCAATCTAACAAGGACATTTCTCAGAGGTTGGAACGAAGACCATAATTCAGTTGGAATCTAACTCTAAGAACAGACATGTACTCGGATAACTCCGATTCTTAGAAAACTAGAAGACAGTTCATTCTTTTCTTATCAGTAGCTGAGTTAATAACCCCGTCTTCCTTGTTTGAGTATTTAGAAGGTATTTACGGACTTTTTCGTTCCCTTATACACGTTTTGTCTGCTACAGTAGTTAAGGAATGACCCCGCTCGTCCTTCCGTTCTTCCCACAGATCAGTTATTTCGAGACGCTATTAACGTCAGTTCGTTGCTGTCCTTTCCGAATCGAAGTATTTACCTACCGCTCACAATGCCGACTCCATACGAAAAAGAAATGGAACTTTTACGTAAACTTCTAGCTGGAGCTGAAACTGGTAAAGATTCAGATTGTGACAATGAAGACAATGGACCTGAGGTTGTTACAGAAGAGAATTTTAAAGATCATGAAAGTTTAATGAATCATGATACGGAATCAGAAGATGACGGAGATTCTAGAAATGAAGAAGTGAATAACTTGGAATGGTTTTTTTTTATCAAAGATGGCGGGTAATGAAGGAAAACAAAATTTTGACAGAATATTGGAACTCTTTGTCATAATATTGTGTCGCGCTTACCTGGAACAAAAGGACCAGCGATGATGACAAGATGTGACAAGCCCTGTGAAGAGTTGGGCGTTATTCATCAACGATAACATGATACAGTTAATTGTAGGGTGCACAAATATATTTATCGAGAAATCCTCACCAAACTTCTCACGTGAAAACGATATGCAGAAAAGAGACCCTCTAGAAGTCTTCGCTTTATTAGTGGATAATAATGTAGTGAATTTGTTTTGTGTGTTAAGCAATGCATTCTTAACCCCTTGGTATGCGATATTATTTAACCTCCTAATAAGATGCCAAAACGCAATTGGGATATTTATTATTATTTCAATCTGTTTGAGATGATAAAGTATACTTGAGACATTTAAGCTTGTCTAGGTGATTTTGTATTTAAAGTTAATTGTTACTTTGAATTTATTACCAATTTAAATATCAAAAATTCTGTAATTCGATGCACGTGTCAGACTCGTCATTGTAAGTGAAGGGTTAATATCTGAAGGTCAAAAGAGCTATTTTCAAAATAAAAAAAAATTATGCTTTTAACAACACAGAGGTTGAATTTCAGTTTGGGGTCATTCCATGACCCCCAACGTCTTAGCATTTGTTAAGGATACGTGCGTTCTCTCGGGTTAACTGGTTAATATTTTTTTACAAGAAGCGTTGAAAAAAAAAGATATTTTTTAAGTATAAATTATCGCTTCTGTTCTTCGGAAGTTAAAAAAAATACTTTTACGAAAGACCCGGATTGAAAGCATTTCAGTGATATAGACAAGATAAGTAATGGGTTGTGAAGGTAAATAAATTTCTAACACATTAAATAAGACTAGGAACAAAACAGAGATTTGAAAATACAAGTAAATCAGAAATAGAAAGGAGAAAATATCGAAGCCCTTGCGCCCTAAACCGTTAGAGCCAACTTTAGATAGCCCGCACACCATACGGGCAAACCGGTTAAAGGGTGAATGGAAAATGATGACTCTGATACCGGTACCCTCTTATACCGTATCTGATACTTGAAATTTGTTTTAAAGAACAATGACATAGGAACAAAGATGTTAGAAAATATATATTCTCAAAATTGAATCATAGAGAAAAACAGTAAGTAAAATGTTATTTGACAGTATAATTCATATTTTAATATCGAATTAAAAATTTGGATAATATTTGTATAATGCATTACGTATTACTTTAAATAATTATTTCAAAAAATAATTATAATAAATGGGAAATATACAAGAAAAATCTTTCTTTAATATCAGAAATTTTTAAGTCACAGTTTCTGCCATCATTGTATATCAAGAAAATAAATAGTTGTAGTTTGAAGAAAATCGATACTTCATTTCAATGATTTTTCCTTAAAAAATCTAAAGATTTCTTTTCTTTCTGTCATCAGAATTTCAGATTTTGTGCTTAATTGAAATCTTTATTCTTTCATTTAATTCTTCTATTTCATTTAATTTATAAAATAAATATATACAGAAAGAAACAGAAAAAATACCAGAAACAACAGTGTATCAAACATTCTATTCAGACAGTATTAAAAATATGGATTTTCATCATTCTTTGCTGCAACCCTTCCAGAATTTCAAACCTTTAACTTACTTAAATCGTAGCACAATAATTTTTTTTTGTATTTCTGTTTATTTGAATCCAATCGTTTACCGATTTGGAAACCCTTTCTATATCCAATCAATTCAATAAATTCCACATTTATTTTTCATATGAAATTCTTTACTTTTTGAATACCGGAACGCGTATGAAAACAAAAATCGAATTCTTATCCTATTTCAAGAAACTATTTATGAGGATTTGAGTCATGATATAAAACTTTATAGGTTTTCTCTGAAATTGAT
The DNA here is from genome assembly GCA_013235015.1 of Araneus ventricosus. Classification (NCBI taxonomy): domain Eukaryota; kingdom Metazoa; phylum Arthropoda; class Arachnida; order Araneae; family Araneidae; genus Araneus; species Araneus ventricosus. The sequence continues at coordinate 32,264 of BGPR01001290.1, read as the reverse complement.
TAAAAACTGGAAAAAAAAGTAATTTTACTTTGATAAAAGGATTGTGGTTCCATTATTTGAAGCAATTTTTGAGGAGATTGAAAAGATGGACGAAATTCAATTTCCTTTACACAGTATTGAATGTTTATCTGTAAATATTAGCGAAATCCTTCCAGGCATTACAACGCAACTACTTAAAAATGAATGCACTCAGTGAAAAAATAGTACCCATTTAAAGTAAATGCAAACAGGAAGATTCAGATTCGATATCTACCTCATCCATTATTTGCCCTTTTTTTAAGCTTACGATGAACCAAGGAAACAATAAACTGAGCTGAAATGTAATACGTATCAAACAACTGAAGAAAGAAGCGAGTTTTGATTTTTAAAGAAATGTTTATGTTTCATTTAATACAACTGATCAAATTTAAATGATTTGTTTTCTGCTATGATAATAACCGAAATGTTGGGAGATATTGTTTATAATAAATTTTCAACACAGTTATCAGCATTTTACTATTTAGAATCATGCCTTTTCTGTGAAAGGATTGAACTTCAGTTCTTAAAACCTTTTTAGAATCATTATGAGCAAAGAGATTGGAATGGAGCCTAAAATGATTATCTGCGTTTTTACTGAACTTTCAATGCAGTGATACAAAAATATACGGAAAAATATGATCCAGTACAAACTTTTAGGATTATTGATTTGGATTTATGCATAGATAAATTTACAAAATAGTAAAAGAATTAATTGAATAAAATAGTTAAAAGGAGTCAGAATGCGAGTAGTTTTTATGCGGGTCTATTCAATAGCGTATGAAGGAAGTAATAGTTCAATGTTTCTAATTTCTTTCAAGAAGTTAATATTAGAAACTAAATTGAATGTGGACATGAAAATAATTTACACATCGATATTTCTGACAATATATAACAATTTTAAAAAATTAAAAATTGCTGAGAAAGGCTAAAAGAAAAGAAAAACGCACATCATTTTGATATAATTATGTATATCTAAATTAGGAATTATAAAATGCGTATAATTTCAAGCTGCAGACTTTTTTCTGTTATCTTTTCGTCCCCTAATAATGCATAGAAGGTTGCAAACACAAGGAAAACACATGTCGCAGGATTAAGAAAATTACAAAATTGAATAGGGTAGACCGGGGGTAGTTGAGCATAGGGGCACGTTGGGTCAGTCAGATTATTTTAAATATTTTCCGATAGATGACGCTGTTACTCCAGCCAAGTATGTGTCATCCCCCCCATCCCTTCTTACCCGTAAAGGTTATTGGAATAGCAGCGTCTGCTAACGAACTAGCTGGAAATTTCAAATTTTTGCCAAGGTAAGTAACTTTCCTTCCTTAAAAATAATCTTCTTTTTCTATGTTTTTGTATTACAATTTCCATTTTTACAAATAATATTCTGAAAGTGTTATATTCTGTTCATAGTTACTGTAGGACATGTTTGTTTAATTAAATACTTTCAAAGTAAATTCGTACACCCATCGGAAACAAAAATGGCGACATGGGGTAAGTTGAGCCACTTCGCATGGGGCACGTTCGGCCGGCTGCCCAACTTGCCCCGTTGAATGTGATCCTGTGGAAATGGCGAGCGAACATTCCACGTAGTATCTCCAAAGCCTAATTGTAACGAATGAAGCCTCGAAATCAGTTCATTTATGTAACCGTTCTCTCAATTTCATGTATAATTATTCTTTTTTAATTTCTTCTATATTCAAAGGAAGAAATTATTGATGATGGTCAAAATTTGCAGATTGAAATCATATCAAATATCCCATTGTTATTAAAAGACAATAATTACGCTAAAATATTTTAAATTGAAATGCATAGAAAATTTAAAGTTCAGTTTTAGTAATATTTTTTAAAGATTTTAAAATGTTCTTTTAATTTTGAGGTGGGATTACGCCGAATTAATATATGGCATGTCAATTATGAATGACTATAATGATTCATTGTTGCTGTAAAATCAAATGACGCTGCTACACTGTTTTTCATTATCTGCGATATATAAATATATCTGAATTTATGGGATATGCACCAAATTTAAAATGCGAGATAATTGTTAAGAAAATCTAAGCTGATTCTATCTCCATTAAAAAAGTGCAAAACAGAATGCGCTGTTATTATTTTAAGATGAATTTAAAAATTGTTGACTAAAAATACACCAGATTTGTATTTATAACCTAACTGCGTTATTTAAATTAATTATTATTATTTATATTATTTTTTGAATTAATATTGTTTAAATTATTCTTTAAATTAATATTATTATTTATATTATTTTTGAATTAATATTGTTTAAATTATTCGTTAAATTAATATTATTATTTATATTATTATAATAACATTATTATTATTTATTTGCATTAAATATAATAATATGAAAGAATTTTTTGCGATAATCACAACATGCTACTTTGTTTCTCTTGCAGGGCTACCTGCTAAGATGGTTCGCCATTTTGTTAGAAAATCGGATAGAGGGATTGCTTCTTCTTAAGCAATAAAAGCTGCTGTTTTAGAAGTGAAGCTGTAATGATGAAAATTGTGTCGATGAAGTCATTTAATTCTATTTTCAACATAAAACTTATTAATTTTGTAGTTTCAATCTCTTGGTTTTTTTGCTTCACATAATTTTACAATTTTATAATTTTATGGCTTCATAAAGGAATAGTGCATGAAAGAGATTTTCTTTTAGGATATCTTGTGTTATCGTTCGCAGGAAATGAAAAGTAAAATGTGATAAGATTTTTTTATGTTTCTTCAATTCTACCTTACCAGAATATTAAATAAGTGATGTGGCCCAACTTACCCCTTAGTCGGCGCAGGTTGGGGCACGCGACTTGGTATCAGTTTCAGCTTTTAAATTAATATTAATAGTTAAGATTTTGAAATGTTATTATGGTGAATTCTTCCTGAAGGTACACTGATAGTGTTTGCGTAAAAAAAATTAAAATGTTGAATTGTAATTTTTTAAAAATTCTTAGAAGAAAAAATGGCCCAACTAGCCCCGGTCTATACCTATACCTACCCTATGTCTGAATATGTGTTATTAAACAAACTAACCTAAAGAGAATATGAAGGAAAGTTTTCGAATACATGTATTTAAATCATCACGTATATCTGAAGAAAAAGTAAATTATAAATGTTTAGGAAGTGTGAATATATTACATTTAATATAGCTAATTATTATATTTGAATAATCTCTACTTTAAGAAAGCTTTAAATACACAATTTTATGACTGTGCTGTGTGATAATTGAATTAAATTTAATTTCTAAAGTTCTTGAAGGAATTTCAAGATATATAAGGCTTAAATTAAAAAATTTCATTTTTTATTTATAAATATTCTTTCTATATTTGGTCAGCCATCCTCAATACATTGTAATTATCTAATAAAATTATATGTGGTTGCGAGAGATCAGTCCTAATTGAATGAAAATGTCAGATTCAAAGTTCTTATTTTTATCCAGAGAAAATCTGAAGTATAACCAAATGAAAGTTTCCACAGATGTCGTTACATTTATTAAGATAAATGCATGTGATTAAAGTTTAGCATATTGTTCAGTTTGCATAAACAGATCCTTTTCTTTTAGAATTAAATTAGACTCGTAATAAATAACTATTTGCTTAGTAATTTAGGAAATCTAAGACACAAAACCTTTCCTTCATTTACAAAAAAGAAAGTAAAATACAAATAAGAACAACTTCTGATTTGAGAAAGTATAAGATAACTTCTTTTGTGCATTTAATATTTATTTAAGTCTTTTTGTACTCATGAATTGAGCAAAAGTTTCTTCCTTATGTTTTTTGTTTAAAATTATTCAATACCTTATCATCTATTTTTTAAAATAAAATTTACATCTTTGACTATATTTGATATTTTTCTTAAAGCGTATATTTTTAAAGCGTATAAGCGTGATATTTTTCATAAAGAAGGCTATGTTAAATAATAAAAAAAATTAAATTTAATGGATATTTATTAATAAAAAAATTTGTAAATAAATATCCATTAAAATGGACGCAGCGTCTCAAGAGATTAAATGTGACATTCCCAAAAAAGCTCTATGCTTGATAAAATTGGTTACAATTTAACTTTAAATAGATTACATAAAGACTGTATGTGTTACGGCTAGAATTGCAAAAGAATTACAGACCCATTTTTGTGCCTCACACCAGATAATTACTGCCATTAATTTGCTATGTTAGCCATATGTCGTAGAATAACAAAATAAAATCAAAATACGCAACGCAACAATTACAGAAACGCAGAATCCAGGAGTTTTATACATACTAAAAATAACTTAGTTGCATACAGCTCCCTATCTTGACGTGTTTCGGCACTTGAGGCACACTTGTGACACGAATGAATTGAGCGCCTATGAGAAAGGACACTAATCGTAAATTGTAACTTTCACATTTCGCAACTAGTTAATGAGCTCTGTCATAAGAGATTTTATGATTAACGAGTGTCTCTCTCTTGAAATGTATGAAGTGTGTTGGATATATTCTCGTGACGGAGAGAAATATTCAAGGGAAATTTGAAGTTAACGACTAGAGAAGTCGAAATAATTTCTCTATTAATATTTATGTTTAGTTAACTTTGACGTCTCTGCATTCATATTATAAGATTCACAGACGAATCCTCCTTTAAATCATGACTGTGTATTTCAAAGAATCTTCTGGGATTGTGGCATTTTATTAAGGCTTAGGGACAGAAATCATGTTAGACAAGCCTGAACTGAAAGAGGTGGCGACATTCATATTTAACAAATTCTTTGGGAAATTTTTAAAATTCATATTTAAATAAAATATGTATTAGTTTGAATCCTACTTCTCCAAATATACATTCAGTTAATACTTCTAATATTTACCTAAAACTATCTTTTAAAATCACTGCTTGATAAAATTTATGCTATTAAATATTTTTGAAAAATAAATCTAATTTTTTCTTAATTTTTTAATGAATTTCCAAATTTTGAAGTCGTTTTATTTTTCTGAAAAAGTGCATGGAATGACTTACATATTCAAATTTATAGCCTGTTTCTCCTGCTATTATAAAGAAAGATTTAAATATAAAATATTGTATTGCGAAATATATTGTGTGTTTATGGCATTAACTCTTATACTCTGTATTCACTGAGCCGCATGAAATGAAATTGTAAATAGAAATGTGGGATAAGCATTACATCCTTTTATAAATTTAATAGGATAGATTTATAGTTTTAGGATAGCTTAGGATAGTTTTTAAAAGCAACAAAGATAATTAATTGGTAAAATACGATAATTATATTTAACTTTTTAATCTCGAGGCGTCTGTTTTCTTATAGCCCCATAAAATCAGGCCTTTTGGGGAGTATACATCTTGAATTCAACTCTCCCAATGTGGATGGTCATTTATCCCCCGCTGATGTATCTTCCCTTATGGCGCACGAAAATGGGCTATTTTGGGCAAGGATAATTGGACAACCCACCGCGCTTATATCCTAAGCTATCAGAAACTCACCTCACCTAAAAAGAAGCCAAACGCCTCAGACCGGACTTCATCGTTGTTAAGGGAAAATTTCAAGACCGCCCGGGACCGCGTCCCTCGGTGTGAGAGGGGTAATGCCTCATAATAGACTTATAAAATTATTGACAATTTATACTTTATTAAAATCTTAAATTTTTTAGTAAGTTTCTAGATCCATTAATAAAAATTGTATGATTGATCCTACTTTGCGAAATCTTGCATATTTCCATAATGTTTATATTACGTTCTGGAATCAAAACAAAAATATTATGTTGCTGCAGGATGTCCCATTTTTTTCAACATTAAATCTGTGATTTTATTCATTAAATAAATTACAAAAATATATTAATTTGTTTTGCATAAATCTATCAAAGTTCTGTTGGTGTCCTATTAATGAATCTTATCTAAACCTTTCCGATTAAGTTTCTTTAAATTCTGAAATATTTTGATTTGGAATTAACCATATTGCTCTTAAAAGATGGGGAATACCATCCATATTGCTGAAGGGGAAATTAGCAGAATGCATATAGCTGATTTCGAGAAACAGGTTTGATCATCGTTTATTTTAAACACATAGACGTAAGACAAAGACACAGACATAAATGACGTTTAACAAGCACAGTTCAAAGTACATAGTTAAGCCCTTTACCGGCACTCCGTGAAAGGAATCATGGGATATATATATGATGTCACGCAGTGACATATACCATCATTACATCGTCGCAATAGCTTGTCTTTGGTTACAATAGTGAGTGAGGAGATTGAAGGAAAGTAAACTGAGTATAATTTCCAACAACTACCAAGAGAATATTATCAACATTATTTTGCTAGCAGACTCATTGAAGTGTCTTTCTTATTTTTCAAATATTTCTCATTTCAGATTATATAATCAGACGATATACATAGCAAGCAGGTTTGGGAAGCAAATAACATTGGACGTGCGTTACACATCATTCTCACTTTAGAAATAAATGAAATGTGCGTAACACATCATTCCAGTGTATGAGGTTAAATTAAGCCGCTTTCTATTACTTTTTTCCGTCCATCGCTGTTTTCATTCTACTGCATGGATTCGTATCAAAAATGTATTTATTTCAGAATACAGAAATGCAAAACCTTTGTTGAATCAGTTTATTTTAAATTTTTAATAAGCATGGATATTAAAAAAGCTTATATAATTATGTGCCCTTTGTCAAGAACTGCACAACGCATTTTAACTATCTCATGAATCGTCACACTGCACACGCCGCTAAATTTAACGCTTGGGTGACTCTGCAGTGATTCTTTTATCGGTTTTTAATTTCATTTTGCTACTATTATTATTTAAAATCTCATTAAGAAATGCCTTTGTAACATTTTTGAAACTGCTTAGAAAGTCTTTATAACCACCGAAGATGATAATTTTAAATTCTTTTTTCTCATGTTTATTATGAACTAGCATAACTTGCTGAAATGAAGGAATGAATTTGATTCTAAGCAAATAATTTTTGAATGAAAACTAATTACAAAGCAATTTTTCTGGACCGCAAAGAGCAAAAATTCCATTTTGTTGACTAACAAGAACAACAATAGGTTAAGGAGAAATACAATGAACAATTCCTAAAAGTTTTAATTTTAATTTCAAATACGTAAATTTTAATTTACATATATATAATAATTTTTCTCCTTCGTATGGAGTTTTGAAAATCATGAGTTCATTTCCCTTTATTCTAACTTTCGAGACAGTTTTGTTGTGAGGTTCGTGCAAAAGATATTTGTTATCAAAAAAAAATTAAATGCATAGAATTGGGGAGAGCTTGCTGTTATTTAAGCAAAACGTAGATTTTCTCTCTCTGCTTTTGGATTTTAACTCAAAGGTATTTTCTTATTTTTAATCTCTGTCGTACCAAAGCATTTGCTTTGCATTTACTTCCGAAATCGTCATATAAATCATAATTAGAAAAATAATAAAATATTTTTTTGTTTTGTAATCTGTGATTATATTATGTACAGAATGCGAAGAAGTGAAAGATCGACAAATTTTATATTAAGATGGCCGTAAAGAATATTGAATATGCGATTTTCAGTATTTGGCTGAGAGACAAAAAAATATAAGAAAGGCACAGTTGAGCGAGCATATGTAGTAAATAATGATATTTTATTTCCTTACAAATGCACATATTTCCCGTAATATTGAAATTGTTGAATGTAAATATTAATAAAATATTTCGTTTACGCATTGTCAATTATTCTGTAAGCTTCGTAGAATTCGAAAGAAAACCCTGCATGTTATAATCAAAAAACATGCGGAGTTTTAAATTTTCAATCAATTACCGATTTTTACTTATATTCTTATAAACATACATAATGTTTCCACTTTCGGTCCTAGTAATATTCCTCAAGCTCTTTAAAATAACACTAGAAATAACCACATAGCTAAACGCGTTTCCACGCTACACTTATTTATATACTTATATAGAGCCAATTCATAACAATCACGCGCATGCGCCTACACTGTTACGATGACGTCACAGGCAAAAAAATACTATGCGACAAAGTGTTACAGATATGATATATCCGTTGTGGGGTTAACCATTCTTTTCGCATTTTTAGTCTCGTAGTTTTTAGCTATTTAAATCTGACGGTATTTTGTCACACAGAAAAGTTCGACCGACTATCACTGAAACGAGCGGAAAGTTGTTTGCACTTCAATAATTTTATATGAGTAAGTAAACAATTAGTTGCGAGAAGAATAAAAACAGTGAATATTTAACGTTAAGTATTTGGTTGCAAGACAAAAACATTTTATATGCATCGGTAAAACCATTAAGTTGCAAGACAAAAGCATTTGGATTTGCGTAGGTAAGTTTAGGACTGTTAGACAAGCAAACGTATTCAATGCATTGAAGCTTTACTAACACAAGATGCTCTACAATATTTCTAGGATATCTTCAAGATATTGTACGGCTTTGAGAACATTTTATGCTAGTAGGGATGGCACAATTTCAGTGAACAAGCTCATCGTGGTTTTGAAATCGAAATGATTGTTCTTAAAGAAATCCCTCTCTTATCCAGAGAACCGAAAAGAAGATTTTTTGCTATATTCTTTGTTATTTGTAGATGAGAAAACGAAATTACCACTTTGCTTTTTGGGTTTTTTGTAATTGAAAAATTTTGTTTGCTAGCTTACGATATATGCTAGATTAGGTTATATATAATATTTTACTATTAAAGCGTTCAAAAATCAAATTATGAACTGAAATAATGAGAACGATTTTATGAGAATGAACGTTAAAAAATTCTACACTGAGCAGCTCTCAAGCGAAATTCATTTTACCGTGTTTGTTACATTAAATACATAACATATAACGGTGATAAATAAACTCTGTCACTTGGGTTATATAAAATATACCACTTATAATTAGAGAATTCCCGCAACCTCCAACGAGATATTAATACCTCTGGTATGTAACTGTAACTAGCATCACAATTTATTTCTTCTTTGTTTTTGTTATTTTTTTCGAACTAAAATACCACTAAATCTATTAAATTTGTCAAAGAGAAAGACAAGATAAAGCGCAACTAAGATTAAAAGATTCTAAGCTTTAATCATCTGGAAAACATTTGTTGCCAAATAAAGTACGATAATTTTTTGTCGCAAACTTATAAAACAAAAATTATAAATTTTATATATACAATTGCCATTAATGCATTATGTAATGCTTAGAATTGTATGATATTATTAATTTTTCAAAGACTGAAGAATCATTCTACTAAAGACTGAAAATAATATTATAGTTTATTAAGTTATTTTTTATGTTTTTTAATTTAACCTTCGATCGGGTACAATACAAATGCTAATACGTTCGGGCGCAACTCATCTGTGAGATTAAAAGTTAAATATTTGCTTAGGATTGCGGGAAAAGTTTATAAAACTGAACTATTCTGTCATACAAAGTTATGTTTGCGTATTTAAATAATTTTAATTGTACTTAATTACAATTTCAACTAACAAAATGTCCAGTATTTCAGGAAGGAGTTGACGTTTGTTTTCCCGTAAGGTTCCTTAGCAATAACAGCACTTGAAGTTGAGAGCTTGAAATAATTAGGGATTTTTGAAACAATATATTGGAAATAACGATCAATATCATTGAATTAGGCGCTGGGATGCAGGTATACGAACATTTGCAGGTCTATAAAAAGAAATATTGAGAAAAAATTGGGAAATCCTGAATACAAGCTTAATCGGGCTCACCTCATCTACGAGATTAAATTGTCCTTCACGCACATCAAAAGATCACTTGAGAAAAAAATACATTACCCTAGTGTGAGTGGTAGGAAGCCAGGAAGCTGCTAGAAATCCCACCCCTTTGTCCCGCATAGGCACAAAAAAAGGGTTCTACTTCTCACAGATTAGATGCGCCCGACGTTAAGTTAAAGACAATAAATTAATATTATACGTTAACCCTATCGATACGGGGACGTCCCAAACGCCCCTTCAATTAAAAGACGAGGCCGTCTGAAATGTCCGAATATCATTGCAAATTTTCCGCCCCTTTATTTAAGTGTGATTGATTTCAACCCCGCGGCGTGCGCCTTCTTCTTTAGAGCAGAGGGTTTGGGGAAAAGTGGGGGTTTCTTAGAATTCGGACTTTGCCAATTCATTGTGGTTTTTGAGTGGATAAATAAATTTCCCTTATTTTGGAAAGAGGAACTCGGGCTTTCCCGTATTTTCAGATAAGTCTATTTAAATGGTCTTAGGAATCAGAGGGTTAATAGATTTATACATTCAGATGTAATATATTGTAAGTACAAATTTTAACATTTTACAGGAGAGCTAAAAGATGTTTCAGAGCAAACACAGAACCAAAACTTTCAGAGATCTACCACTACAACACTTTGCGACGGAACCAGACCTTTTAGACATCTACCACTTCAAAACTTTCCCACAGAATATAATTAGAGTTTGGGAAGATTTCCAGCCACACGGTGAAGATATTTACAGAATCCTTTCTAACGAGCAACATGATGGTTTTTGTTAATGGCGCAAAGATTTGAAAGCCATTATAGATGCAATTTATTTCTGTTGAGAGTTGTTTCAAAAACAATATTTTTAACAACATCCTTTAAAGAAGAACGAAAGTGCACTGGCAATTCTCTTCAGAAAATTTCAATATAACCTTCCTTTATCACTTGTATAAGGAAATCAACTGATATTCACGTGATGTGGTTTGACATATATTATGAGTTTTGGTTCATAAAGGTGCAGAAATTGAGATAGTTCCAGCGTATATTTAAAATTTTTGCATGTCAGGAGCAAAGAAGTCTTTGACGTACAAAATATAGAGAATTTTAAGCTGAAGTGTTAAAATAAAATATATATTCAGAATCATAACTTACTGGGAATAATTTAATTTCTCCCTACTTTTTCAGTGTGCTTAAATCGCAAATGATTCATTCCTTGCTGGAAGGAAAAAAACAAAATTAAATTTATAAATATAATTGTGAAATTTTATAAATATAAATATAAAATTTATAAATAATAGTTATTTATTATAAATAATAATAATATCTTCAACTTATTTTCATTAATCTCTATATAAACAGTACAATGATAGAATAACAAGACAGTACTTGGGTTGGAATGTTTTGGAAAATGAAAGATCATTTAAAAAACTACCATTAAACCATCAATAAATGTTATAACATTTATGGAACTTATAAAAGTTGTAATATCTACTGATTTAAAAGGATGTAAACTTTCCGCTGTAAATTAAGCGAAATTTCTCAATTTCTGTTGGTGAGAGAAATGAAATATATTATGAATGAAACTGTCCAACAAGATATATTTGACTTTCTCAAATTGAAAAATTATATAAACTAATAGTGAAGACAAAACTCTATCAACATGCTAGAGTTTTTTTCAGATACTATGTCATAAATATACGACTTAATGTCACACATGTAGTGCAATAAGCATTAAAACAATTCTGAAGTTTATTTGTGACGGGAAGTAGCTTTATCTAGCATTTTACTCGTATCATCAAGATTAAAAATTTATATTTATTTCTGTTTTTTGCATGAAAGACATTTGCATAAAAATTTGGTGGTACGCTGAAATATTTGATAATGAAAAACAAAATTTTATTGAAAAAAGACTTCCTAGCTTTCTCTAACCAAAAATAAAAGCCTTTTAAAGGATATTAACTATTTTAAGGAGAGAACTCAATTTGATGTGATATATATAAATAAATGTAAACTCTCTGAAACTTTAAGTTGCCCACTAAATTGTTTCCGCAGACCTATACGTTTTAAATCTGAGTAAACTATTGCATTTAAACTAGTTTAGTGAAAGAAAAGTTTTCCCGACAGCTAAATATAGAAAAAAAATGACTCCCTTCAATACTTCTTTGCAATTGGATAAAAAGGAAACTCCGTCCAAATCCAGTTTCAGGTCCATCAATAAGAAAGTCTTTGGAACAAAAGGAAATTTGTTTCACGGAAAAGTCGTTTTAGAAAATAACATCTGAATTTAAAGCCTATGGTAAAAATATATTTTAAGCTTTCTTTGGAAAACTTTCAACTGTGTAAATCATTTTGAAGGAAAGCAAATACCTTATTTGAATATGGTTTTTAAAAATATTTTTGCACTGGAAGAAAAAAAAACCTTTAAATTTGTGAAAACAGGTATCTTGAAATCATATTGTGCGGATACTACCAATGCTGCAATTAAACCAATCATCTTGTCAGAAATATTTTATTTCCTTTAAACTTTCCAGTCATAATTACAATTCCAAAATAATCTCAGTAGGAGATATGATGAAATAAAAGATCTGAACAATGCAGCGTTATAAGATTATACCGCACGTTTATATTGTTGAAGTACTTTCAATCAAACTCTCTGTTTAAAAATGCAAATAAATTTTATTGTTAAAATTTATATCTTTGTTAAACGGATGTTGATATATGAGTAATAATTATTTGCAGTTGCTCATATTGTATAGTAGCTCATAGATGATTCAAAAATTGAATCAATAAAACACTATATCAAGATTAAATGCTCTCTACTATATTAAAGCCAAGCTCGATGTTAGACTTTAAGACATTCAGAAGCATTTTAATATTTATAGATCTTAACTGATGATAACAAAACACTTTCTGCAGCTTAAAGCATAGTTGAACTGTCAGACACTTAGTTGTTAATGAAGTTAAGTTGGTGCTCATCTATCATTATTAATTTGACTTTAGGATCTAATTTAATGCAATAAGTCTGATTAGTCAATAATCTAATTTAATGTAATCCAGGTGTCAACATCATTCGAATATTCTTTCTTCCTTTGAATTTAGGGGATTTGAAATAAGACATTTTTTTAGCTTGTTTTAATAATTAAATTAATACAACAGAAAATATATGTATTTGCCCGTCTCTAGCAATTACTTTTGAGGAACAATAAACACGGAGACATGATAGTTGCACAGGCCATTTAGCCAAAGCTTGGCCACTAGTCTTGGGAAAAAACACACGAAATGAGACATCCAGGTCGCGAGTTCCGGAGATTTAATAAATGCAGAAAGTCATTTTGACAGTGATACTTGCTACACTCATGATTGTAATGTAAAATGTTAAATAATGTTATAAAACTATTTTTAAGGAATAACACGTATCGTAAATAAATTGACTGACAGGTTTTGAATAATAAATGTCACATAACCCAAAGAATTTTTAAAAAACGTATAAGTAACTTTGTAGAAAAATTGATAAATAGTATCAGGCAACATTAACTTTCTTTCAAAATTGCTTATAAAATATGCATGCATAGGTACTATCTATTATCCTGATACGTGCTGCGAAGTTGAAGTATAAATTGAAATAAACAGCACCACCGGCTGATTTTCATCTTTGATGAAAGCGAATTTAAACAATTTTTTTCTCTTTGTTTGGATAAGAATGCACACATCTTTTATTGGATATAAATATGCAGTTTTCTCATATGATGATATTGAGGTGAATTCAAGAAATATCGATATTTCTGAAAATGTATAATGTATAAGAGTTAATTGCATTTTTTAGGTGGATGTTAATTTATTTTTTTGTGGCTTCATAACGTTATTTGATATTTGAATGATTTTAGCGTAGAATTAGATTAATATTAAAAGATCGTTTCAATTGAAATTCTTCAGGTCTGAGTACATTAACACCACATCATACCCCCGAACTCCGAGCCTGGACGCCTCCCTGCTGATTGGATAGGTATTCATGAAAATTTATTGAAAAAGCATGAGCAAAAAAAATAACATTTTAAAAATAAGTATATAAAAAAAGAGAATATTTAGAGCAAAATAATAAAACTGCATTAAAAGAAAATAAGCAGGTTAATTCATTGATGTATTACTGCGGTCCTTCTACAAAACTGGGTCGTTGTGTTACATCCAGGTTGCAAAAAGTCATGTTTACTAGTAGGTTTGAAGGAATGTCCGTATTGATTTAGGAAAAGATGGGTAGTTTTCTCTTTCAGATGTTGACTTTGAGAGGGTGGTGACTTATGTAAGGGAGAGGACATAAGATTAGGACCTAGAGTTCATTGAGTCTGTGGCTAGTTGCTGTCGCTATCTTTCTGAAAAAAGAGTGTTTCACTTTCCGCAATGAAGTTGATGAGTTTTCTGATTTTCGCCCTAGAAATGTTGTTGCTCAGAATTTTTTCCCACCAAAGTTGTTCTAGGTCTGCTGACGGTTTTGTCAGGTGGTATGAGGTTGTAAACAGGCAGCTTGTAGAATAGTGTAGGACGATTCAGAAATTCGGAATAATTTTAAAACTCAGTAGTTAGCAAGCGACTGATAAAAATGTATGAATACGAGCAAGCGAAATATTGTTAAAACTGCAAAAATGTGCGGTTCTTTGTCTTACAGCTGCAATCCTGAATGAAGGACGACATATTTATTTATTCAAAGCTCTTACAATTGTTATTCAAAGCTCTTACAATTGTTAAGCAATTGTCTTATCCTTTGTAACTCATATTTTCACAAATTGTAGAATCATCTGTTTTTTAAAAATGTAAAATGAGAAACATATAATTTCAGTTTTAGACAAAAACATCGTTGCGCGTTCTGTCCTTTCTGTGCAAAGGGTGATATTCTATCTACGTTCGTTTTCATTCTAAAGTTGTCTCAGACTTCTAAAGGAAAAAACGTTGCTAAAAATGACTCCAGAAGAAAACATCATATCGTTCAGAAGGAATATAATATTCGAGCTTTACGCTTTAGCAACCAGTCTAATTTGAAAAATCGAGCGACAGACACCAGTGAGTATTTTTCGTGGAAAGACTAGAGAGATCAAGAGGCGATTTTTAACTCTAAAGAAGGTTCTTAAAATGAAAGCTTGCCTTTGTCTGCCTATCCTGAGACAGAATTGTTTAAAGGCATTTGAGATCTGCAAGAGGATATTATAGTAGATATATACGAGAGTCCGATTTTCCATGTGAGTGCTGTTCTCAGAAATTGTATTTTCATCTGTTGTATGTTATTCATTTTAAACATATTGCATTTAAAGCTACAAAACATATCAATAGCGAAATTGTTAATATTTTGCTTTTCAATTATTCCAAATAGCAAAATGCTTTACAAAAATGCAACGATATTTTTACGGTATTATGTGACATTCAGAATATTGAGCATCGTAAAAAAAATGTTGTATACTATCCTTGTGCTCATAGGGAATATCAAACACTGAAAAAATAATACATTAACGAGAATTATACTTTCCACAATGTACATAAAATACTTACCAACATCAATTTTACCAATCGTCATCTTACCAATACATACATACTTACCAATTTTTAAATACTCGCGGTTAAATATTTTACCACCTTTTATTTAATATTAATAACTAATTGGACCACATAATATGCAAAATGTTTATTTATATGAAAATAATTTGTTTATAACAATAAAATTAAATATCAATTAATTATTATTCCTTTGAGCTAATTATGTGTCAACACTGAACGATGAAAATAAGGTTGGTGTAAGTTCTCACCAAGTTTCTGGCTGAAACAAAATCCTAGAATGCAAGTAACGTTATTTAGAAACGTGAGGAAGAAAGAAACAAATAAGTAAAGATTAAACTAATTTATTTTCTAATTCCATTATAATTCTTTTTTCGCAGAAAATGTACTGTCTTTATTAATTTTATATGCTGCATTATTTTATTTAACCTAATATTCCTTTACTATTCTGAGATAAAACTCATTACCAACTGTATCAATATACTCTGTAATCGATAGTTTGACACCGTTTCCGTCTCATGACAGTAAGTCAGACAATTTCCACTACCAATTATCTCAAATGGCAGTAAGTGAATAATTAGTCCATCCCTATTGTATTCACTCCAAATCGTCTTGCTTGATTGTAGTAGATATTGAGAATTTCTTGCTTTAGGTAATGTGTTCTTATCATAGTCTAGAACTCCAAATTATTTGAGGTGTGGTAATTCGGGGGATGCATGTAAATTAAGAATGATTTTGGAATGTAACGAAGAAAGTGAAACTTACTAGACGATTCACGAAATCGTAATATGAGGAAGAACAAAGTATTAAAAATTAAATTTAGATTGTTTCATCGAAAAATATAATAGAATTGAAACTTAAAACAATTTTAAAAGTTAGGAATTCGAGTGTTATATAATTTAGAATGGAACAAAAATTAATACGTGCTCGTCTTTTCATAGATTTTGGAGCCTAGTTTTTTTATTAATGTGTTAAGTGTTGTCATGCATTCTAATAATTAATTTTTACATTTAATACAAAAAGCGATGTTAATTGTGATCTATATATATTTGATAAAATCTTCCTTCTTTATAAAATTAGCTCTAAGCAATTTTTTTAAACACCATTCTATTCAAGCATATATGCACTTTTTTCTGTCATTCTAAAGTATCTATAATAATTTTGTAATTAACAAGGCAGTTAGTTTAGTATTACATTTTTGAAGTAGGGAATACTATTTTAAGACAAAATATACTTGAGATAATCACTTATTTTTAACATATTCATTTTAATCAGAAATTTAATTTCCAAACAACATTTTAATTGCTTTTATTTCATACAATTATTTATATACAGGGTGTCCAAGAATTGTTGGACGCATTTCAAAAATTAATAAAATAAACCTAATAATGTTAACACTACGGTTTTTTTGAATAAGAGCGCATTCAAAAATTTGTTTTCGGATAGAAACTTGCAGTTACGGTGGTTTAGGTGGCCGTAAATTATTATAAATGTCCCCTTTTTGAATATTAAACCTAGAATAAAAATAAAAGCATGTATTTGAAGGGAATTTTCGCTCTTTCATCTGTCAATTCACATACAGTGTGAAAGCTGAATAGCAGAAAATGCCAATCGGCTTCTGCTGATCGGTTGACATGGCGTAAGGAATTCTCTCGCTGTAGCAAATTTAGAACGCCATAACGCCGCGTTAGCTATGCGAAGAAACTTTTTATTTGCTCACTCATTTAAAAAAAAAACCGTAGTTGTGTAACATTACTAGGTTGTTTTTTTTCATTAATTCTTGAAATGTGTGTCCCACAATTCTCTGACTCTCTCTATATTTTCTTCGATTCAAAAATGAAATCTGTTTTCCAGATATTATCTTTCATTACCACATCACAGAGCTATGCATATTAGCTCATAATGTTTTAAGTGATTTTTATTTATTTAATTTGATTTGCACTTGTATTATTGCTCTTCAATACGTTATTACTCTTTATTTCTGCTTAGCGAAATGTTTTGCATGATTTAATAAACAATTTTAAATTCAAGATCTAGATATTTTTTCTGACGAAAAAAATCCTTAATTAATTGTCTTATACATCAACCCATTCTACACAGCTAGTTATATAAGAAAAAATTGTCGTAAGTTGGCAGTGTTCCATTGAATACTAGCAATGCCTAAACATTTGTAGGGAAAACCTAAGGGATTAGTTGACAAATAAACGAATGATACTTCTTTAGAAGTAATAATTTTTATTGAAAAATATTCGTTTTTTCTTTCACGTAGAATTTTTTCCTACAGTTTTCTTTTGAATGGAAGGTATAATTGTTACGAAAAGATAAAATATAGTCTGACAAATTGTATACTAAAATTGACGCCTGAATTATCTCCATATTTTTATTTTAAACATTTTTAGAATGAATAGCAAAACAGAATAGATACTTACATATGCATCTGAAAACATTGTAGAATATTCATTTCTTCCTTATCATAAGTAATAATAGAAGTTTCATTATCTTTGAAAGAGACTTCAGATTACGAAATATGATACAGCAATTCTAATTTTAAGAAATCCGTTTTAAATGAAAATCATTTGAGTCAAATATTTTAATAAGACTGAATGCATATCAAGATGCCTGGAATTGTGTATGCCCGGGACATTTTCATTTTTCAAATAAAATGTATTGAAAGAGACTTCGGATTATGAAATATGATATAGCAATTCTAATTTTAAGAAATCCGTTTTAAATGAAAATCATTTGAGTTAAATATTTTATTAAAACTGAATGCATATCAAGATGCCCTGAATTGTGCATGTCCGGGACATTTTCATTTTTCAAATAAAATGTATTAAAATACCACTGATAACTCCACGTTACAAGTATTTGCTGCCTGAAATTTTTGAAAGAAGAAATTCCTAGAATTATATCGATTTTCAACAAAATTTCCAATGCATCTAACTCAAATATCGAACATTTAAAAAGCGATTCAATAGAAATAGTTAGATATCGAGCGAAAATGTAGTATATTCCTCAAGTGAAAACGAAATAGGATAGAAAAAAAGAAGAAATTGAACATATCTATTTGGAACAAAAAAAAACCCATGAATGCTTTTAAATACTGCATGCTTACATAATCTGAATGAGAAAGGATAATTCAAAAAATGCATGGAAAATTATTCAGATAAGTTAATTAAGATGAAACTTCAATTTTTAATATGATTTTAATATCATAAAAAA
This sequence comes from Araneus ventricosus, assembly GCA_013235015.1. Taxonomy (NCBI): domain Eukaryota; kingdom Metazoa; phylum Arthropoda; class Arachnida; order Araneae; family Araneidae; genus Araneus; species Araneus ventricosus. Next base: position 13,769 of record BGPR01001290.1, on the reverse strand, counting down.
TCAAAATAACGAATTAGTTGAAAAAGATGATATGTTATGTATTTTCTTCAACTATGCATATATGTAGGAAATCCGTAAAAAGGCAGTGCATTCATAAAGTTTTTATAAAATTAACAAGAGTTTCCATAGAAATTGACTACCATGTAACTAACAACAATGCTCGAATGAAATTTCAATAAATATACAAACATTAAAAACACAATTTATTTGTAGAAATTATTCGAGAAGAGTAAAAGCGTTTCAATTTCCTGAATGCGAATAAAAATATAATTTAAAAACAATTAAGAACGTTTTATTTGAATGGAGATATACTTTATACGTTTATTCAAATGTATGATGCACCAGGAATCTTGACGGAATATGTGCGATGCATTCATAAATCATTTACTTCTTCACTTTTTCGAAATCTTCTAATATTTCAAAGAGCGAAACAAATCAAGTAACGAAAATTCTTAGTACCTTTTCCAATTTCGAGTTTTTGTTTGAACGTAACGAAAGGCCAGTGAATTTTAATACTTTACCCTAAGTCTTCTGGAGTTTACTTACAGACATGCACTACCACGAAACTCTCGTACTAAAAATACTTTCATAGAACCGAAATATAATGCTGCAAAAAATAAATATGCATCATTATGGAAATGCGGTGAAACTAATGATACATTACCCCTCCAGCGAAT
>BGPR01001290.1:0-13082 GCA_013235015.1 Araneus ventricosus | reverse complement strand
CGGAAGGTGTTTTATGATGACGTTTGTTTATTATCTTGCCTCTAAAACATTTCTGAAAGAATATTTCTGGTTTAACAGAAACATCCAAAAGGCAGTTCACATCTTAACTTCGTTGAGGTTAAGAAATTCCTCACGTTCATCGAAAAATCGATGAATTTCAGAAGACAGCATAGTTCAATCGCTTGGAGTCAAGAATATTTAAAGCATTGACTTTTCTTTTGAATTTATGTTGAAGCACATAAAAAAATCAGCAGCATTTGATTAGAAATAGTGTGACATCAGTTTTAATACATTTTAAATTTTATCGTTGGATCGATGCTTTGAAACCTAGCAAAATAAATGAATAGAAAGTTCGAAGGGAGAATACTAATAAAATATTCATACTGCGTTTTGTAACATATGAAATGGTATCAAGTATATGAAAATGATTGTTAAAGTAACACATATAATAGTCTAAGTTTTAATGTTTCTCCGAAATTAATCTTTAATTCAGTAATTTTATCAATAGTTTTTAACTTTTATTTGCTTATTCTTACCGTTTAATCTATAAGAGCTAGTGACAATTTACTTCTTTTTGAACCCTAAAATCGCCGTTTTCGTGACAATTTTCGAATTTTTTTGTTCTTTTCTATTAAAGACCATACTTTTAGAATTCCAAAAATGGTTTGCTTTAGTTCCTTCGATAGTTAGAAGAAAAGTTATTGCCCAAATTATGAACCAGAAGTTAAATTTTCGAAACCGAAACTTAGCCGTTCGAAGTAACTATCTTCGTTCGTTTTCGTTCTAAAGTTGTAACAGACTTCTAAAGGAAAAAACATTGATAAAAATGACTTCAGAATAAAACATCGTAGCGTTCAGAAGGAATATAATATTCGAGCTTTATGCTGTAGCAACCAGTCTCATTTAAGAAATTGATCGAAAGACACCAGTGAATATTTTTCGTGAAAAGAGTAGAGAGATAAAGAGGCAATTTTTAACTCTAAAGGAATTTCTTAAAATGAAAGCTTGCCTTTGTCTGCCTATCCTGAGACAGAATATTTTAAAGGCATTTGAGATCTGCAAGAGGATATTATAGTAGAGATCTACGAGATTCCGATTTTCTATAAGAGTGCTTAGTTTCTTAGAAAGAAAGAAAAAAAGTTCTTAGAAATTTTATTTTCATCTGTTGTATGTTATTCATTTTGAACATATTGTATTTAAAGCTACAAAAGATATAAATAGAGAAATTGTTAATATTTTGCTTTTCAAATAATCCAAATAGCACAAAATGCTTTACAATAATGCAACGATATTTTTACGGTATTATGTGACATTCAGAATATTCAGCAACGTAACAAAAGTGCTATACAATATAATTGTGCTCACAATGGGTTATCAAACACTGAAAAAATAATACATTAACGGGAATTATACTTACCATAATGTACATAAAATACTTACAAACATCAATTTTACCAATCGTCATTTTACCAATACATACATACTTACGAATTTTTAAATACTCGTGGTTAACTATTTTACCACCTTTTATTTAATATTAATAACTAATTGGACCACATAATATAGCAAAAATACTTTCCTAGAACCGAAATATAATGCTGAAATAATGCTGCAAAAAATAAATATGCATCTTTATGGAAATGCGGTGAAACTAATGATACATTACCCCTCCAGCGAATCGTCGAAGAATATTTCTTGATTCATTCTCATGTTTGCATTCCAAACTTATTATTCATTTGGCCTGTGGAAAGGCGAGATTCGTCGAAAGAGGGTCGGATTGTTTTTGCTAGTGTAAAGAAAATTTGAAAACCGCGACGGAAAGTGTTTTATGATGACGTTTGTTTATTATCTTGCCTCTAAAATATTTTTGAAAGAATATTTCTGGTTTAACAGAAACATACAAAAGACAGTTCACATCTTAACTTTTTGTTGAGGTTAAGAAATTCCTCATGTTCATCGAAAAATCGATGAATTTCAGACGATGCAATAGTTCAATTGCTTGGAGTCAGGAATATTTAATTCATTGACTTTTCTTTTGAATTTATGTTGAGGCACATAAAAAAGTCAGCAGCGTTTCATTAGAAATAGTGTGACATCAGTTTCAATACATTTTAAATTTATCGTTGGTTCGATGCTTCCAAACCTAGCAAAATAAATGAATAGAAAGTTCGAAGGGAGAATACTAATAAAATATTCATACGGCGTTTTGTAATATATGAACTGATATCAAGTATATGAAAATGATTATTAAATTAACACATATAATAGTCTAAGTTTTAATGTTTCTCAGAAATTAATCTTTAATTCAGTAATTCTATCAATAGTTTTTAACTTTTATTTGCTTATTCTTACTGTTTAATCTATAAGAGCTTGTGATAATTTACTTCTTTTTGAACCCTAAAATAGCCGTTCTCATGAAAATTTTCGATTTTTTTTTTTATTATTTTCTATTAAGGCCCATACATTTAGGATTCTACAGGAAGTGAAATTTTCGAAACCGAAATTTAGCCATGGGATTGTAAACAACGCATGTAATTAGCTATTTCTTGACTGATAGTTTTTTCTTGTGAAAACCTGTTGTGAATACAAACTTTGTTATATCTTAGTAACTTTAAGTGGAAGTTTGGCGCAAACGTCAATTTTTACTAAATGTTTACCAAAAATGGCCACAATTTCGAAAATAAAAAGATGTTCATTAAAATGGGATTTGAATTCACAGTTTTATACACCATTATGACAGAAAACGCAAGTGTTGATTCACAATTTCCTTTTCCTCAAAAAAAGTACTCCGAATTTAGGCACATGCCTGAAATACATTATATATTGGATACATTTTTATCTACAATATATATGATACTTATCACAATGGGGATATAAAATTCCATTTTGCTGTCAAGAAATAAGTTAACACATGCCTGAATAATAATTCTTATAATTTCTTTATTATCTGACAAGTTATCAGAACTATTTTGGTTTAGTTAAATTCCTTTTATATGGGTTATTTGGGGATAATGGTATACGGTTATTTTATAAATTACCATTATCTTTTCTGGGCTCTGGAAAGTTATCAATATACTGTTTTCATTTTGTACCGTGGATCCGACAGGTAATTTATTTTTTAATTCCACAGCTTATAATTAAATATAAGTATAGTTTTCCTGAATTATTTGCAGACGATGTGTGGGATTTCTTTTCCAGTCAAAAAGATCCATTTGTTTGAATTATTCATAATGCAATCATAAGGGTTAAAAATGTTTCGTTGGAATTTTCTATTGCATTTTTCAATCCATATTTCAACCAAACTAAAATTTAGGTAAATATTTTCTTTTTTAGAATGCTGATTTAAAAATACGAAAAGCAGTTTTGAAGAAGTTTCTGATTTTCTTGGATATTTAAAGATTACATAAATCTTTTAAATTGTTTTTGAGTTCTTTTACATTTGAATGAAAATTAAGCCTTTCATACAAGTTAAGATATATTTAATACAAACATACTCACAATTTTTTAATCAGAAGACAATATTAATTTTAAATGAAAATGGTTCGAAAGAAGAGAGAGTTCTTCTTTTGAAGGTGCTTTATTGATACTTGATAAGAAAAAAAATTCAAAAAGTAACAATATGCATTTCTTATTCTTTTTCATTGGAAAAAGTGAGAAAAATCTTCTTAAGTTTGTTTTCTGAAAAAAAATTAAATTGTAAGCGCTCATTAGTGGAATCAAAAGCCATGTAATTAAAGATTAACAATGTTAAGATCCGATGTAATATTTTCAAACTCATTTAAAGTTAACAGTTGATAAATTGTCTGAAGCTTCGAATTTAACGCAAACCTATAACTCATGATTGAAAAAAGAATTTTTATTTACATAATTGTATCGTACGAGCAATTAAAATAAAAATATATCCTTGTCCTTGGTCTATTCCAGATTAGGGATGGTGGTTATGGCAAAAACCTGGCTTTCGGTTAAATCGGTTTTTTTCACCTCCGGCTTAACCTGTCATTTAAAACGGCTCAAAATAACCAGTTTTTGAAAAAACCAGATTTCGGTTTCATTTTTAAAAGCAACGTTTGTGGACAGAAATTTTATTAATAATAATGTACAATAAGTAAGCATTAATATAATAATTAATTAATGTAAAAAGTAATGATTATAAATAAGTAATTAATATAATATGTAATAATAATAAATGAGTAATTATTGCAATTAGTAAGTATTATTGATAAAATGTTTTAACATAGTTTCCACAAGAAATCAATTCATTGGACAAAATTTATCATCTAATCTGATTATAAGAATGTTTCAGCAATGTTTTGTTTCGTGAGTCGACACTTTTCATCGGAAACAACATCACTCAACATAGATACAAATCTTTCGTACGCCACAGTACTTTCGACTAAAGATAAATATTTTTTGGCTACAGAAAAACAGACGCCGTTTGTAGAAATTTTTTATTAGTATTGTATTAGCAGGAAATCAATCGATTGGTCAAGACTCTTTCGGCAATACGATAACCAACAGACGTCTCGAGGAAGTGGTTGTCGGTGTTTGGCCTAAGATGATGAAATTCAAAGCTTTAAAACTTGGTAAATTTCAGTCTAGTCGAACCTGAAATCAAGCCTATCTTCCGAATCGTTTTTTCCCCAGATTTTTGGATTTTAAAAAAATAACCGTTTCAAACCGGGGCAAAAAATAACCAAAAATCCGGTTAACCAGAACAAAAAACTGGTTTACCGAAACAAAAAAACGGTTTTCGGTTTAAACCGGTAAGTTTTCCCCATCCCTAATACAGATGATATGAGGTCAGGAATCATTTGGTAATCTGAAAAGGAAGCCGCCGCCAGTCTTCCAACATCCAACGAAGAGACAGAATGGAAGCAAACATCTGGCCTGCACAGGCATCATGTTTATGGGCACACAAGTGTCACTCTCTTATGTACAGACTTTACTAACGCTTTAAAGGATTAGTGAGGGATGAAATCTTGGAGCCATATCTTTACAATTTAAAGATGGATTTAGCAAGGTATTCATTACTCTGGAAGTCCATAGGCAATATGGAGGCCATATATGGTTGATTTCATCGAAGACCTTTCAGAAAGTTAGTATTATTTCCTGTATGGAATGGCCAGCTAAATCTCCACTCCTAATACCTAACAAATAAGATGCTCTTTATAGGGCTATTGCATCTCAATTCCCACTTAAATCCTAACAAAATTCTTCCAGGGCATTTATAAGATCGTGAATTTCTGGAAATTTTATTAACTTATATAGATTTATGTCAACAGGAGTAATTTGTATACCAAAAATTCCGTATAAATTATCTTGACCATTTTGTTGGATAGCAGTTATATCATCAATATTGTTTTAGAGATAAAAGAAATAATTTTATTTATGAATCTCATACCGTTTTTTATAATTAAAGTAAGTCTGATCTGGTTGACGAGTTTTGTTAAAACTTGATTTTAACATTATATAGACCAAGAAAATATATACACAATACACAAATAAAAGATCAAATTTCGACCATCAGGAGAAATTGTGGCACATAAATGAAAATTTCAGAGAGGCCAAACTTTATTTAATCTCAAACTTTGTCAATATGCATTCCATTTGGGTCAAGCAAATGTCCAAGGCGTTTCATATCAGGTTGAACTGTATCCAAAGGAATTTTTGTGAATATTTCGGAAAATAGCTGAAAATCAAAGATTAGAATTTTAAAACCCGCATTAACTTCCCTACGAAATATTATTAGTATTGTAAATCTATGCATTAATATTTCTTTCAGTGAACTAGGAATCATTTTATTTTCTTTGGATTGAGATTTTATTTGGAGCATCTGGAATTAAATTGAGAAAAATACTTCTTTTGGCAACTAATTATTTTTTTTTGCTCTGTTGGAAATAAGAAAAAAAACAGACCTTCATTTAATAGCTATTGCTTGAATTTCTATTATTCTTCGCTGTCTTTTATTTTTTCCTTTTATGAGTTCCATTATTGACAGAATACTTATCTCAAATGATTTTTTAGCTGCGAGTACTAACAAAACGAATTCCCAGTTCCTTTAATCTTCTGCAAACGCAAATTTGAGATTTCTTGTTTCCCTCCCGTATCACGATATAACAAATATTAAGGAAAAGCATATTTTCAGACGAAAATCTAAAAAGCTATTTTAGATTTTATAAATTTTTATATGATACCCAGCCCTTTTAGAGTTATAATTGGTTTAGTTTTATTAACATCCCGTTTTGCAGCAACAGGAGTGCTATTTTGGGATGCACCTCGTAATTTTGAACCACGGTCAGATGACGAGGAAGACACCTGAGCTGGCACCCGCTCTCTTTTCTTCTGAAACCCCCAAATTATGATATAACGTGGAAATTTCCCAATGCATGACGGATCTTCAGTGGTATCGGGTTTCGAACCTGAAACCCTCTGGCTCCTATACCTCACAACTAGGCCACCCGGCCTCAGCGCTAATATTGGTAAAGCAAATAGAGATTTTAAATTCAATAAGTGTGGATCACAGTTTGTTTAAAATATGTTAGGATTTTAAATGTTATTTTATATATTATTAAGCACTCCAAAATGAATTTCTACGCAATGGAAAATGTTAACATGAAGACGCTAATATATCATAAAGCAGACGATTTCAGTTTTGCAAGTTCAGTTCCTTTTGCAGAACGATGAAGATAATTACGCATTTTGTTAATCGTTTTTATCTTATAAAGAAGGATGGACTCTTTAAATTTTCAAAAAATCGAATTCATATAGGCAGCATTCATGCAAAAATATTAAAATAATTTCAATTATCATGAAAGAATCTTTATGAATACTTTCTAGTATAGAATAATTATTTTCTGACATAGAACATGAAGTGGGTCTGAATTTGATGGACGTACCGATGCACCATACAGAAAACTAAATAACTTTAGAGCGACGTATTATTTTCATATCTTTATTTTTGACTTTAAAATGCATACATAGATACAAATATAATCTTTATTAACGTTTTGAAATCATTATAGGCAGTCTGTTGATTTCTAAAATTATTTCGCTTTCAATTGTTATGTATATGTTGTCATGTAATAAATCATTCTAATTTTAGATAACAGTCGCTGATATACAATTAATTTGATTAGATAAAATAAAATGATGAAGATTTAATTTTTGGGAACTTTAAGAAGTAAGAACAGAGGAGTCTGGTTAGTATGAAGTGTCCCTATTACTTGTGGGCACAATTTTTATATGATGGTTATGTCAGCTGTATGCATTTCAGGAATCCTCTGAATCACATATACTTACGAGGCATTTTGGAGAATTTCTGAAATCATTATCTCTCTAAGAACTTAAATTTAAAATATTAGCTACCCATTAAATTTTGAATTCAATTTTATTGATTAGCGTATATTCCTTAACCTTAATCAGAGGAGATGGGGTACGGAGTATGGCATTGATTTATTTGTTGATGTGAATTTTCGACTGTTCCTACCTCAGCCGCCTTCCTCCCTCTAATTTAATAGGAATATTTATCGAATGAAATGGGTCTAGCCGATTCGATCAGTCTGAAATCTGTATTCCAATATGAGAATTTTTTTTGTAGGTCGCGTCACGTCGGTAAACATAATACGCCATAAACAACCCTAATAGCACAGGAATATCTAGAAATACCTTCACTATAACGGGCGATATTGGAATATTCTGACACGACGTCTCTCGTTATTCAACGCAATTTTGGCGAAAAACAGGCAAGAACCGCAATTTTTGCTATCTAATTTTCGCCAATTTCAAGATTTATTACAATTGTAGCAACCGTTCAGTATTTTGTAATGACGTCAGCAGTCCCTCTTTCTATGATTGGGGTAATTTAACTGCACTATGAATGAAGCCCTCATTTATCCAAAGGGCAGGCCTCCTTCCCCCGCCTGGTAGGAGATCTTTATCTCCTTCCGAAAGGGAGGATCTCGTCCATGGAATGGAAGCATATGGTTTTTTCCGAGAACCTGCTATTTTACTCTTCGCTGATTCATTTTGCAAAATGAAAATCGACTATACTGATTTATTTAATGAAATCAGAATTTGTCATCGAGTTTGGCCTTCCAGGATTACAGTAAAGCACCATTTATACGTCGTTTCATCACAGTCCTCATTCATACAAATGCATTGTAATTCGTTTCGATTATACATCTTTTCATTTATACGTCGTTTCACTTCAGTCCTTTGAAAGACTAATAAACGGTGCTCTATAACAATACAACAATATACAACAACGGATTTTTTTTTAAATGAAAAGATTAAAAATTATTTATTTAAATTGCATCCAAATTTTGTTACTTTTTTGAAACTTTTAGAGATCTCGTCAATTAGCGCCGGATTTCCAGAAAAGTCTTTCTCAAGATAGAAAATAATTAAAGTTTAATTAAGATCTATCAATAATCAGGAACAATCTACTTCCATGGTCATTTTATGTATAAAACCCAAACTAATAAAAAGACTTAATTATGATTATATTATCGATGAGTTTGCTATAAAGAATGAAAGATAAATGAGAAAAGATTACATATAGTAATTTTATTCTGACAAGTCGCAAATTAAATTGTATTTTATAAATTTATGAAGTATTTTTTGTTGTTATTTGATTTATGATTTTTTTCTGTGGGAGAAATGCTTGCTAACTTTATAAAAAATCTAATTATTTATCATTTTCATCTATTCTTTAAGTCCTTACTAAGCCAGATTTTGCAATGTAATAAATAGCAAAATGTAATAAATTGTTTTGTACGAAAATTTGTTGGAGACGCTGCATGTCAACCTTGGAACAGGCCCCACTTTTGTTGAGAAATATCTGTTTAGATACATAATATTATTGAATTTTCGGAACTTCAAATATTAGTTGCTGGCATGCTGTTAAATAAGAAGATTTTATCTGCATCATAAGTAAAAATTTTCCTTTTACAGGGAATCGAAATTCATATTAAAGTTTGAATGTTTAAAGAGGAATTTAGGTAAATTAAAATTCCACGGATTCGAAGTTCAACTACAACGAGCAAGTATCAAGCACAACGGCCTTGTATATGTGAAATCTTCCGTGAGTCATGTTTAAGTTGGAGCAGTATGGAAGTTAGTAAAGTCAAGTTTTAGAACAAGTTTCGCTCCATTTAATTATAATTTAAACTTTCAGGATCTATTACCAGAAGCTGAGATGTGCCATCGAAACAGTAAACTATAACTCATTGACTCTGAAGAGAATAAAGACCATTAAAAATTTTATTATCAACAGTCTTGTGCAAAATTTTGGATAAATCGCTTTTACTTTGCTTGCAGCTTTTGGTGTGGAAAACGTAAATTTTGCTTTAAAATATTGTGAAGCAACAGGAAGGTTTTAGTGAAGGTTTTCTGGTAATTAATTAAATGGTTATAATTTTTAATTAGTTATAGTCTGTGTTTTCATGTATTAAATTGCAACTATAAGAGGATTTTGCATAATATAATATTTTATACTAGCTGATATACCTGGCGATACCTGGTTACGTGAAAAATATTTTAATGTTTTTTATTAATAAAAAAATTTACTATCTCATTAGTTAATATGAAACTTTCAGGCTAATTTCAACTTAGGCACTACTGTCGGATTTTTTATTGGATTTCTTTAATTGTAGCTGTGGGTTCCTCTCTTTCTGAAAACGTGACATTTCGGTGTCCCGAAGATGTGCTTGGGGACAACGGGACATGCTATCTATAAAGGGGAACTCTTAAGTTTAAATTTTTACAAATTACAAAGATTTCACAAGCAATGTTTTTTTGAAAGTTCGACCAAAATTAGAAGTAATAATAAATACTTCTTACTAGGGATGGGGATTGTTGTTTCGATAAACCGATTTTTTGTTATTTTTTGACCTGTTATAACCAATTAAAAAATACTCCAAAAACGGAGTAAGAAACCGGCCGAATTAGCTTTGGAAATGAGGTAAACTAAAAAATTCAAGTAACTACTAATCAGTGAGATTTGTTTTTGTTTTTTAAATTTGAATTCATATTTCTACAATTAAAATAAATATATTTAATATGGTTAAATAATATGTTAGCCATACTGTGTTAAATAGCAAAGGCGAAGCGTCGGTCATGCTCACAACGGTTTCGTTTTAGTTGTGAACGTAATACTTCTTGTTCAATCAGTAACGACAATTCACACCTTCCTCATGTGGGATTTTATTTGGGTTGATTGACCTAAAATAGTTTGATATTCATGATCCCCTTAAGAACGGAATTTTAAACATCGACAATTAACTCCGATTTTTTAGTAGCATTGCACCTGTTCTGTTTATTGTCTACTTGAACGTTCCTAATGGAGTCAAGCAATTGTTCTTGTTATCAAATATTCAATTGCAGGCCACACCGAGGGAGTTGCGAACCGTACGAAAGCACAAAGCTTCGCGGCGAAGATTGCAAAATGAAAATTGATTGCATTGATTTATTTAACGAAATCAAAATTTGTTATCGAATTTTGCCTTTCTGTACTGATTATTTATTTAAAAATAATTAATTTTAATAGTATCCAAATTTCGTTACTGTTCTGAAACTTGTATTGGCCTTTATTTCCAATAACCGTCGCATCTGCTGAGAGTTCTTTCTTAAAATTGAAAATGATAAAAAAATTACCTGAATTAGTTTAGTTCAATTATATTAATTCCCGGTCAGAAGTAACGCAAGGGTTACGGACCTCATAATTTAAGCCGATATCAAAATATGAGGACGATACCAGAGCTATCATCCCTTTCTCAGGGCCGGTCTTAAGCCGATTGGACCGATTGCTCCAAATAGGGCCCCGCGCTTAAGGGGCCCCGCGCTAGCGTGCTACAAAGAATGTAATCGAATTTATTCAAATTAAAATCAATTATTGTTTTTAACAAATTATATGAAAAAACGTGTTTTTGTTGCATTACAAAAACATGATTTGTTTTTATAAATCCAAAAATGTTTTGCAAATATAAATTACTAGGGAATGTTCACGATAAAATAAAATAAGATTTTTCAAATGTTCAGACGCGAAATAAGAGTATATACTTCCGTTTGAATATCGTGGACATTATAATAATTAATGGGAATTCAGTTTAAGTTGAATTTCCTAGCATTTTTTTTTTCATCGAGAAGACTACTTATAGTAATTTTGATTGTCTGAAATAAAACAATTTAACTCTTTTCTACACAATAATTAAAATAATGATGAATATGTTGATTTAAGTACGGTTATTATTTTTTTTATTAAACATGCCATTTGATACCATTGCATATTTCTTTCTACTCTACCAGTAAGTCTTTTAAGATGAGTGTTTTATAGAAATTATGAGTAATGTGCTTACTGAAGAAACGCTCATTTTAGTACAATAAATTATTACTATTCTAATTATAACCTTAAACGGGAATAAATAATATTTTTAATTGTGTTTATTAAAATTTTGCAAGTGAAAGCTTAATTAGCTTATCTTAAATTTGTAGTCTTGAACAGCATGCTTTATACGGCAAATATAAATATAGCCAAGAGGTATTTTGAAAGAATAAGTAGGAAAAAAAAGAAGAAGATTTGTAGTTTTATGTCCTGTTGTTTTATAATTTAAAAAAATATCCGATCCTATAAATAAAGAATATTCTGATTGATAGAAAAAGTTTTGTAAATTATTAACCGTTTTGTCTGAAATCAATTGTCAATTGTAGTTTTGTATTTTTTTATAATCAAACTACTGAAACCATTACATATTCTTGAATGATCCGTTATCTCAGTTTCGTAATAATGTTTTGTTGTTTCAGTTTATCATAATATTTGTTGCCCAAAAACTCCTTATATACAGGGCCGAATTATCAAATAGACAATGTTGATTTAAATACGGTACTAACTTTTGGGGTTCCGTGGATTTTTTCCCAAGTATTTTTAGTGTAGCACAGTACTGATTCACCAGTCAACAATGCTCTAAGACTTTCCCTGCTATCATAAATGCAAGATAAAAAGGAGTGCCCTTGACTCTATAGCAAGGGATTCAGAACCAGGGAAACACATTTTATGGCCCTGAAGGGGGTGGACGAGAAGTCTACGTATTTTGTTTCCTGTGAGTAAGAATGAGACAATATACTAACGGGGGGCTGGAAAGTGAGAAATTTTTGTAGGAAATAGCTAGACACACACTTATATTACAAATTGACGCCGCTGACATTTTATTGTTCCCTCAGGCTCTCAGCATGTCCGAAGAATCTCTCTTTGCTAGCAGTACGGGGTTCTTACTAGAGAGGGTACAATGACATATTTCTTCTTTTTCCTGCAGCTCATTTTACTACTCTTCGAAAAAGTCCTGACAAGAGAGGTAAAGGCATCATGCAATTTGGCGGCTAAAGGCAGCAGAGGAAAAGGGTGTTGTGTGCTTCGGGGCACAGTGGTCAAATTACAACGAGGAGTGGTCCCTCCATTCTTCTGGTTTGCTCAAGGTCAGGAGGGTTCGTCAAATACTGACTGCATTCAACGACCGAATGATTCGCTTATTTTATTAACTGTATATTAATTATTCCAACTTACTTTAAATACGTAAAATTATTTAATTTTTGGTAAGCTGAAAGCATTAATTGTTTCAAAAGAATGAGTTAGTTTTACAAGAAAAGAAAAACAGTAAACAGAAAATGTATCAATATTTGAAACTAAATTTTGAGGCAATGTGCTCTGAATTTTATCAAATTAATGATTTAGATCTTTACATTCAATTGTTAAAGAAGTATTAGGCTGGCTCTTTGAAATCATGAAACAGAATGACGATTAATTTTCGTTTTGATCATGCAAGAGATGGTTTATTCAGATTGAAATCGCAATTAGTACACATTATTTAACTAATTATAACCTGATTGTTTAATCTAATTACAAAAAATAAAGAAATGTCATAACTTCCAGAGAGGATTATCCTGCCTTAAGTGAAAAAATAGATTTAAATTCATAGTTAAAAATCAAAATAATAAAGTAAATCTATCCAAAAAGTAAATTTGGTTGAAGTAACAAAACAAAACAAAACAAAAAAAAACTAGCAAGTATCTTTTTGATTTCAGAACATTAT
>BGPR01001289.1:265352-279196 GCA_013235015.1 Araneus ventricosus | reverse complement strand
AATAACTACAAAAATACGAAATGAAAACAATAATTAAGATTTTACTAGATTTTAAATATCATTGTATTATAAAAATTATGCTTTTTTCCGTGAGTATAATTGTACGTACAACCAGTAAGTTTTTGTTGGATTACACACATTGTGTTCAGTGGGTGAAATATTTACGATACTTTTGGGAAATGTTGAAGCAGCTTGATGGTTTAATGGTTAGTTTCAACTTTCTTAGTCGTTAATTTTGGCAGTTTTATCGCTTTTTGTCGCAAGTTTCTGAACAACTTTTACTTTTTATCGGTAAAGTTAGATTCTGGTAATTTCACGATTAAAAAGTTCTCACTGTTTTAAACTCCTTAACTTTAGTCTCCACCTCAAAGATTTTCCTAGAATTAAGGTGGATTCTTTATTCTTCATGTGCCAAATTCAACTAGTTCTTTTTTTAGATATGTGCAATGAAAGATCGTTTATACATTTATACATCGTTTCGTCGCAGTCTCAATTCATTCTTAACCTTTGTAATGATAAGTATTTTATTTACACTCATGTCCATAAATTAAGGATAATGAAGTTCAGGCAAAGAAAGAGACAGAAGCAAAACAAATTTGACTTATTTGTAAAGTCTATTTATGAAACAAAAGGTAAAGAGCAAAACAGATGATATATGCTTGACATAATTAATAAAAATTGCGATTTTTACTCCCTGGAGCAAATTTCAAAAAAGAACCTATTTACAAAAAACAGTATAACATGGTTAGTATGATGGTTAATACGGAGTATGTCTCCCGGACGATGCAATACAGGCCTTACAACGCCTAGGCATGCTGAGTATCAAATTATCAATCTGATCTTGGGGAATATTACACCACTCATCAAGCAATGCACTCCGAAGTTCCGGTAGACAGGTGGGAGGGGGTTGACGGGCTGCAATTCGTCGGCCAAGCATATCCCACACATGCTCTATTGGATTCAAGTCCGGTGAGTATGCTGGCCAATCCATACGGGCGATATCCTCCGATTGAAGGCATTCGTCTACAATGTTTGCACGGTCAGGACGGGCGTTGTCATCGATAAACAGAAATTCAGCACCCATGGCGCCCCGAAACAAACGTATATGTTATTCCAGAATGACATCCCAATATATGTGGCCTGTCATTGTTACACTCTGAGCATGCAGGTCAGTTCTGGAACCAAGAATAATTCCTCCCCAAACGAGCCATCCTGCACCACCGTAACGGTGTCGTTCAATGGTGTTCTCTTGGTGGTAACGGGTACCTGGCGCTCTCCATATGAAAGTCCGGCGAGAATCAGACCGCAAACTAAACCTGGACTCGTCGGAAAACATCACACAAGACCACTGTTGCGGCGTCCGCAATGCATGCTCTCTACTCCAGGCTAATTGCAGGCGACAGTGAGTTGCGGTAAGTGGAACACATCTGACAGGCCTACGAGCATATAGACCAATGTGCCCTAAGCGTCTGTACACGGTCTGCCTTGAAACTGTCGTACCGGTTTCTGAAGAGAGCTGACGATACAGGTCTGATGGTGTGCTCCGTCTGTTTCTTTTGGCAGTAACTGCCAAATACCGGTCCTCATTCGGCGTTGTAACTCGGGGGCGACCTGTGCAGTAACATCTACTCACATTACCATCATCTTGGAATCGTTGCCGAAGCCTGGAGATGACACTCTGGGCGATTCCAAGTTCCTCGGATACTTCCAGCTGGGTACGTCCACATTCCAGTCGTCCGATAATTCTACCACGTAACAAATCATCCAAATGCTTCCTTTGTGCCATAACTATGCGGTTATTGCACTGAAAGGCTTTTAAAGCGCTTGTGAATTTTACTTCTTTGCCACCATTCCTTATATATTCCCCTCTCTTACACTCTCGCCAATGTGACGTACTATCCGCGCCATCTGGTGGTTTCCTGTAATTTGCATATTCTTCTTCAAGATGTGTGTGATAATTCTACAGGTGAAATTTTTATTTTAGAGTTCAATTTCTGTGTGATTCTGAATTATCCTTAATTTATGGACATGAGTGTAGATATGTAATTGGAATTAGAAAACCCACTCTTTGACCTAAGGACTTGATAGATAGACCAGGCACGTGTTTCTTCAAGATTGTCTAAAGATGAGTTGAGGATACAAAGAGCTTGTATACGTGCTGTAAAATACCGAAGTCTCCCACAGCTTAAAGACAGGATTGTGCAGCATCACTAAGAGTTAAGCACAAGAATGGGTTGAGCCCAGAACATAAAACGCTCAGGTGTGCTTCGGACACCTGAGTTTTCCGCCCTCGTATTGGGCGCATTAACATAGATTTGGCCACGCATTTTTTAGAGGAATTTTAGCTGTACTAAAAGTATTTCTGTTAAAGCATCAGTGGTAGGAACCTAATGCAAGATTCTTCAAGAAAAGGTCCAAAAGAAGAAGATAACAGTTCTCTTTTGGGGACTCAAAGATTTCGAGCAATTTTTAGAACTATCAGTCATGGTCACCCTTAACACAATAATTCCCCAAGAGGTGCCACGAAGCTTCTAGAAATTTATTTAGAATACTTTACAGAGGCAACATATTTGGTGATTGATGGGAGGTTTCAGCACGCCTAACATGTCTTCATATTATTATTCAGGATAAGAGGAATCACCAGTCGGGGCCGTCACGACAAGTATTCATTCTCTCAAGGATCCCTGTACCAGTGCGAAAGGGAAATTATTTGACATTTTTCCGGAGCTCTCATGCCTATTAAACCATTTTTCTCCCTTCACACTCTCATTTTGGTGCCACCCTAGAACTGGGGCCACGGGCAGTTGCCTGGGCCGCCTCTGAGAGCTGCAGAAAATAAATGCCCATCATATACTGTGCTTACAGGGGCTGAAAGATATTTTCTTGCTAAATTTGCAAGCCTTGGAAATTTTTCTTTTTTTATAAAAATAATTATTTACTTCTAATAACTTTAATCTATCCACTGAATTTTATATTGTGTTTGTCATTGCCATGTTCTACAGTGGTGACTTTTTGAAAATTTCTGTTTAGCAATTCCAAAATGATGAGGGTTTCTCACTTTTCACAACTGGAATTCAGATATTTAAAACGTTACAAAAAATACATCAAGGTATTACATGTTCTCGAATTCCGAAACTCTCCGCGCTATTGCGCATGCGCCAGTCGGAGTTATTTTTACCAAAACAGGGGAAACGTGAAGAATGGAGGGAGAGATGTTTACAATTTACTTAGCATGATCTAACGAAGAACTCCGGAGATGCGCCCATCTTACTCATTGCCTAACACTCCTCTTTCCGGTGTAAAATATCCAAAAGTGCTAGTCTCTGTATATTGAATCGATCATTATTAATACTTTTTAAATGTGTAAATAAAAAATCAATTTTTTTCATTTAGAAATTGAGCAGTATTTATTTAAAATCAAAAGTAAAATGTTTTTAAAAAGTAGAAATTAGTCTGCCGATTATTCAATATGAAAGTTGGCCGAATATTCGGCTATTTCTTACATACCTACATGAAATAACTGTTCTTCAATTTTGTTAAAGAATCTGCCTTGAAACTATTAAAAAATATCAATGCACAGAAATATTTTTATCTTAATTATTATGAAACAAGTGCTAAAATGCCAAGTTCATTTCAAAAACAAATTATGAAAAATTCAAAGCAATATTTATATTCAATCTTAAGACTGAAGTCGTATTTAGGAAGAAGATTTAATCCCGAAAATTTTGTGCTATTTGATTTTTCTTGATATAGAAAAAATTAAAATTTTTGGAAAATTATCTACATTTCCATCTTTATCCACCAATAACTTTTTAGAACAGAGCTAAATTACTATTCATGTCTAAAAACTATTAAAGTGTTTGAGATTGGCATACAAAGTATGGGTAGAAAATTCTTTATCAAAATAGCACCAATACAATGGCCTATGTCTGTCACACTGTCACAATAATAGACATTATCACTGAGAAAATCTAATGTCTGATTTTGAAAATTAAGATATTGAACATTTAATTTTGAGTTTTATTACAAATATCACACTTCTAGGTACTTCCAATGTTGATTGACGCCTATGGAAAAGAAGAAATAGAAAGGGGGGAAATATTATCCATGTATAAGTCAGACACGAGTGTATAAGTGTAGATAGCATAAATTTCTAGGCTCTTCAGATGTTAACAGAAACCTATGGGAAAGAAATAACAGAAAGGGGGGGAATTGTGCATGCATACGGCACATACAAGTGCTTACATGTAGATACTACAAATCTTAAAGATTGTCATTGAAATATTTGATGAAAACATTGTGCACAGTCAACAAATTATCCATGCTAGCAGATGTTTGAAAATCAATGGAATCCTGTTTCAAGTGCATTTACCACAAGACAGTGTTCATGATTTTTTGGCATTGTATTGTGTAGCTAAAAATACTAACTTATACTACTTATACTTAACTTAGCTTATACTAACTTAAAAGAAGTTTGGGTCTGGATGGTCAGCAAACCCATTAACATAAAAAGTATAGATATATACATCCTAGGTGAAAAAGACTGGTGATGAAACAATGTTTTCTCTATGATTCTCAGTCCCCAAATCAGTTTATTGAATGGAAATCAAGAACAAATCGAAAGGAGCAAAATTGATCGGAAAAAGTTAGGGCAAATGACATTCAAGATGATTTCAATGGTGGTGATTGATTACAAATCTTGCTATTTATTATGAATTCATCTTACAGCATTAAACTGGGAGAAAAGAAATCTGGTACAAACATTCTGAATCTTCATGGTGTTAAAAGGAAGTGTTCTAAAAAATGGAAAGAAGTGAGCGTTACATGATATATTCCTTGCACATCATATTTTCTAATGGCAAAAGAAAGAGTATCTACAATTAATGATATACCTCCTGAACACCCAACACACTCATGTGACCTAGCACCAGGAGTTTTCTATATGTTCCCAAAGCATTAAAAAGAAGAAAGAAACGAATAAAGAGGCTACATTTCTTGAAACATGAGAAGATCAATCTGAATTAGGTTTGAGAGCTGATGACACGTTCAGGTAATGCATTCGAGTAATATTTTCAACAGCTGTGCAATCATTATAGTAAATGTTTCAATTGCTGAAAGTTGCCTTCATAGAAAGAAAATTCTATGAAGGCAACATAGCTTAAACTTATGCAAATTAAATAATTAGGAATAGAACTTAAATCTGTGTTAGATTACAAAAATGCAACCACATCATTTTTCGGATTTGCCAGCACTTTTAAATAATTTATATTTTTGACACCAAAGTTTCTTTCTTATCTTGTGACAACTTTTGAATTCTCAACGGATTTTTTTATAGTTTTGTCAAATATCTCAATTTCTCATTTTTCTTTTTGTAGCAATCAACTTAATTAATAATTGCTTTAACTTGTTATGTAATGTCTTTCAATATTTCAATGTTTCTTAAATTGTAACTCACTTTTATTCACTGAACTATATGCTCGCCATTTTTAAAGGCGGAAACTTTTGTGTGTAAACTGGTCTGAGCGTCACATGGCTGGAGTGTTTCCTTTGTCTAGTATATTACTTTTCAAATACTGAATATATCGGTCGCACCCTGGAGGTTTCGAGTTCCGAAAATTTTCATTATTCGGTTCTCGTCCTCTTAGGCGTGCTGACGGACAAAAAATAAAATGTATTGGATGATACAGTACAAATCTACAAAGGATGACATGTAAGATATAATTTTAAAGGCCATTTTTGGAAGGAAGGCGATGAGTTGAGCGAACCGACTATCCTTTATACTGGACTGCTTCAGAACGACGTTGTTACAGTGGTATGCAGAATGAGATAAAAGAGGCGATCCTCTAAATCAACAGCGTACAGCTAGGTGAAAAATTTACGATTAAAATTCGTCGAACCATTCTGCATTAAAAAATGTGCATTTTCACCAAATTTTTCATATTTCGCTTCTTGCCATTCCAAGAACACTAGTTCAGCGCAAAAAAATAAAATCTTTCTCGAACAGCAAAATCTTGGCCACTAATGCTGCGATAAGTACTGTTTCATCAGAGAGCTCTCTAATTTTTATAATTCTCTTATTTTTTTATTCTTTCAATTTAAAAGTCTGCAGCATTAATATTATTTTTACTTGTTTTTGTATTATTCTGTATTTTTTGTTTGGTTTTTATGCGTTAGTTGTGTGCATCAGAAAAATCTCTGTCATTTCAATTTTTTAAAATATTATTAATTTGAAGTTGGCAGGTTAAAGTTTTAATGTGCAAATAAAAATATTTAATTCGAAAAATTGTTCTTTTAAATCTCTATTAGTATCGCAATGCAATGCAAATTTATTTCAGCAATTCTTCCACTATTGGTCAAAGTTCTTCTTTGTAGTCTAGAGAAGGTGGGTAATTACCTAAGTGAAAGTAAAAATTGTACTATTTATTGGTATTCATCCTTTACCACCAATATCATATATTTTCAAGCTTTGCATAATGAATGTGCAATCTTTCTTAATGGTGCTGTAATGTCAACTTTAAATCAAATTTCTAGACTGTTAAATTTAAATTCAAGTATTTTAACTTAATATATACTGACCATTTTAACAACCCCCCCCCCCCCCCTCAGTTTTCAACATTGGTGCCGTGACAAACCTAAAGTTTATTTAACCTAATACTATTTCAAAAATTTGGGGGTTTTAAAGAATTTTTTTATACTGCCAACTAACATAAATTTAAATTTAAGATTCTGCGTATAATTGATGTACATGACAGAGAGTAGTAAATGATTTATATTTTTGATCTCATTACTCCAGTCTCCTCTGACACAAATTTAAATTTTTATAGTATTGATTTAGTGAATATGAGTTTGATTGTATTTTTAATATTGCTTATTTAAAATGTATATTTTCAGGAAATTCTTTTAGTTTATTATTTCGTTTTCAGTGTTTTTGCATGACGTATTTCAATATATTTTTGCATAATAGATTACAAAATTAAATATTTAAGTATTTTATATATGTGGTAAAATTCATAACTGATAGTATATTTGGTGAATTAAGTTCAGAATCATGGCTAACAACTTCTCTTGCACCTTCTAAAGGTGCAGAGGACAACTTTGAATGTTTAATTAAACAATTTAATGATATTGTTTGTTTAGAAAAATGAGAGGTGAAAGTAAAAAATATATTAGTTCTAAAACTAAATCTAAAGGAGGTTGCATTGAAATTCTTGGTGAGCAACCTAAAGATAGAGGAAATAGAGAATTTTGAAACATTAGTTAGCAAATTGAGGGAAAAATTCTGTAAAAAACCAAATTTTGAGGAGGCACAAAAGCAATTTCACAATCTCAGGCAAAAACTGAACCAATCAATTTCAGAATTGACAAATCAAGTCAGCTTAAATACTGAGAAATTCATCAGTCTTAACAATAGCGAGGGAGACAATTTAGTAAATTTAACGAAAAAATTAAAACTTTCAAACTTTATTGAAGCATTAAGATCAGACATTAGAGTAGAAATAAAAAAAAAAAATTAGGATCAAAGTCACTTAAATCTACTGTAGCAATGGCAAAGAATGTTGAAAATGCTTTGAGTGAAGAAAATGTAGAATGCAATATTGTAACAGACTCTGGAATTAACCAAATACTAACTCAACAGTTAAATACAAACAAATTCTGGAACTGTCGGAAAGAGTCAATGCAATCTCTACACAAAATATGGCAGAGAATAATATTACTGAAGCACCATCAACCTCTAGTACTGTGCAAATGAATCAAAATAGAATTCAGTGTCAGATCTGTGGGAAGTTTAATCGTACAGCGAGAAATTGTTTTTTCTATACCAGAAGGGATTTTAACAGGGGAAATAGTAGCACAAGAAATAACAGAACTTTTCGTTCAAACAATTTTCATCCTTACCGGTCAAGAACAAATGAAAGGGGTAATTTTGTCAGAAATTTCAGAGCAAACTCTAGAAACGGTTCAAACAAAGATTTGAGAAATGATTTAGACTTCTAAAAGATTCTTGTAAATTTCAAAAAAAGACTTCTCTTTGGCAGAAATCTATAAAAAAAAGAGTTATGATTTTAAATGCAACAAAAAAGATTCTCGTGAAACAAAGAAGAAACAAGATAAAAGTGACAAAGTGTTAGTAAAGTTTGATGGTGGCAAGTCAAAGGATGAAAAAGTATACAAAAAGCACAAAACTCAAACAAACAAATCAAAAGGTAAAAATAATAGCTTAGCTAAACCGGTAAATCAGAATAAAAATAAGACAGAGGAAGAATTGGATAATATATATACTAAAATATTAATGTGATGTACAAATAAAAGTAATAATCTTCCAATTGTTAATATAGAAATTTGTGGTATTCAATTAAAATGTCTTATTGATTCAGGGGCAAATGTAAGTTTAATTCAGCTACACATTGTTCATGAAATAAAAACGAAAACTGAAGTTGAACATATATCTAGAATGGTAAGAATCGAAACAATCGATAACAGTTCCATACATGTCAGCAATTAAGGTAAAATTCAGAATAAAAAATAAATACTTTTCGAATCAATTTTTTGTTACATATAATCCATGTAATTCTCACCATCTTGCCATTTTTTGTATGATTTTCTGCAGAGAAATAAAATAGTAATAGACACTGTTTACAAACAACACCTGGTGGGAAATCAAAATTTTGAATTTGAAAAAAATTCTCCTACTAATGTTAACAGAGAGAAAAGTGCTGATCGTGAGATATTTGAGAGTGAGAAAAACCACAAAAGCAGCTTTGAGCAAGTAACATCAACAATAGTGAGAAAACTAATATCAGCGAGGAAACTTATCATGCATATAATGTGAAAATAGCTAATAATATTAAAGTACAGCCATTTCCAACAGAAATAATAAATATAAAGGTTCCAAAAAATATTTCAAAATACAAAAATCTAATTTTTGTTCCAAATAAGAATAAATTGGGTTATGTAATCAATGAATCTTTAAATGTTCCTACAAATGTAAATTTATTTCACACCATAATTGAAAATAAATCTGATAAAGTTATCCATGTTAGAAAAAATACTATAAATGGTAAACTCTCAACATTTGATGCAAAAGACATCATAACTCCTTCTGAATCTGAAATTTATCAAATTAACAACTTAAATTAAATTCACAAAATGCGTAGAGATGAGTTACTTAATTCTGATTTCAAACTTTATCATCTAAATGATAAAGATGAAAAGGATATGCAAGAATTACTTTTCAAAAATTACAAAGCTTTTTCAAAATAAAATAAAACTCTTGGTGAGACTTCAGCAGTAACTCCAGAATTTTCTCTTTTGCACAATTTTCCTTTCCAAACCAAGCCTTATTCTATTCCACTCATGGCAAAACAATATGCTCAGCAGGAAATCAGCAATCTTTTGTAAGCAGGAATCATTGATACATCTTCTTCGAGTTTTCTTGTAATTTTCATTTAGAAAAAGCAAACTCCTAATGACAGTAATTGTGAACCAAAATTCAGAATGGTAGTGGATTATAGGCTTCTTAACAGTATCACTGAAACATTTAAAATTTGTCTTCCAAAAATTTCTGAAATAATTAAAAACATTGCAGGTAGAAAAATTTATTGTGTATTGGATGTGAAATTAGCTTTCATCGAAATAAAACTGAGAGATAAGAATAACAGAAATTTTGCAATTTGTACAAAAATAGAAAATTTTCAACCGACTACACTTCCTTTTGGCTCTAAAGCAGTAATAAAATTATGAATGATTTAACTGATAACAAACAATAGAAACAGTATTTTCTTGATGTAAATTCAGGCATATTAATGAAAAAAAATGCACACAAAAATAAAAACAAAATAGTAAATCGAATTGTAATTCCAGAATCGCTGATAAAAATTTGTATTGAGGCAGCTCATGCTCCTCACTTTGGAGTTAAGAAGGCATCTAAATTCATGAGACATAAATTTCAATGGAAAGGAATGTATTTAGATACAAAACATTTTTGTGAAAATTGTGAAAAATGCCTAGAAAAAAAACGAAAAACTAAATTAACTAAAACAAAAATGATTTCCAAAAGGAATTTAGCTCCAGATCAATGCACAGTTCAGATACGAGAGCTATGCTCTCATGAAAAAGTTAAACAGAAGCTTCTTAACGATGTTTCTCGCAGCTCCACAACTGGTCGTACGGGACCCAGTTACTTTGAAAACCGATCCGAAGATCCAACACTGGAATAACAATCATATGATCGGAATCTGATCAAGAAGTGATTGCCGATCGAAAATCAACTTCCCTTTCCTTCTCCCTCGCCGCAGCTTAAATCCTCGTTTTTCCAGGAACAAGGTCAGCCCAACTCGTGAGAGTAGGCTAAGAATTCGATGTCGTCCGCCAGTGAGGTGACTTCCTTCAACCAGGCGATTGATTTTTGTCCACTGACAGTCTCTGCTACTAACGGTCTGGGCTATGGATAGTCTCGTCTCAGTTCAACTGAGAAAGGGCATCCATCACTCCTTCTTAATTGGGAGTTCTGAAAAGGTTTTGTGTGCAAGTGTTACTAGATCCATAGACGTTCATCTATCAGCATGGAGTGAAGAAAAGCTCTTTGTGTGACTATTCCTTTGTTGAGCTTTCCGACAGTCCTGGTGACTACATTGGCGAGGCCGATTTGAACAGCTGTCCTGGAATCTTCACAGTATATAACATTTATGTCTATAATTGTGTAACAATTTATCAATAATAAAGAATTTATTTTACTTCCTGGTGTAATAGCAATCATTCAAGTGTACACAGAAAAAATATATATAATGCATAGCAAACCAAAAATTTCTAGACATATTCAATGTTTAATTTGGGATTTATATCTTGGTATTTGATGGTTATTTTATATTATTTTACTAATTTTATGCCAGGCTGATCCTAAAATGTTGTTAATAGGGTATAGGTCTTGTTGGGAGTGATGGTGAGAAGAAGTTTTATACATAAAAAAATTGTACT
Organism: Araneus ventricosus; assembly: GCA_013235015.1. Lineage (NCBI taxonomy): Eukaryota > Metazoa > Arthropoda > Arachnida > Araneae > Araneidae > Araneus > Araneus ventricosus. The sequence goes on along the minus strand of BGPR01001289.1, from coordinate 268,222 downwards.
GCATGAACTTGCAGCCTTATGAAGCTGCGTATCATATAAACTGATTGTTTTTCTTTCAGGGGTTGAAATTCTATACAAAGGCAAAATAAGTTTATTTCTATTGTTTGAAGCTCAAATTTATTTTTAAGAAGTGAATAAGAAAATGAATATTTTTGTGAATAACATTGGTATTGTGAATAAAATTGTATGGCATAATTTCATATAGTAAAATGGCTCTGTATTTTTGTTGTGGTGTTTCGGAGGAGAGTGGAAAAAGAGCAAAGTTATAAATATGATGTATAAAAATGTATGATATAAAATTTTTGAAACTTAATGTGCATAAAACTATATGTTATATAGAGCAAATTTTAATATTTGAAAATGTTTTGGAGAATTTCTTCCAGTCAGGTAGCAGCCAAATTTTTTCCTGTTGGGGGGAGAAGATGTTTCATTTCAAAAATGCAACTACATCATTTTTTAGCTTTGCCAGTTCTTTTAAATAATTTATATTTTCGTCGTCAAAGTTTCTTTCTTATCTTGTGTCAACTTTTGAATTCTCAACGGATTTTTTCAGTTTTATCAAATACCTCAATTTATCATTTTTCTTTTTGTAGTAATCAACTTAATTATTAATAGCTTTAACTTTTTATGTAATTTCTTTTAAAGTTTCGATGTTTATTAAATTGCAACTCACTTTTCATTCACGGAATTATATGCTCGCCATTTTTAGGTCTCTGTCTGTTTGGAGTGTTTCCTTTGTCTAGTATATTGCATTTTAAAATAATGAACATGACTGTCGCACCCTGGAGGTTTCGAGTTCCGATAATTTTCATTATTCGATTTTTGTCCTCTTAGGCGTGCTGATGGACATAAAATAAAATCTGTTGGATTATACAGTTCAAATCTACAAAGGATGACAAGTAAGATATAATTTTAAAGGCCATTTTTGGAAGGAAGGCGATGAATTGAGCGAACCGACTATCCTTTATCCTGGACTACTTCAGAACGACGTTGTTACAGTGGTATGCAGAATGAGATAAAAGAGGTAATCCTCTGAATCAACGGCGTGCAGCTGAGTGATCAATTTACGATTAAAATTCGTCGAACCAGTTCATGAACTATTCTGCAATAAAAAATGCGCATTTTCACCAAATTTTTCATATTTCGCTTCTTGTCATTCCAAGAACACAAGTTCAGCGCAAAGAAATAAAATTTTTCTCAAACAGCAAATTCTTGGCCACTAATGCTACGATAAGTATTGTTTCATCAGAGAGCTCTTTAATTTTTATAATTCTCTTATTTTTTTATTATTCGAATTTAAAATTCTGCAGTCTTAATGTTATTTATACTTGTTTTTGTATTATTCTGCATATTTTTTCATTTCTTTTCATGTGTTGGTTGTGTTCAACAGAAGAATCTCTGTTATTTCAATTTTATAAAATATTATTAATTTAAAGTTGGCAGGTAAAAGTTTTAATATACAAATAAAAATATTTAATTCGAAAACTTATTCTTTTAAATCTCTCTATTAGTGTCACAATGTAAATTTATTTCAACAATTCTTTCATTATAGGTTAAAGTTCTTCTTTGTAGTCTAGAAAGGGTGGGAAATTACATAAGTGAAGGTGAAAATTATATTATTAATTGTTATTGTAACAAAGTCGCCAAATAACAAGGATGATTTAGTGTTTCAGCTGAAATTTCATATAACATTCTTCGACCAGCGTCAACCGTCTGAGGATTGACAATGCTGCCCTGTATAAGTGCGGTTTAACAAAGCGTGGAGGCGCAGAAGCGTCAAAGCGTCTGCAGAGGCGACAATACTTGAATCGATACCAAAGGGTCCTTTAAAAAAACGTTGATTGGAAATTGTCGCCTAAGTGACTTGAACTGGACAACGTAGAGTAACGAGGCGTGGATTTGATGGATGACGAGCGACATATGCCTTTGTAGTAATAGAGATAACGAAAGAGAAATAATGGTGGGGATTTTTGCAGGTGGTGGAAAGGAATGCCATCTGACTAATGAGGAGACCCTGATAGTTACATGAAAAGTAGGATTTCGGTCGTCTGAGGGAAATGGGAGTTGTATTTCAGCTACGCTGGTGAGCTTTAGGTTTCTGCTTCGGATCGAGACTCGCAGTGCTCCCGTCAGGGATTGAGAGTTCTGATATTTTTACAGATAAACCCGATCCTCGGGCTCATCTCGTAGGAGTTATCATAGAACTCCGGTACTTCATTGAATTTTCCAACTCAGTGCAGTTTGGTTTCGCGAAGTTAATTAATTACTCGACCAGAGTTGCCGTTCTTCCCTTCTAGGTCATTTTTATTAATTTTTTGTAAATATAAGCATTCTAATATAGAAAATGTATATTTCAAAGGTATGTAAATAGAATCCAGCTGTAATGAAATTCGGAAAATCTACTCATTGTCTGAATTCGCCTCGAATTTGCTCAGCTATTAAACTTCGGCCATCGGCCCTGACGTTACACCTTTATTATAATAAAATGGTGGCAGCGGAAATGATCGACTACCCAGACTAACCTGCACTCGCAAAAAATTGAGTTTTTGACTCGACTCAGCAGAGGAGTGCCTGGACTCGTGTTTTTGGATCCTGTCGTCTTCTTCGAAAGAGACGGAATTTCTTCATCACAAGAGAGTCGAGTAGAGAGTAGACTTGACCCATGAGAGGAGTCATGACTGATTTGGACTCCTATCTCTTGTACAGGAGACAGAATTTTCTTCATCAGAAGCGTCAAGGTGGAATCGACTCATCGGATTTGCATTTAGAGTCAGTTAGTCTTCTTCAAAGAACTATTTCTTGTATGCAAGAAGTATTGTGACAGCCTGCTCGAACTTTGTGTGGGCACTTGGAAGCGCTAGTGACGTTAC
>BGPR01001289.1:233762-260576 GCA_013235015.1 Araneus ventricosus | reverse complement strand
AAATAAAGGGCTGCCTTCATATAAAAGGAGTTTTGTGAGAGCGTTTTAAAATGAAACCGGAAACTTTCCGTGTTAAGTTTACGCAACATCAGAGGAAATCAGGAGAGCTATGGAAAGAATTTCGAACTTAGGAATTATTTGGAAGGTTGGCTAGACGCGTCAAGACTTCGAAACTTTGAAGAATCTTATGATCACAGGTCAAATTAAACGGCGCGTGTCACCTGAAGTCAAAGATCACTTCTTAGACGAACGGGGTAAAATTGTTGACACGTCGGAATTAGCGGGAAAATTAGATGAGTACGAAGTGCCCGTAAGCAACACTTTCCCAAAGCTCTGGAACGAAAACCCGTTGAGAAAATTAGACCTATTTCGCCTAAAGGAGAGCTTAAAGGGAAACCCCTGGGAAATTCTGGCCCTCCGTTTAGAAAAATTCCACCCCAAAGGGAAATTGGCGAAACGAGAATTTTGAAAGTAGGAAACCAGCCGCTTGTTATATATGTCACTCGACGGAACGTTTACGGCCTAATTGCCCACAGTTGGAAAAATATCAGCCATTTGAAATTGTAAATCACGTCGGAATGGTGGATTCACTATAAACTCTTTTTGCTTCGTATATGAGTAAGGCTCTGGTGAATCAGACAGAGATGTCAATCTTAAGGGAAACCGGCGCGTCTATTGCTTTAGTGAGCCGAAATCACATAAATCCCAAAACTTTAAGGGGCGAAACTTTTTTGGATTAAGCAGCAGCTGGATAAGAATTTTACTTGTCTTCCCCTCGCGAAAATTGAACTTCAAAGTCCTGAATTTGGGAAAATAGTCACAAAAGCAGCTGTTTTAGACACCTACCTTGATAGTGACATTTATTTATTAGGAAATAGGAGCGCTAAACTAATTGGAGAACAACGGAACTCTGCAAAGTCGAATGCCGTAGTAACGAGAGATCAGAATTTGAAAAAAGAAACGGAGTCTAGCCTCGTTATGAGAACGCCTCCCCAGGGACTGGTCGAGGAGAACAGTCCTTCTTTCATAGAAGAAGAATTATCGCCCCTTTTACTGTAGCAGGCAGGGGTGGACATCAATAGTCTATTCAAGGTTAGTTCAGAAACGGTCGCGTCCGAATAAAATAATTGCACTAGTTTGAAGTCAAGTTGGGAAAAGGAGAAAGAGGGAAAAAGCGAGATTAATAACGGTTTAAATTCTGACATAACTGTTAAAGAAACTCAAACTGAGAATTCGAATGATATATTTGTCAGTAAGTCGGTAACTTTGAATGTGGAAAGCATTCCACGAGAGATTAATGATGAGATTAAAAATGAATTTGATCAAGAAGGAGAATCCTGTGGGGAGAAAATAATTGTAATGATAGGGATTGAGTTAGAAGAAACCGATTGCACTGAAATTCAGGGTAATTTGGGAAATTTGGCAAATGCCCCAACAAATAATTCTCATGAAGTAGATTATTCTCCTAATAAGCTATTCGATCAAAATGAACTGGGTTTTGAAATCGGATCAGAAAGATTGGATAGGAACGAATCGCATTGCAATGGCAATTGCATGTTACCTCGGTCTCATGGAAGAAAGAAAACCCAGTTAAAAAGGATAAGCTTAGTATTGAAAGCAATAAGGGGAAACATGACCCACCTGGGTTTAATATTTATGGCGTTTTACCATTTGATACACGAAAACGACCCCCAGGTTACTTGATGTTGGAAGTAAATATGAGATTGTTATATGAGCACTGTCTTGATCCAGGAGAGGAAAGTAATCATATTAATTTAAAAGAGATTTGGATAATTTGATTCTTAAGGTCTGCTTGTATTTTTGGGAGGATTATTTATCTATGGTATTTAATAACGTTATGTGTAAAATTTGCAGTAAATTGAATCGGGAAAAATTTGTATTATTATTGAATCTCTGGGCTAAAATTTAATATGCGTGCCAAACAGGAATTTCAGGAATATATTATTTTCTTATGCACGATTTATTGAAGGTACTTGCGGATTGAATATTCGTATTGTTAATTAAAATTAATGTTCTTGCTGCAGAGTTATTTTTAGAGAAATATGTTATTTCTTAATTGTTTTAACCTTAATCTGCATTGAAATTTTTATTGATTCGCATTGTAAAAATTGGTAAATATGAGTGTCATAGAAAGTAATACCGGGAATTCAGATAACCCATAGCAATGATTTATTATTTAGGAATAGAGATATATGTCCTTATTCGATTGCTTATGCCGGAGCGAACTTTCAACGAAGTATGATTATTCGTGCTAGGCACAAGAGAAAAAATGTTTTTTTCTAATAATTAGAAGGAAATATAAAAAATATAATTGTGTTTTTTGGCGTTTCAGCTAATTAAATTGTATATGTATTTCATGGGTAAAATTGCCTCTAGTGTAGCACTGTCAAGTTTACTTGTGTCCAGGAAAAATTTTCCTCTTTATTCTTCTTAAAATGTTTGTTCCCAAGGGGGAGGAGCTGTAACAAAGTTGCCAAATAACAGTGATGATTTAGGGTTGCAGGTGGAATTTAATAGAACATTCTTCGACCAGCGTCAACCGTCTGAGGACTGAAAATGTGCAAGTGCGGTCTAACAAACCGTGTAGGGGCAGAGGCGTCAAAGCGTCTACAGAGGCGACAATACTTGACTGGATACCAGACCTTGACCACAGGGTCCTTTAAAAAACGTTGATTGACAATGCCGCCTACGTGACGGGAACTGGACAACGCAGAATAACGAAGCGTGGATTTGATGGATGAGGGGCGGCATATGCCTTTGTAGGAAGAGAGCTAACGAAAGAGAAATAATGGTGGGGATTTTTGCAGGTGGTGGAAAGGAATGCCATCTGACTAATGAGGAGACCCTGATCGTTACATAAAACGGAGGATTTCGGTCAGATAATAGGATTCGGAGAGTTGGACTTCAGCTACGCTGATGAGCTTTAGGTTTTTGCTTCGGATCGAGACTCGCAGTGCTAACGTCAGGGATTGCGAGTTCTAATATATTTACGGATAGACCCGATCCTCGGGCTCATCTCGTAGGAGTTATCATAGAACTGCGGTACTTTATTGAATTTTCCAATGCAGTGAAGTTTGGTTTTGCGAAGTTAATTAATTACTCGACCAGAGTTACAGTTCCTCCCTTATAGGTAATTTTTATTAATTTTTTGTAAATATAAGCATTCTAATATAGAAAATGTATATTACAAAGGTATGTAAATAGAATCTAGCTGTAATAAAATTTGGAAAGACTACTCATTGTCTGCATTCGCCTCGAATTTGCTCAGCCATAAAACCGCGGCCATCGGCCGTGACATTACAGTATTCATTCTTTAGTACCAATATCATATATTTTCAAGCTTTGCATAATGTATGTACAATCTTTCATAATTATGCTGTAATGTCAATTGTAATTCAAATTTCTAGACTGATAAATTTAAATTTAAATATTTTAACTTAATATATATTGACCATTTTAACACCTCCCCCTCCCACAGTTTTCAACAATCTGGAAGACATCATGTTTTTCATAGTTAAAATTGTAAAAATTATTTTAATGTAGAACCATTGTATAGTTAGGAACAAAAATAAATGCCAATAACCTTTAATAAGATAAATACTCACAATTTCCATTAGGAAAAGAGCTTGAAAGAAAAAAATCACGAATTGCGATTTTTGAGTAGAATAAGGCAAAACTTGTTTGGATATCCAAGAAATATTTTTACAAAAACCAGAAAGATGTAGTATATACAACCGATTTTTACTCAATACTAGTTTATCTGCCAACGTCGGGAAATTATTCTCTCTTTAACATCACGTACCATATGAATTTGCCTGAAACTGCAGGGAAAAGAAATTAATGAGAATAGAGGTACCAACATTTAATATACCATGGCAAAGACTGACATAAAAATAAATCATGCTACACTTGACAAGAGTTGGATAAACATTTAAAAGCAACAAAAGACAGCAACATAATAAGAAATTCCTTCGAAGAAGATCCGGAAGAGCAGTGAAAAATGAATTTATAAATGATAACCCACTATTTTTACAATTGGATCCAACCCAGCCATTTTTCCACTATACCATCCCAACCCACCCACTTTTCTGAACATGCATGTTTATTTTTATTCATAGAATTTTTTCGAGAAATTTATTCTTTTCTTGCCCTAAAATAAATTAACCCTAACCATTCAGATTAGGTTCCATTAATTTGGATTCTATTTATATGATTTCAGTAGTCTGCTTTAATTCTATCTTAATCATAAATGTGTGAAACTTTTTTCTTAAGGATGATAAGATACACATTTATCGTAATTAATTTGAAAATATTTGAATGAAATTCAAAATATTGATTAATATTTCAGCAGAATGATACATGTTATTTACCAATTAATACTTGGTAGTTCGAACAAATACTTTTAAATTTCTGTACTACAAATAATTTTGAACCTAAATAATTATCGAGGTTCTTCAAGTGCCATGGGCCATCCAAAAATATGATAAATCAATCTATTAGAAGAAATAAATTTAAAAAATCAATTTTTAGCTCAGCAAACTCATCCGATACCTCAATTATCAGTATTATTTCCAAACTATATTTGATAAAAATTGTATTGTTTTACTACCTGTCTATCAGGTTTTATTTTATGAGACATTTTGAGAAACAAAGAGCAAACATATTATAACAAAACTATTATAATTTTGTCTAGAAAACCAATCAAAGAAGATAAGCACTTTCCCCCTCTTTTATTCATTAATTCAATTCTGCTTAAAACAGGAAGATACTTCAGATAAATAAACACTGCTTATGGATAGGGATGTAACGAATAGCGATTGGACCAAATAGCCGAATATTTGGCGGCCGAATACCAAATTTAAAATATATTTCACTTTTGATTGTAAATGAAATATTTTTCAAATTTTAAATGGAAAAAATTAAGATTAATAAAATATATTATACTATAAAAATTGATTTTTTTATAATCTGTATATTAAAAAAAAATTAATACCATTATGCACATTTGTAATAAATACCTTAATTCCAATGACAAGAAATGACAAACACTCTTCATTTTGGGATTACTTTAAAGAAATATAAGAGTCATCATTTCAGAGCATGACAATGACAAACACAGAAGAAAATTGAATGGATAAATTAAAATTACTAGAAGTAAATTCCTATTTTGATTTTAAAAAAAATTCTAATAGATTGAATGAAGTATTGGTGGAAAAAAATGCAAAAATGTTTTTTAAGGTTCGCAAATCTAGCAAGAAAATGTCTTTTAAGAACTGAAAGCATTATATAGTGACAGTTTATTTTCTAAAGCTGGTAATATAAGTGAAACCATATAGAACAGACTTCTATAAATTATATGCAACATTATTTAATGCACTTATGTATGTACTATGCAACTTAAAATTGGATAAATGCTAGGTTTTTTTTATAATAAATATAATTCTGTAATATTCTTTATTAAATATATTTAAAACAACACTATTTTTAAACATTTTATCCAGAATTAATTTTGTCAAATATCTCTTTAATATTTGGCCAGACCGAATATTCAAGAAAGGGCTGAATAGGCTTAATAATGAATTTTCGTTACAACACTAGTTGGTATTATGAAACCAAACGGAACAGATTTCCTCCTGAAAATGCTGAAAAATTATTGTTCTTGCGTAATAATGTCAGGATTTGCAATAATAAATTATATGTAACTGTATTAAAAACACCTATGGAACTTAAAATTGAGGAAATGTTTCATTTTTGATTATAATTGTAGTGATTTAAATTCTGAAATATTATTTTTTGAATGTTTATTATTTTTAAAAAATTAGTATTCTGAATATATTCGGTAAAAAGGCCGAATACCGAGCATTCATTATAGCCTTACTTATGAAGTGTCCTTTTTTAAACGCGGGACTTACTTTCCAAGACGTTCAATATTTATGGGTTTTGGTGATCTGTTATTTGGATATAGTTAAGATTTTGAACTGAGACGCTTTAAGTAGTATGTTATTCTGAGAATGACATCACATAAATCTTCGATACATTTCAGTAATGTATAAAAGAATTGCAAACTCATTGCGATATTTTAGAGGATTTACTAGAACCCAAAGCCTTCAGGACTTATCAAAAAAGAAAGAAAACTGTAACGCAATCTCTTTCCCAACTCAAAAGCATGGGTTTTATTATTAAATGTATTTCAGACAATCATAGTAACTAAGCTACTCCAGATGTGGACTTGCGAATTTTTCCAAATGATTGGCAAAGGTTTTTTATATTCAACCCATGAAACTTAACTATATTATCAAAAATTATATTTAAGGAAAGATTTTCATTTCTTTCAATGCAAACTAAAACAATAATTTGCCCTAATTAATAATATTGTGCTTTTTCTCAAAAAAGTATTATCATTAAATCCTACTGTCAATAACCAGTTTTTCTTCTGTAAGAATATTTTACACCTAATATCAAATTATTTAATTTAATTTCAACAGTAAAAAGCAAGCAACTTTACCATCTTAAGCTTTTCTGTTTGTCTTCAAATTAAAACAAAAACTAATGGTTTATATTTCTTTTAACATAATATACTAGAAAGGTACCATTTCAACTGAAGTATAAATATTTGAAAAAATCAGTTCACACTGACTGGCAAGTATATTTTCAATTTATTTTAATAAGGTCATAAATATACAAGAAACATAAATTGACCCTCTGAAGGACCATATTTTTTCCAGTACTGGTATATTGATATTTTTGGAACTCAGATTGATTTAAGAAACGAAACTTATTTAACTTTAGATAAAATTAAATTTGATTTGTTACTCTCATGAATAAGGACTTAATTAGCAAATAAAAATATTTTGTTATGGTTTGTGATAAGAAACTGAAATAATTAGATTTTTGCTTTGTCCAAGATTTGGTGAGAACTTCTGACAATCTACTTTTCAGCGATAGATGTTGGCACATTATTATCTTAAAATAATAATAATTACATGATAATTAATTTGATTGTTAAGCAACATTATGTGATCTAAGTATCTATTGATATTTTTTCTGATTTTTGAAACTATTAAGAGATAAATACTCTTAGGAATGGTGGTACAATAGCTTGAAATGGACATTTAAAAATTGATAGTTCTGGTGGTAAGCATGCATCGAATGTACTTAAATTACACTTTCGATCAGAGCCCAAAGGGTTGAGAAGTGTTCAAGGAACATAAGCTTAAACATGGAAAACAATCCTTTTCTATTGTAAATTCTATTGTATGTATAGCTTGATTTATTATATTTGCTAATATCTCTTTGTATACTCATAGATGGTAGGGGATACTTGTGAACTCAGTATACTCATAATTGTTATACGAGAGTCACAAATTAATAGTGAACAAGTTATAGTATGAATTCAAAAACAAGCATCGTTCGTTACATGCACATAAAAAAATGATAAAAAGGGGAAATACAGGAATGAGATTTACATTATGTTTCAAGGTCAATTTCTACCAATATTAGAACATTATTCTATCATTTATACTTGTATTCTTAGTTTTGAATTTGTTCTAAGAAAAAATAATCTGTTGCTTAATGAATATGTGATAACTTTAAGAAAAATTCAAATAGTGTTGTTGGGTTTCAGATTCTGTTCCATTTTTTCAATGGAATGATAATTTTATTGCATGAAACTTTAATTACTAAGAAATTACATCAATGAGAAGTCAGGGTATTTAATTTGAAGAAAAGAACTAAATTAATTTGAATGTATATTTTTTATATAAATTGCAGCGTGAAAATTTAATTAAAGAAAGAAATAATTTAATAACATCAATTAGTCACTAAAGAAAAAGAATGCTTTAAATCAACAGGTAATTCACATATTGGATAAGCTTCATTAATAGATATTCACACATGCATTCAAAAGCTAATTTTTCATTTTTAAATATTTTGAAATTAATTAAACAACATTAAGGAAAAATTGGAATGTTATGTAATTCGAGGTTTATGTTTTCATAAAAATAAGCTATATTAATTTGTCACCTAAAAGAGGTGGAACCAAAAATTTAAAGGAAAAGTGACATCTTTGGGAGATATTCTCTACAATACTAATAAACATGAATGTCTGTCAGTTGAAGGTGTACAGAACAGACCATAGAACATAAAGCTACCAAATTTGGCACAGATATACTTCGGTTGCTGAAGATGTGCACCTTGGAGCCATTTTTTAAAAATTTTAATTCAAATTTAAAGTATTTAAAAATTAAACCAAATTTCGTCGTTTTTCTGCCAATAACTTCTGAATGAATTGAATGACAGAAAATTTTCATGTAATTTTAAAGTGCAAAAAATTATCTTTCCAATGATACCAGTTTTATTATTGTAGAAAATTGTAATTATTTTTTATAAATTTTTAAAGGCGTCGGGATTTTAAGGTCGCTGGTTGTGAGAGTAGAAATTTACGTACAGGAGGCGGAACGTAGTAGCTGTAATAACAGCGAGTATCTTCAAAACAAAATTATTATTGATGTAATCGCTTCGGCAGTACATATACTAAAATTGGAACGATACAAAGAAGATTCACATGGCCCTTTACAAGGATGACACATTAAATGGTGAAGCGTTCAACATTTTTAACACTGATATGAGAAATGCGCTTAAGCTTCTAGCCTTAAGAGTTTATTCTAAATAAAAAATTAATCAAAAATTTTTTTGAAAATCTCCTAAATATTAAAAATAACTTCATGTAAATTGTAAGTGCTCCAGATCAATTTTATATAAATAATTCCACTCTTTTCAGCATTATTTGCCCCGCCCTCTAAATTTATTTTGCCTATACTCCATGACAACTGCTTCAAACACTCCCTCATGTGAACTCGATAGCACAGGCGGTTGCAAATCTTTCTCCCGCCATTTCAACTCGGGTTCGAATCCCGCCTGAATTTTGCCTTCGTCAGTTTCAACAAATACTTCGTCATTTTTCCCTCCTTTTTTGCATACATAAAAGGAAATATTAGATTTAAATTCTTCCAATACTCTCATTTAACTTTTGCTTATTTTCTTTTATACTATTTTCTCAGTAATTTTTAAACATTCCTTTCGAGTTTCAAAATTCTCTCATTTAAATGTTTCTCAAATTTTACAAAATTTTTCTCCGCAATGTCAGTATCGGCGATTAATTAAGCCTAATATATAGCTTTAGAATGGTAAATTTGGTTTTATTAACTATTATCTAGAAGTATGCACCCTTGTTTTAGTTCATTTTTTTATGATTTGCTATTATTTGACAATTTGTGTTTTTATAGTTTATAGATATTCAATTTCTTTGTGTGTGTTTGTTGTTTTGTTATGCACAGAATAATTATTCAAGATTTGTTTTTTTCATGCATTTCAATTCAATATTTTTTTATTATTTATATATGGTTGCTGTTATAGACTAGATTTAAATGGTTATCATGAATTTAGTTTTGCGTTTCATAAAATGTAGTCAATTTTCATTTTTTTACAGAAAAAACTTTATTTAGTTATTTTGAGTTTTAATTAGTTTTAATATGTAAATTATTTTTAGCCGACAAATTTAATTATTATACTTCAACTTTTTCATTACTTATCATCTTTTCCATTTTTTGAAGAATCTTTTTACTTATCATTTTTTAACACTTAAATATAAGGATTAACTAAAAATTCATTATATGCAGAAACATCCTGTACATTTCTTTTTGTGTATAAAGAATTAAAATTCAGTTATACTAAATAACCTGTTCACTGTTTGTATTTTTAAATTCATTTCTTTGTCCTTATTGCTTTCAGCTTACAAAAATTGAAATGTTTAAAATGTCAGTTTTAATTGTCTTATTACTATTAATACAAGATTAGCGAACTAGCTGGTTGCCGTAGGTGGCTAGTGATACAAAATGATTATGAGATAATGTTATATAATAAAATATCTTCAAGTCAATACAGAATAATTTTAAAAAAACTGTCGAAATCCTATATCAATAATCAACTGGTATATTACAAAAACCAGGTGCAGATTAAAGCCCCCACACATGCACAAAAACTAAGTTTGAGAGCAGTTTCTTTCCGTTATATCATTCGGTTTTATTTTTGTAATCAAAAATGTATGTAGGCTTACACTAAGGCATTATTTAGAGTTCATTATTATATCCCCTATACACACCGTCATAAATCAATCTGGTAGAAAAATAAGAAATATTTATCTTCAAAATACATCAACCTTATCGAATTTGACTTATATCTTTTAAATATTACATTCTATCGATAAGAAATCATTCTGAATTCAACTAAACAATAAAAAAATGACACAAATTGTGTGCCATAATGCATTATATTACTAAAGAACGTAATTCAGGAAATAAAAGAATACGATTTTAAAAATAGTTAAATGACATCTAACAAAAATAATACTAAAAACTGCATGAAAAAATAAATAATAGTACACCTAAAATATAATTAAGGTTGCATAAATTAGAAAAAAAATTGAATATCTGCTAGGACTATAAAAATTTGTTTTTCTACAAAAATATTTTTCATCTCTTTATAATGTATTTTTAAAAATAAATTCTTAGGTTGCATTTATTATAAAATGAATTTCTGCTATATTTTGTAATATGTTTAGTAAGCAGTGCTACATTTTCGCGCCATATCAAAACAATTTGAGAATAATTAAAATTTTAAAAATACTTTTGTTTTTTAATCATAATGATAACTGATTAAAATACTAAAAATTAAACAAATAGCAGAGAAATAGTCTAACATTTCTACAGATCTGTGAGCATAGCGATATGTTAACATAAATTTAGCTTGATCATGTCACTTCACAACAGTGCTAAAGAATAGAAGTGAAAAACAAAATTATAAAATAGTAATAATTACCAATTTAATTATTCCTTACAGAATTGATCAGCAAGTAATTCTTTTTACTTCAATTTCCATAGAGAATTTTAAAATATACAATAACTGAAGAAGAATTTGATCTACTCTTAATATCATTACATAAAAAAAATTCAACAATGTTGAGAACAAATTAATTTTATTAGACTGCATTTAATAATGAGTTATTATTATTTTCATTTAATAAACTGTAGAAAATGAGAGAATATTAAAAATCGGTAAAACTAGAGTTTATGATGCCCAGCCGTTCCTCCCCCACTAAGGATCGCCAACAGCAAGATGGCTTGGCAATGTAAGAACATTTGTTTTCGGTGCGCAGTGAGCTTTTTATTGTTCTCTCGAGCATGCGATGCCTGTGGCATCTGAAAAGGAGAAATTCCGTATGCAATGCCTACAGCATCTCAAGTGGGTCCCAGGAAAAATTTTTAAACTTAAAAATCATCAGCGGCTTCGCTTTCAGCAAAGCGGAAACTAGTAGCTTCGCTTTTTCATTCAATGTTAGGAATCTACGCTTTTTCAAAATTCCAAACACGAGAAATCCATAAATAACATTTCGCATTCGAAAAAAATTGCACCGCATAGAAGAATTTAAAGACATATTGGTTAACCTGGAGTTTAGGGTGCGTATTGTTGCCAATTGTTTGTCGTCAAGAGAGAGAGAGTGACAAAAAACATTTGTTTTGGATGCGAGTTGAAACTTTTTTCGGCTTCGTTTGCGTATGCGCCGACAGTGATTTGTTTACCGCTCTACGCCGCATACCCTTAATTTTGCCTCATTTCCACTGTCTGCTCTCTTCTATTTGATTGGTCGGCATACGAATTTGATTAATACTTCGTTTGGAATTTTTGATGATTTACCAAACATTTTTTTTCATTAACCGTTCTCTTCTCTTCTAAATAATTTCGTTTATCGAGTTTGCTGATTCTCTGTCACTGTGTTGCTGATTATGGCTTCCAAATATCGAGCAAGGAATGTTTTATATGGAAACAATGGTTCCCTTGCTATTTTTCATAGCCTTCCGACTTCGAGTTTTTTCTGTGTTCGTGCTTTCCCTGTGTGTTTTGTTTGTCAATGAAAAGGCGAAGCTACGAAGGGTCCGCTTTGCTGAAAGCAAAGCCTATGATGTTTCTTTAAGTTAAAAGAATTTGCCCAGTACACACTTGCAATGCCGAAGGCATTGCTAGCTCAATCTCTCGTTTTGAGATGCCGTAGGCATCAAATGCGCAGGATACTATAAAAACCCTGCGTATCCTAAAGAGTGTTTGGAGTCGGCAAATAAATTTTCGTCAAAGAATGTTGGCACGGAAATAGAACGCACCCTAAACTCCAGGTTTACCGACATATTTTCCAATCACGTCACTCGAAACAAATCCACGATCCAAACTGTCAAAATTCAAAACATAGAATCCCAAACAAAGTTTAATTCAAATTAGAAGAAATCGACCTATGAAATCGTAAACAGCACTTACCTGACTTTCTTTAAAATCGAAGCTCTGAAGTGCGAAACAAAAATATAACGATTCCTGCGAGAGCAAGACACGAGCGCGTGGAGACTTCAAGACGTATGGATGGGCGCCGAGGGTTATCTGTTGGAATTCAAATGAACTTGTTCAGTCACTGAATGAAAGCATCTCATTGGTTAATTTTCATGACGTAGCCGTAGTTACGGCACTAGTCTAAGTTGATTGGTTGTTACAATCTATATATATTGTTCATTTATGTTTTTAAGTCAATCAGGGAAGTAGCAGTAGTCAGTCGAATGGATGGCTGTCAGTGAGTATTTAAGCTGCAAGACAGCAGCATGTCTTTATTTTTTAAAGTAAACTGGATTAACACTCTCACTACGACACCCGCCCCAGCCGGCTTGGTAGGTTCTATACGAGCCAGGCGGATTTTCGGGCGGGCAAGGGTCAAACTAGGGGTTTGGGTAGAAAAGCGAAGTTCACACAAGGATTTCCTCGGGGAGGGGAAACGTCTGCTATTCATGGCTGACAGTGATGAATTGATTTCGCCTGCGGGAAGCTTCAAATGTTTTCAGAAAGAATTACACGCTGAACTTTCAAAATAAGATTCTGAAATAATTTTAACCTGTTATATTTTTTACTAAATCTGTGTTTATTTGAATGAAAAAATATTAAAGCTAAGAATACAGTTTAAAAATTTAAATTTCTTAGAAATTCATTTATTAGAGTAAATTTTTTTTCGAATTTCTTGTAATAAAGACAAATATCATTTTGTACGTTAATAGATTAACAATGATTCCTTTAAAACGGGTTAAATTTTACTCCAGAAAATATAATTAAAATGATTTACTCATGATTATGTAATTTTTTGATTCACTGGGCTTGATTGAAAGATTCAAGATTTTAAATATAAACAAACAAAAACAAAACACTCGCAAGCTGTGCTAAATTTTATTAGTGATGTACTTGATTTTTAAAATTTCTTGTAATTTTTCTTCTCGATGACAATACAACAGTTTTTTATATTTTTATAATTTAATTATAAATTAATCGATTAACTGAACTAAATTTCAATTCCTTACAAGAGGTGTTTCATAATTGCAAATTTGTGTTAAAAATTATTTCAAGATTACATAAGATTTATAATAATGAATTAAAAAGATCAACCAGTAAGGAATAATTAAAATAAATTGATTTTTTCCCCAATATACAACTAAAGAAAAGTGTACATTTAAAAACTGCTTTTATTAAATTTGTTTCTTCTTAAAACAATGCTGTAAATGGTTTGGTCAATAACATGTTAAATAAAGGTATTAAATTTTATTTCTAAGCGATAAGGAGTCATATTATAAAATCATATATCAGTGATTTAACTTCATTTTTTAGAAAAAGGTAAGGATTGATGTTTTTCTACGTGACATTTGAGGGACCAATAATTAAAACACATTCACTCGAAAAGCTTTCCAAACTGATTTAGTATTTGGAAAATTGGAAATTGTCGGAAATATTGTTTAGTCAATTCATTAAATTTTAGCCAATCTCAAAAATTAAAATTCATGAAAAAAATCAAAAACTTGACTGAATTTTTACCGGCCAAATAAACATTTAGAAAAAAATAAAAATGGCTTCTCTACTAAAATATTTTACCTCAAACAATTTTAAAATATGGTAAAACCCACCGAATCTAACACAGTAGATTTACTACTTTCTGAGTTTGCTGCTTATATTGTTGATAAGTTACTTTATTTTATATTCTTTTTAATTAATAAAAAATTCTTTTCTTATAAATTAGGTATTAAAAATACTTGTTGAAATTCAATTAATCGCAAAGACTTTAATCTCGAATCAACTATCTTGAGATATAATGAATGGTGTACCAGTTGTGTTAGTTAAATCCATTTACTGAATTCCATCTATATGTTATACTCTTATATATAAATCACTTACAGTACTCTAAGTTTTTCAGTTTATCTTTTTTAGTATAAAGGAAATATAGACGTTCGCAATTCTATTTTATTTCTTACAAACATTTGCGCTTTCCTCAAAAATAAATTCACTTAAAATTGTTTATATTTCTCCCCTAGTCTAAGAAAGAAGCGTGTGTTTTTCATACATGAACATAAGTCTCTCTATGTGAAAAGTAATATGTTAACCTGTTGCATTGTCATTACAAAATGTACCATCAAATCAATCGCCGAATGTCACTACTGTTAGTGTTAAAAATGACCGAAACGCAACATCTGGCCTTTACAGCCTATTTCAGAATCATTTATATAGTGGTAAAATTACATGGAACATATGGCACAAATTTTGCTATAGAAATAGGAGTCTTGCTTTATAAAGGAGCCTATTTTCGCTTGTTCAGTGTGGATTGAACAGGACACAACTGAATTCCAAAGGGGATGTTCTAAATATCCCCTTTTCATTCTTAATCATTTCTGAAGGTTACCAGTTTGGGATGCAGTAGGTTAATTTATCTCTCTTGAAAGGGATACAGTTTTTGTAAAAAAGAATTGTGAAGAATTTCAATCCAAAAAGTTTATAAAGAAGCTAGTAAAAGGAAAAAAATATCCATGGCATATTTAATTTCTTGACTACGGTGCTCCACATTATTTTATAATTAAATAAATTGTTTGAAAATATTGAGCAAAATTGCATTAAAAACAAAAATATTATAAACCCCTACTATCGAGGTAACAATTGAAAAAATCCCATTATGTTCTCCATCGAGGACTGTATCATTCAACTAGAGACTCCAGTATCTACCCCTGGGTCACGTCCCAGTGCGCTTTTGACCACCAACTGTGAGGAGAAAAGGGGAGAAGGCGGACGAGTCCATTTCACGAATCCATATGTCAACAAAACCTCCGAATACAAAGGTAGTAAGATTTTGAGGGCCGCTAGGAGTCAGAGGGTTAAGAGCATAAGGAACCCTATAAGGCCTCTGACGCGTCGGAATGCTGTCTGTGAGGTGAATTTGGTGTTGGACCAAATCACGTTCACCTAATTCTTCTATATTTTGGGCAAATATAGAATCATATTTTTCCAATAATTTTGCCTTTTCTACCGCATCTAGATGACTCAAATCATGGTTCTGTTCCCAGTTAAAACTTTTCTTATCTTTATTTTCAGTTGCATTATATACAAATTCCTCCGCAGATGTATATAGAACAGGCTCAACTTTTGCCAATAGCATATTTTTGTTTAAGTGCAAAGGTTCATCTTTAAGGTTCATAACTAGTGCCAAACATTTGTTATCTTCAATTTTTGAAATTGCTCTAGCCAATAAATAATTGGGGGATTCCTGATATTTTTCCAACATAATCAATTGCCCATCTTCTAGTAAATTACAATATTAATTACAAGCCTAACATATCGCTGAGAAGCAGGAGGGACGGTAACTCCCTTACAATCTTTTACTACACAATTCGAATTAATTTCAACAGTATGTACACCTAAATTACAATTTTGAATACTTCGATTTATTTCTACACTACGATTAGATCTCACATCCGGATTTTCACCAATTTCAACATCATGCTTCCATAAATTTCCCCAAATCGTTCGACAAAATTCATATTTAACTTCTAAGAGATCATGTTTCAAAATATTATTCCCGCAATCCATAACAAATTTATTTACATTCAAAAAATCTAATCCCAAAATTAAATCAAACGTAGGGGATAAATCAGAGTTTGCGACCACCAAAAATACAGAAAATTCCGTATTTTCAGTTTTAATTTTACTCTTTACAACCTCTTTTGTCATAATAGCTACATCGGTGATAGTTTTAATATTAATATTTGGGGCATAATTTATTTCACAATTCTTCAATTTTTTAAATAGAGAAGTTGATATTAAATTCATCGTTGCGCCAGTGTCAATGAGTGCTTTGCACAGAATATTATCAAGAAATATACTAATAATAGGTAAATTGCTTGATGACGGAGAGTCACTAATTATTTCTGGATCATGGCAAGGCTTTAAGGAACTTAGGGAAACAGACCTAACCCCGGCTTGTATTAGTTTGGGCAGTTTCTAGACTCTGAAGAATTATTTCCAGGCCTCCTATCTCCCCAGTTGCCACGGCTATTTTGAAGCCTAAAGTATTGTTCTTCTTCCACCTTCTTTCTGCACTCTCTCTCATAGTGCCCTGGCTTTTGGCAAAAAAACCCATTTAATTTATTGTTTTACAAAATTCGGCGATTTAAAATTTCTACTCGACGATTCCTTCCTTTCCTTTTCATTTTCGAGTCGGTCTAGTCTCTCATTCATTTTTTCTAAGTATTTAGATAACAAGTCTATAGTTTTAGTGTAAGTTTCCGTGTTAGCTTTCATTAATGTTTCAAAATTTGTCTCACTTCCTGTCAAACTGCTTACAACATTAATATTTGGGGTCAACATATTTTGGGCCTTTTCGATTCTATCGGCTACTTCTACAGCTTCTTGGAATTTACCGGGATTTTCTATCAAAATTTGGGTCCTGACTGTAGGTTTTAACCCAACAGTAAACTGAGACAATAAAATTTTTTCTCTCAATTCCTCTGACATCCCACTCGCTCCTACATCACTTCCATTGAAACTTTTATGGGCAAGACCCTCAATCCGCGAAGCGAAGTCCCGTACCCTTTCGCTTTCCATCTGGAATGCAGAAGAAAATCTACTAAAGTTAGTTGCAAAAGACTGACCGTCTTCAAATTGTTTGATAAATTTTTCCTTCCACGTTTTATAATCTAATTTTTGACCCGCCAACGAGACATCGTAAAAGTACCTTGCTCTGCCCTCAAGCTTAAGTTTCCCGATTGCTATAAGCTGTGGTTTAGACCATTGTCCTAAAACCGCAGTCTCCTCTAAAACCCGAAAAAACTCACCCGCATTATTTCCATTCAGATTTGGAATAGTTAACAAAAGGGAAGGATGTTTTAATATTTCGTCCTGCGAAGTCATTTTCAAATAATACACACTGACTCCCCTCTCACGAAACAAAGAGTGGAATTTCTTTACAGTAATATAAACTCTATATACACTATCACCACAGTCAATTACTGAAACCCTACAATCCAAAGATCATCCTGGTCACGGCACCATTCGTTGTGTTGGTAGATAATTATTATTAATATTTACTTAAATTTAAGCAGCCAAATTTCATAACTGAAAAGTTAATATTTTATCTTAACCCTCCAGGCGGCAGGCATTGAAATTGCTAAGTTTAACGAAATCGTCAAGCCGAAAGAACAGCTTCTCTCTCTAAACTGTCAGGGTTTGGACAAATAATTGTATTCCCCCTTCTGCGGTCATTACGCGCCGTATGGGGGCTATTAGACCTGTCACCGGGCGGCAGTGACTGATGACTCCTGTTGATCTTTGTGAAAGGATCTATTGTGAGAAGACCTCTTTGTAAGGAGACCCCCTTTTTGAGGTCGCAATGGGAACCGGGGAACATTTTAAGAATTTTATCTTAAAGCCTTACATAAACCTAAGTTAGAAGAATAATTTTTTAAATTTTTTATAAGAGTCTTATTATTACAAATTAAATCTGTAAGTTTCATGTGATTCTCTTGAATACATATTTGTAAAAATATTTTTATTCTGTCGATTACGATATAACTATTTCTGGTATTTATCAGCATGTGAATAAGATTTTTTGTTAAATTTTCATAACTTAGTACTTGCAATCAAGGGCGAATCTAGGAATCCGTTAAGGGGAGGGGGACTACTATAGGAAAAAAATCAGTGTTTTGAAATCTTAAAAATTAAGAATAACGTAATTAAAATAATCATTAACTTGAAATTAATTTATTAAGTTGTAATTGGTTAAATTTTAAATATTTACATTTAATTTGCTAAATATATGCTGTGTAGGATCCTGGACTTCGTGAAGAAATTCCTTCTGTGAAAAAATATTTTTCATATTATTAACTTTTAAACTTTTAAAAATTGCTTTATAGTTAAATAAAATTGTTTTGATTTGATTTTTTTCTCAAAGTTTTGACCTCTTTACAAGATTGCCAATTTGTCGTGGACAATCTCCTTGACACATTTCTTTGTAAAATATATCAACCTAATTACACTTTCCCAATTCGCTAGCCATATTTTGAATTCTGATTTTAATTGAAACACCGAATTTGGGTTAAACCTTTACTCAGTACTGAAATAAAATGATCGACTATAGGCATAAATATCACTCGTCTTGCAGTAAGTATCAAAAGCTTAAGCACAACAATAACCTTAAGATAAAATTATAAATATTCACTTTCCCACCTCAAAACTGACTCTCGAATTTCAGTACACCCCTCGCTACGCCACTGGTTGAGAGATGCAACGTTCTTCTGTCAACAATGTGCATTTTCATTGTATTCGTAACTTGTGTTGAATTTGTGAAGTCTGGCCAGTTCTGTTTAATCGTTTTCCACCTTTATTAACCGAAATTTCGTACGACTTTCATATTTTGCTCTACCAAGCTTTTCATATATCATTCGAAAAAATTTTATAGTCTGTTAATAACAAAAGCAGCGTTTGTTCATTGAAAATAAAGAAAAAATATTTTAAAAAAATTCGACTTATTTATTTCAGTCGGCATGTTTCTAGTTAAAATTACTTTTTTTATGCGACTGATTTCCATAAAATTGTTTGTTTTTACAGTCTTGATTGTTTGCCTACTAATCGCATTATGAAATCTGTTATATCATGTCCACTGCTGAAAATGGAGAGATAATATTGAAAATAGCTATATGAGCTTTGCTCATTGATACAAAAATGAACTATTTTTGTATCGATTTTGTCATAGATGCAAAATACTATTTTTGTATCTATGACAAAATGTCAACTCAGACGAGGCGCGTTCATGTAAGTCAGAATCGATATTTTCTATGAGCAACAAACATAGTTTACCAATATCGTAATCGGCAAAATTTTTATTTCGAGAAGTTTTAACTAAATGTTAGTAATACATTTCTCAAAAATGCTGACTTGGGAAATAAAATTTAGCGTTGTTTATTTACCGCTGAATCCAACTACCGTTGAAGCTCAAAATAAAATATCACATTCGATTTTTTTTTACAAATTTGCTGACAGATCTGACCACATGTCCCCTTCGCCACGTCCTGTATATATGCGATGTACGTCTAATAGGATTTGAGCCCCCCCCTCCCCGAGTCAACTGCTTCTAGCGTCTTTGCGGCATCCGACACTGTTTACAAGTATTATATTCGTTCTTCCTTTATTGCAGACTACTAAGGGGCCATTCAGTCAAACGCTCTTTCAACTACTTCTTTTCCAGAGATATCTTTATTGACGAGCCGCTTTGAATAAGGTTTGTTTTCACTTCGAACTGAGTGGGAACAAAATCTATACAAAACTCTATTCTATTGACCCCCTTGCCTTCCACTTACCTTGAATAAATGGTAACTGCTCTTAGAAGTTTCTGATTGTGGGAACATAGAGTTAGAATCCATGAGAACATTTTAAACTCTTTATGGAAGTGACAGACGATTTCTAAGTAAACGACAGCTTATAGAATTCTTTTGCTTTTAGAATGCCGACAATAAATCAGATTACAATTAAAAGAGGAAAGACATTTGAATTGCATTTATTTTTATTATACTACACTACTGCATAGTCATTCACAAAATAATTATCTTAAAGAAAATATTAAAATGTTTGTATTTATATCTTTCAACACTTTTGCATTAACCTAATTATTTTATACTGTTCTGAAGATTTACCATAGAAGCCTTTAGGTTATGCATTTTTTTGTAATTTTGATGTAGGGCAAATTTATTAGTTGTTCTGTCATTAAAATACTTGTATCTGTTCTTTTGCGCATTTGCATGAATAAGTTAGACTGGTTTGATTTCATAAATCTGAAAAAATGTCCTGCTGGAATCTTTTATAATCATTAACTGCATTAAAATTCTTAATTATATATTCGGAGTTTTGCATTTATTTTTATTATACCAAATTGCTTCCTAGTTATTCATAAAAATGTTATACTTTTTATATCCTATAGAAAAAAATAAATCTTTATTGTATTTAAATCTTCCAATATTTTGTTTAATCGTCTTGTTTTATAATACCATTTTGTAGGTTTACCTTAGATGCCCTTAGGTTATGCTCTTTTTCATAATTTTTCTATGGGATAAATTTACTTGCTGAGTTTTATCTGTTCTTTTGTGCGTGTTCGTAAAAATAAGGAAGAAATTTTTTTGATTATATTATTCAAAAAATCCCAAGCTAGAATCTTATATAATGCTGAACTGTCCTAAAATTTCGATTGATAACAAAATATTATGTTAAGCAAATATACGATCTTATATAATCAATGTTAATCTATTCAGAATGAAACAGTTCAACACGTTGGTTACGTATATTTTGTGCATTATCCTTTTTAAATACACTAGTAAATGAAAACAAAGAAAGTTTTCATTGAAAGGTATAAACGTACCTGCATGTTAAGCAAATCTTGTGTATATGTATAGTATTTTATATTCAAAAATTAAGTTTCAAAAGCAATTTGAATTCTAAAGTCCTTAAATGAAAGTAATCTATAAAAGAGAAAATTGTCAATTTTTTAATTTTTAATTCCTCTTGCTTTTTAAATTAGAATCTTTTCTTAAGTCAGAAAATTTTAAAATCTTATAGATCAGGCTAATAATAATACGTATATGTGTAAATTCAAGGTTTATAAGCGTTCAATTTTATGCTCGTTAATTGACACTCATTTTGGATACACATTTACTCTCTAAATCTAAACAGCAGCAACTTAAAGTGCGCTTTCGATTTCACTCCTGGGCCATGGATATCTCGTCCTAATTTTACGCTGCTAAACGAAATATGTGTTGAAAGATTAGATCTATTGAAGCTGACCCTCCCCTAACCGCAGACACTCCTTCTCATTGTGTCGCCGCGTGAGACTTGGGGGGAAGAGAAAAACTGGTAGAAGGAAAATCTCGGGACTGACACTTATAAGGGACTTTTCTTTCCCGAGACAGTATCGGGTCTGCCGTTATGGGAGGAGAAAAGTTCGCACTGATTTCTCGGGCCTGACCCCAGGAGGGTTAAGCATATCGTTATATCGTATAGTGGCAAGAAACTGAAATATACTAGAATATTTACTTCCTTAAATATTTGCTAATCAAGGCATTTAACATCATACCAATAACACAGATTCATTCCAGACACTCTTAAAATACCAATTGAGAAGCTAGAAAAAAGTCATGAATGATCCAGGACACAAAATAATGTATACTAAGCATATTTATTGCACTTCTTGATTATAACAAATTACACAACTATACTTCTTGACTTGATCTAGTTCTGAGTTAAATTTTACCAGACGAGAATTTTTTACGATTGATTTAGGATTTTTAACATGATTATCAAAAGGAAGCTCCTCATCCTAGGTGATCACCTAAATATTTAAAACTAGTTTCTAAACCTTAATCTTACAGCCTTTAATTAAGACTATTTATAATCTAATAATTTCTAATTTTTACAATATCAAGCTTATCGCCAATGAGCTACACAGAAATACAACATATTTAAATAAACACATGAGTCTCGATCATAGATTTAGCATTTACTCAATTCAGGATGGGTTATTAATTTTGTGAAAATATCTCTTAATAAAAGTTCAATGCACTCTAAAAAACCCACCATCAAAGTCTGAGTCATTGC
The DNA here is from genome assembly GCA_013235015.1 of Araneus ventricosus. Lineage (NCBI taxonomy): Eukaryota > Metazoa > Arthropoda > Arachnida > Araneae > Araneidae > Araneus > Araneus ventricosus. The sequence continues at coordinate 238,523 of BGPR01001289.1, read as the reverse complement.
CTAACATTCTATCATCAAGAAATGTTTTTTTTTACAAGTTGACCATATGGGAGACAAAAGGAAAAGATTATAATAAAATAACTTATCTGGATGTACCGCCACTGGAAGCGTCCCCCTGGGACATGTGAACAGATGTGGATTCGCCAACTTTTGATGATTCGGCGACAAGGATTTCAGATCGCTGTACGGATTCCAGATCGTTGTCACACTTGAAGTAACTACCGCTAAACATAGCCCTGGAATGTTATTACTTTCTGCTAACACCTAGGACTGGAACGTGTGATACTGAAGCCATCCCACACTTTTCCTCCACTTGAGATCTGTTTGACTTTCCTAAACAGCTTCGGGCACATCAAACATAATGGTGAAAGTCTATATTAATTCCGTAATCAAGCTCACCGTCATGTGGTCTTAGTCGATTTTTCTCGCGTCATCGACAAGCTATTCCAATCGTTTCAGCAAGGGCTTCTCGTTGCAAATCACTCCATGTTCCTCCGTCTCCTTTTTTCCCCTTTTTTCAACTTTCTCGCCTTATATTTCCAAGTTCACTTTCCAGCAAAGATATCCACGTCTTCAAAATCATCCCTCATTGGATAGGTCCAACAAATGCCGCCCATACTTATCTCGCTATTGGTCCGTCACCTCTATTTTTTTCCCTCCCACTTGGTCAAGCTAACTCCTAGGTAATTATCTGTTTGTCACCAGAGGAATAAAGAAACGTAAAATTAATGACACTACAGCAGTTCCAGCTGGGTCAAGTCGTCATCACCCGCAGGGTAGCATAACATTGATTACAAAAGTCTATCCATCTGTTGCCCTAACACGAAGAATGATCCATTTGTGCGGAACCGAAGTATGTGTCTACCTCTTTAAAGGAGGTAATACATCACCAACTGTTGCTGTTGTCACAACCCCTTTAGAAACGTCCGTTTTTAAGGAATACAATGCCTTCTCTTTCTTCTCATGCTACAAAGGAAGTCATCACACCTCTGCAGCTGTTGTAGCCTTTCACATAGAAAAAATACCACACATAGAAATTTCACTCATATGAATGGAGAGGAGGGGAATGTGCAATAAAAGTATTTCATTACTCAGTTCAGCAAACCACAAGAATTTAGCTAATTTAAACAACAGATTTTTCTGTTGCTAAGAAAAATCACAACATTACTTTCAATTTTTATTGCAAAAGGCTCCTCCAGAAAGTCCTTTTCAGATGCATTAAAAAAAAAGAAATTCTGAAAAAGTTTCTTTAATTTCAAAAGAAGATTTTTTTATTTTCATAATTTCAAGTTTAAACTAAATGAGTTTGTTCCTGTTTAGATATATTATCTATGTCTATTTCTACGTCTCATTGTCAGCTTTATATGGAATTACTTTGAATTGGGTAGCGCCGAATTGAAGCGACACTGTTCACTTAGAATTTTTCTTTTCTATAGGAGACTATTTTCTCTCCTTTGATTAAGCAACAGTAAAGATAGTTTTAAAAAACAAATACGCATAAAATATCCGTATTTTTTAAAGCTAGAACCAAGATTCATTTTTGGTCTTTTTTTGGAACTTGCACACCCCACCAACATGGAATGTAATTTGTTCAAGTTCTTTGTTGAAGTAACTTATGCTTGTTAAGAAAAATATCTTGGTAAAACAATTCAAAAAAACAATTTTCGTATTCTAAATTTCAATAAAAAATATCGTGACTTGTATATTTATAAAAAAATGTGCATGTTATTGACTCCCAATTAACACTCTCACTACGACACCCGCCCCAGCCGGCTTGGTAGGTTCTATACGAGCCAGGCGGATTTTCGGACGGGCAAGTTTCAAACTAGGGGTTTGGGTAGTAAAGCGAAGTTCCCACAAGGGTTTCCTCGGAGAGGGGAAACGTCTTCTATTCATGGCTGACAGTGATGAATTGATTTCGCCTGCGGGAAGCTTCAAATGTTTTCAGAAAGAATTACACGCTGAACTTTCAAAATAAGATTCTGAAATAATTTTACCCTGTTATATTTTTTACTAAATCTGTGTTTATTTGATTGAAAAAATATTAAAGCTAAGAATACAGTTTAAAAATTTAAATTTCTTAGAAATTCATTTATTAGAGTAAATTTTTTTTTCGAATTTCCTGTAATGAAGACAAATATCATTTTGTACGTTAATAGATTAACAATGATTCCTTTAAAGCGGGTTAACTTTTACTCCAGAAAATATAATTAAAATGATTTACTCATGAATATGTAATTTTTTGATTCACTGGGCTTGATTGAAGGATTCAAGATTTTAAATATAAACAAACAAAAACAGAACACTCGCAAGCTGTGCTAAATTTTATTGGTAATGTACTTGATTTCTAAAATTTCTTGTAATTTTTCTTCTCGATGACAAAAAAAAGTGCAACAGTTTTTATATCTTTATAACTTAATTATAAATTAATCGATTAACTGAACTAAATTTCAATTCCTTACAAAAGGTGTTTCATAATTGCAAATTTGTATTAAAAATTATTTCAAGTTTACATAATATTTATAATATTGAATTAAAAAAGATCAATCAGTAAGGAATAATTAAAATAGAATGCTTTTTCCTTTATATACAACTAAAGAAAAGTGTACATTTAAAAATTGTTTTCATTAAATTTATTTTTTCTTAAAACAATGCTGTAAATGGTTTCGTCAATAACGTGTTAAATAAAGACACTAAATTTTATTTCTAAGCGATAAGGAGTCATATTATAAAATCATATATCAGTGATTTAACTTCATTTTTTAGAAAAAGATGAGGATTGATGTTTTTCTACGTGACGTTTGAGGGACCAATAATTAAAACACATTCACTCGAAAAGCTTTCCAAACTGATTTAGGATTTGGAAAATTGGAAATTGTCGGAAACATTGTTTAGTCGATTCATTAAATTTTAGCCAATCTCAAAAATTAAAATTCATGAAAAATATCAAAAACTTGACTGAATTTTTAACGGCCAAATAAACATTTAGAAAAAAAAATAGCTTCGACTACAATATTTTACCTCAAACAATTTTAAAATATGGTAAAACCCACCGAATCTAACATAGTAGATTTACTACATTCTGAGTTTGCTGCTTATATTGTTGATAAGTTACTTTATTTTATATTCTTTTTATTTAATAAAAAATTCTTTTCTTATAAATTAGGTATTAAAAATACTTGTTGAAATTCAATTAATCACATAGACTTTAATCTTGAATCAACTATCGTGAGATATAATGAATGGTGTACCAGTTTTGTTAGTTAAATCCATTTACTAAATTCCATCTATGTTATACTCTTATATATAAATCACTTACAGTACTCTCAATTTTCTAGTTTATCTTTTTTCGTACGAAGGAAATATAGACGTTCGCAATTCTATTTTATTTCTTACAAACATTTGCGCTTTCCTCAAAAATAAATTCCCTTAAAATTGTTTATATTTCTCCCCTAGTCTAAGAAAGAAGCGTGTGTTTTTCATACACAAACATATGTCTCTCTATGTGAAAAGAAGTCTATTAACCTGTTGCATTGTCATTACAAAATGTACCATCAAATAAATCACCGAATGTCGCTATAATTAGCGTTAAAAATGACCAAGAAAAGAAAACGCTACATCTGGCCTTTACAGTCTATTTCAGAATCATTTATCTGGTAAGGAGTGGTAAAATTACTGGAGCATGTGTCAGAGAGATTTTGCTATAGAATTATGAGCCTTGCTTTGTAAAGGAGCCTATTTTCTCTTGTTCAGTGTGGATTGAACAAGAGAAAATAGGCTACTTTACAAAGCAAGAACAACTGAACAGGACACAACTGAATTCCGAAGGGGATGTTCTAAATATTCCCTTTTTATTCTTAGTCATTTCTGAAGGTTACCAGTTTAGGATGCAACAGGTTGATTTATCTCTCTTAAAAGGGATACCATTTTTGTGAAAAGGAATTGTGAAGAATTATAATCCAAAAGTTTATCAAATAGCTAGTAAAAGGAATATAAATAGCCATGACAAATTTCATTTCCTAACAACGGTGCTACATATTATTTTATAATTAAATAAATTGTTTGAATATATTGAGCAAAATTACATTTAAAACAAAAATATTATAAACCCCTACTATCGGGGTAACAATTGAAAAAATCCCATTATGTTCCCCATCGAGGACTGTATCATTCAACTAGCGACCCCAGTCTCTAGGCCTGGGTCACGCTCCAGTGCGCTTTCGACCACCAACTGCGAGGAGAAAAAGGGAGAAGGCGGACGAGGCCATTTCCCGAATCCATATGTCAACAAAACCTCCGTATACAAAGGTAGTAAGATTTTGAGGGCCGCTAGGAGTCAGAGGGTTAAAATGGGAGAGAAATTTCGGGCAACATTTTTTGGTGCAAATCAATACTGTGTCCTGTCTGTAATAATGGATATATCGATGTGAATCTTTTATTTAAGTTGGAGGTCGGAACTCACTTATGGTAGGGATGAATGTTCAATCATTGAAATACTTATATAACTTAACCAGTTTTCTTCATTTGAAAACAAGAATAACGTATACATATACACTTTTACTTTAAACAACCTAGGATTGAACGTGTGATACTGAAGAAATACCTTTTCCTCACTTGAGATCTGTTTGACTTTCCTAAACAGCTTCTGGGCACATCAACATAATCGAAAGTCTATATTAATTCCGATCAAAGGCAAACCACTGTTTGAGGTCTTAGCTCGATTTTCTCGCGTCATTCCAGCCAAGCTATTCCAATCGTTTT
>BGPR01001289.1:202639-229000 GCA_013235015.1 Araneus ventricosus | reverse complement strand
AGGGCTTCTCGTTGCAAATCACTCCATGTTCCTCCGTCTCCTTTTTTCCCCTTTTTTCAACTTTCTCGCCTTATATTTCCGAGTTCACTTTCCAGCAAAGATATCCACGCCTTCAAAATCATCCCTCATTGGATAGGTCCGACAAATGCACGCCCATATTTATCTCGCTATTGGTCCGTCACCTCTATTTTTTATCCTCCCACTTGGTCAATTAACTCCTAGGTAATTATCTGTTTGTTACCAGAGGAATAAAGAAACATAAAATTAATGACACTGCAGCAGTTCCAGCTGGGTTAAGTCGTCATCACCCGCAGGGTAGCATAACATTGATTACAAAAGTCTATCCATCTGTTGTCCCAACACGAAGAAAGGTCCGTTTGTGCGGAACCGAAGTATGTGTCTATCTCTTTAAAGGAGGTAATCCATCAGCAACTGTTGCCGTTGTCACAACCCCTTTAGAAACGTCCGTTTTCAAGGAATACAATGCTTTCTCTTTCTTCTCATGCTGCAAAGGAAGTCATCACACCTCTGCAGCTGTTGCAGCCTTTCACATAGAAAAAATACCACACATAGAAATTTCACTCATATAAATGGGGAGGGGGAGGAATGTGCAATAAAAGTATTTCATTACTCATTTCAGCAAACCACAAGAATTTAGCTAATTTAAACAACAAAGTTTTCTGTTGCTAAGAAAAATCACAACATATCCTTCCCTTTTCGAGAAAAAAAATTTTTAAGCAGTAAAAATTTTGTTTTTACCAAAAAAAATGCAATTTTACAACCTAAATTTTATGTAGAAAACCCACATATAGAAGTGAATACTCCATCCCATATGACTCACACTCCATTTTACATCTTTTTATTTACAAAGGCAAATGTACAATACAGTCACCAAGAACTTGTAACTAGAACTCCAAAGTTTACCAAATAAATAGAAAAATTTACAGCGTCATGTAAACTGATATAAAAAAATCACGAGTGTCACTCATAACTATACCGGCACAGTACCACGTGAGGAACAAAACCGCAAAAAAATATCCTGGTGAATAAAATTTTTGTTTTAAACCAATTCTCGTGAATTACAAAAAAAGAAAAATAATGTAACGTTTAGATGAATTAACCTTATAACACTAAAATTTAAAGACAAAATTCAAGTTTTTCTTTTTCTTTTTTTTGTTGGATGGGTTACCCTTTACACAAGTCCATAAGTTTGAAGAACAGGATATTGAAGGAACAAAAAATTAGTATTATATAGATATTTTTTTAACGGTAACACCCAAACTGCCAAGAAACGAACAGGGAGACAAAACACCTGCTCACAGTACGCAAACCAGGAAATCGAGACGCTACACAGAGTAAGGAGAATTATGCGTGTGCGCACACGACAACTCACCACACTCTAAAATTGATTCCAAAAGGAGAAAAGAAATTTTTTATGTTTAAAGTAAGCAAAGAAGAAAAAATTTACATTAACTTTCCTACATGAAATTAAATTTGTAAAAGCACAGAATTGACTATATAGAAGAAAATAATAATTACATAACAGTCCACAAATTCTGAAAAATGGATAGGGAAGAATGCCTTCAGATACCCAAAAGAGAAAAAAATAAATAGATATAATTATTTCTACCTATATAAAAGCATAAGACATGAATATATAAGAAAAAAAGAACGAGAAGTAACAGGTGAAAAAAACCCATGAGCAATGTCAAAGAAAAGTTTTCGTCCACAATATGCGGACACGAAAAGAAATCTCCATCCTCAGCGGAAATTGTAAACATGTACACAAATAATAATAATAACAAAACCATTCTTATGCAGGAATTAGAAAAAGGAATGAAAAAAAGACTATATACATATCAATTACACTCAAGCAGTGAGAGATCCAAAATACAAGAAATGAAACAGTAAATTCATAAGTAAAGAAACAAAAATATGTACACAATGCATCGCACAGAAAACAAAATTCTAAACCACACCCCGGGCAGAAATACAGAAATGAGAAAAGAAGAAAAAAAAATGTGAATCCCAAACCGAGCTAAGCAGAAATTCTTCAATCAAAATTTTACCGGGCACTAGAAGAAAGAAATCGGGGGAGGGGGGAAGGAATGAAATGGTGTGGAACTATTCCTGGAATCAGGCAGTCCGTCCGAAAGACTGTCTACTGCTTAATAATAAAACCATCCCTGGGGCGTAAACCATACCTAGCACACCCTGACACAGTTCCCATTGCCTGTGGGCTCGGAGTAATTACCTGAGTTGTCGTCTAAGCTGTTTGTCTTGAAGGAATGGGAACCAGAGGGGAAAAACTGCTCGAACCAGGATCACATCTCACTCCTTCAGTTCCCTCGTCGTCAACTGAATCTATGAAAGGAAGTGACCGGGGGGAGAGATTATTGTCCAATTCTTCATTCTTTCTGTCCCTTCCATCAGATTCCTGTCCTTCCCCGTCTACCTCACTAATGTCCTGACTATGAGGGAAGGTTTCCCTTTCCAATACCTTTATCAACCTGTTAACATGTACATTCTGCACATGTGTTGGCTTATCTATTCGTTGTATCTCAAATACGACCGGGTTCACATTTCCAATTACACGATACGGCCCCTGATTAAATTTTGCAACTTTCTTCGACGTGTTCTCCTTGATTCTTGGAACGTGCAAATAAGCCATGTCGCCCAACTCTATAAGTTTTGATTTCGGCCATTTTTCATTGGTTTTAGTATAAGTCTGAGCAGAACTCTTCAAATTTTTCCTCACAGTCGCAAACGTATTTTGCAAATTCATGACTAATTGTTTCGCATAAGTTTGCGTGTCAGAATATGATTTTACAGGATCTGAGTAAATCAAATTGACTGGCATAACAGGATCCCTCCCGTAAACAAGAAAAGCGAGGCTTTCTTTAATTGTCCTTTGGTACGCATTTCTATAGGCCATGAGGGCTAATGGAACCTATTGACACCAATCCATTTGGTTTTGAGAAAGAAGATGACTTAGAGAATCGATTAGGATTTTATTTATTCTCTCAACGACCCCGTTCGCCTGAGGGTTAAAACTGACTGTTTGCAATTTCTTGATTCCTAAAGTTTTGTACACTTCCTGCATTGCCTGGGAAATAAAATTAGAACTCCTGTCAGAATACAGAATCTTCATGATGCCATGCCGAGAGATGAAATATATCAGAACCTTACAAACTGTTGAGCTTTGTATATCTGGAACTGGATATACTTCAAGATACTTGGTAAAGGTGTCAGTAATGGCAATCAAGTATTTATTTCCATATGCCGAAATTTGAAAAAGGACCGATTGCGTCAAACGATACTCTTTGAAATGGGAAGTCCGGAATTGGCATTTTTTGAATAGGGACTTTTTGGTTTTTGTTGAAACCTCTTCGTTGAATGCAAGAGTGACATGAAGCCACATAATCTTTAACTTGCCCATAGAAATTATGCCAAAAGAAATGATTTTTTACTCTTTTAAAGTGCGGGAAAATCCGGCATGTGCAACTGCTTTAGAATCATGACAAGAGTTTAGGACTAATGGTACTAAGGATTTAGGAACTACAAGTTTTGCTCTTTCGTCATGTCGATCACGAGAATTTCTGTAGCATAGCAGTAAATCATCTCTGATAAATAAATACGGGAGATTTTGGGCGAAAACGAAACCAGATTTTAATTTATCTTTAATATTTGACAATAAGAATCTTCCTCCTGATTTTTTATTAAGTCCTGAATTGACATAGCTTCGATATTGAAAGCCGAATATTTTGCCTCAATTGCATGCAGTTCAATCATGATCTGATCCTGTGATTTTGAATCCTTTTTGTAAGTAGCCCTGGACATATAATCTGCCATGAGATTTAATCTACCTGGCTTGTGAATAATATCAAATGCGTACTCTTGTAAAGTTAACAACCATCTGGATATTCTGGACGTAGGGTCCTTGACAGATTTTACCCTAGATAAACACTGCTGATCTGAGTAGACTGTGAATTTCCTACCATACAGATATGATTTAAATTGTGTGACGCCAAAGACCACACCCAAAGCTTCTTTTTCTATAACGGAATAAGAAATTTCCTATTTAATTAGTTTTCTGGAGGCGAAGGCCACTGGATGCTGAAAGCCACCCTCGTCGTCCTGAACCAGAACTGCGCCTAAGGCAGATTTTCTTGCGCCCGTGAAAAGTGAAAAAGGTTTAGAGAAATCCGGCAATTTCAAACAGGGTTCCAAAGTTAATGCATTTTTCAAAGTTTCAAAAGCTGTCTGTTCAATTATTGACCAATTAAAAGGAACATTTTCTTTAGTAAGGTTGGTCAAAGGGAGAGCCGTTTTGGAATAGTTAGGAATAAATCGCCTATAGAATCCAGTAAGACCGAGAAAGGAGCGAACCTGTTTTCTATTTTTGGGGGAACAGCTTTTCTAATCGAATCTAGGTTCTTGGTATCTGGAAATACCTGACCCTCACTCACAGTGTGTCCTAGGTATGTAACTTTTTTCTGAAGGAAAGAACATTTACTGGGTTTTACCCTTAAATTTGCATCTATTAACCTTTTAAACACAATTCCCAGATTTGATAAGTGATCTTCAACCGATTTAGAGGCAATAATTATATCGTCGATGTAACAGCCTATCTGCAGGTGAGACAAGCCTGTCAACACTATACTCATTAATCGTTGAAAACTGGCACTTGCGTTGCGTAAGCCATGGGAAGTCTTTTAAATTCAAACACACCGAATTCAGTTGCAATACCAGTTAGAAATTCATGGTCTGGATGCATTTTCATCTTATGAAATCCCGAAGTAAGATCCAAAGAGGTAAAGAATTTAGCCCCGCTGAGCATGTCAACGATTTCTGTCAAATTAGGAAGGGGAAATTATCTGGGATTGTTTTCTCATTTAGTTTTCGCAAATCGGCTACTAGTCTGTAACTACCATCAGACTTTCTAACGAAAAGAACGGGGCGGCATACGGACGGCATGAATAATTCCTGCTTCTAACAGAATGTTAATTTGTCTCCGCATCTCAGGTTTAACACTCTCACTACGACACCCGCCCCAGCCGGCTTGGCAGGTTCTATACGAGCCAGGCGGATTTTCGGGCGGGCAAGGGTCAAACTAGGGGTTTGGGTAGTAAAGCGGAGTTTCCACAAGGGTTTCCTCGGGGAGGGGAAACGTCTGCTATTCATGGCTGACAGTGATGAATTGATTTCGCCTGCGGGAAGCTTGAAATGTTTAGAGAAAGAATTTATATATATATATATATATATATATATATTAAAGGAACATTAAAGGAAGTGTTTAAAAGCAGATTGCAGAAAAGCTGATGCAGAATTTATATCAGGAACAATTATTGATCTGGTTTATTTTAACGCTTTTTAGTAATAAAAAATTAACTATTTAATTAATTGTCCCAAAACGTACGTTAAAACCTTTGCCTTTGTTATACATCAATATTTGTAAACCAAATCTGAAGTACTTACAAATCAAACATAAGTACAAATTATGGAGAACATAACAAACATAATTACTAACTATGGAGAACATAAGTATTAACTATGGAGAACATAACAAACATAATTACTAACTATGGAGAACATAACAAACATAAGTACTAACTATGGAGATATGGCATAATTATTATATGGTATTTAACTTATGGAGAAAATTAGCTATCAGCAGTTTTTAAAATCATCCGCGTCAATTGATATTCTCATTTTAATTTTAAAAATCATTTCAGACGATAGAAGAATTTCGTGTATTATAATTTTCTACACAAAAGTAGTAGTAAATTTTAGACATGAAAGTATTTTAATCCCTAGAGACGCCTTGTGATTATGCTACAAGCATCCTAATTTATGTGGACCTGTTTCCGGTTTTGCAAAACATCAAATGGTTTTCCCCCCAAAGGAATGTGTTGAACAGTCATTCATGAAGATAAAAATGACAGGCCTTCAAGGGGTCCCTTTTGTCTCATTTGACCAGCCCCATATCACCTTGACAGTAGGTATGGCAGACGCTTATATAAAAGGCAACGTAAAATTGGATAAATGTTAGGAGATTTCTCAATAAATGTATTGAATAGTAATTCTGCAATATTCTTTATTGAAGACATTTGAAAGCGCATTTTAACAAAAATTACTACCCTGAATTTATTCGGTCTAATATCTGTTTAATATTCGGTCAACCGAATATTCGACAAAAGGGCCGAATACAGAATACTAGCCCAATATTCGTTAAATCCCTAATTAATTCATTAGAATTTCTCAGAGATCAGTGAATCAGTTATTACAAAAAGTTTCGGAGAATTAATCAGATATTAAAAATAGGATATTTAAGCCAAAAATAACTATTGAGAAATTACTTTTATTTATGTTGATTCAGTCTGAAGTTGTCACACACTGCACATTTTAAAACTTAGGCTTGTGATATTTCAGAATCTTCTGATTGAGAATCCGTATTTATTTTTAAAAAGTAAATAACTCAATAATTGCGTCTTATCTTCCCAATTAAAATATTTAATGAAGAAGTTTTCTTAATTAATTTAAAAGCTATTTATAATTATGAGGAATATATAGACAATATTATCTGGAATTGTTAAGTTTGATTTAAGATAATTTAATGCATATATCAAAATTTCGTGCATCGAAACTATTTTAGAGAGAACTAAGTGTAATTTTTATATTTGTTTTCGATTTAATGGCTTCACTTTTCGTCTCATATTTGTTATAGTAATAAAGAAAATACTCTTCCATCCTTACAAAATCTGTATCGATGAAGGAGAACTCAAATATATCTTACAACTATTTAAAAACATGAGGATTTTTGAGGATTTAAAACAGAAAAACATTTCTAAGAAAATCTGATTATTGAAGATGCAGCATAGAAGTTGAGCATATTTTTTGTTGATATTGAAACCAGGGGATTTAGTTTTTATAATTTGAATATCTATCATTGGATTTCATTTACCTATAAAAGGTGTAATTCATTTAAAGGATTTCAGCTTTTTTTTGTTATTTTAGTTCAGAATTCCTGACGTAAAATTATAACAATGCTCTTACTGAATCTTTCATGGCTTCAAAAGTGAACGTTAAATCTAATAAAACACAGTATTTCATACAATTAAATCTGATTTTGGCATACTAATATTTCTATAAATAAAAGTAAAATTGCTCTGTTATTCGATTAATCTATCAATTTTCTAATAGCCTTAAGCCTTTAAAAGAACAATGAAGATGAAACACACCAAATTTTAAAGATAACATTTAAAACAGCACAAAATTAGCTGAAAAAGCCCAAAATCCTTACATGATGTTATTAAGGTATGTTTAAAAAATCATAAATGCACCCCACCCCCATTCAAAAACAAAGCTTTTTACATAATGACTTCGATAATTTCTTGCGAAATTCGAAGGAAAAATCTAATAAAATCCTTGCTTTCTTTTAGTCTTTTGTGATGAACAATAACAAAATGTTTTTAGAATTAACAATAAACTTTTCTACATCATTAAAAATGAAATTCAGAAATAGTTTGTTCGCTATAGAAATCCAAACTACTGCTTAAATTTGCTTCACATTTTTTTCAGGAACATTTTGAAACATAAGAAAGTTTCCTGACAATTAGTTAAATAGATATTTTTAGTATGTAAAAACAATACTTCCAAACACCGAAAAAATTATTTCATCTTTATTGTGTCCAATCCTATTAAATGAAATTATGGAGAGTCGACGAATTGGTACCGTTCGCACTTAGATTGGACTGGTATCATAACTTTAATAAATAATAAAAATTGAAGGAAAAATGCCACAGATATTAAATTGGTATCATTGAAGAGGTAAAAGTTTGAACTTTAAGACGGCTTAAATTTTTTTTTTTTGTGGAATAATTTGTTCCGAAGTTATTGCTGAAAAATGGTTTCGGTTAATTTCGAATTAATTGACTGTTTAATTAACTTTCATACTTTGTAAAGTTAACAGGTGTCTTCCTCTTGGTTTAAATAATAAGTGTGCAAAATTTGGTTGAAATCGGTCCGGTGGTTTAGGAGGAGATATTCACAGTACCCATATACTTACCCACAATGATTTTTTTATATTAATATTTTACTACTAAATTTAAATTCCATTACTTAAAGCTATCTAATCTAATAACTATGATACTTTTGGAATGGAAACAATGAAATTTTGAATTTCATTTAGTTTTCTGACTTTCATTTCATAATGTTTAGGCAAATTTAATTTTAATTACCCTAAAATTAATACCGGTAATTGAATTAAATTTTTTTGTTTAATTTAGAAGAGCTTATTCTAACCAAGCATCGTTTAAATGTAAGAACATTGATGTTAGGGATTTTTTTCATGTTTCCAAATGAACATATAGATCAATGTGATCTTTTTTGCATTTGGCTGACTGATTCACAAATCATCAGCTCTTATAAACTTTGTATTAAGGTATTTAGATTGTGGTACAGTTTTATTTTTTTAAATCATTTTATATAAAATTACGTTTAAACTTTTTTTCTTCTTGCACTCAAGATACTAAAATCAATTTACTTGAAAATGACCTGCAACTGACTGTTTGGTTATTTCAGTTTATCATAATATTTTTACTAAGAAACTACTTGCAAAAAGATAAAATAAAAATCATTGAAAATATCTGGTTTCGGAAGTTGTGAATGGGGAGGGAGCCTTCTAAACTTGCATTGTCCATAGGCGCCAGCAGGACTTAATCCAGCCCCGGAGGAGGAGGATTAAAAATTCAGAAATCGTCTCAGTTGTGAGCTTGAATCCTTTCATTCAAAACGATGTACAAAGTGCAATTTTGCGGATAGAGTGGAACAAATGTTAAGAAAACGTTGGTGATTTTCATTAAACATGATTTATATTTAAAAATGTATTTTAAATAAATCAATCCGGAACTATGACATCTATATAAGTTGCATTTTTCTATCTATAATTTTTTTCTTCTCTTGGCTAAGTCGGTTCCTTATTTAAACAGCTGAAACAAATCAGACTATCTATTTGAGATGTTGCGTTCATTAATATTCGATGTGACGTCGTGAGACCACGGGTAGCGTGAATCAACATATAAACTAGTATCAAATCTAATAATTTTATTTTAAAGTTACTTTTGGTTATCATAGATTACAAAATAAGCAATAATTTATGTACAGAATATTACAGACGTGAGTAAATTTATAGGATGGTGTTTGAGACAGCCATGGCAGGTAGAAATTACAGTCACTTAGAGCAACGGCTCTACTGAAATCTATCGAATGTTCAATAATTGAAAGTTCATGAGCATCCGCTAATCTCCAATAAACTCGAACAGTTCAGATACGAGAGTTATGCTCTCCTAAAACAGTTAAAGCGAAGCGTACAGCTTCTTAACTCTGCTTCTCTCAGCTACACAACTGGCCGTATGGGACCCAGTTATTTCTAAAACCGATCCGAAGATCCAGCACTCGAAACACGTTGCTATGATCGGAATCCGATCAATAAATGATCATCGATCGAAAATCAACTCACTCTTTTCTTTTTTGCGGCCGCTTGAATCTCGTTTTCCTAGGGACGAGGTCCGCCCAACATGTTAAGATTTCAGTCCCAAATCGTGAGGTCCACCAATGAGGTCTACCTTTCACCAGGTGGTTTATTTATGTCCTGTGACAGTCTTGGCTATTAGCTGTATCGTCTGTGGATAGTCTTGTCTCAGTTCAACTGAGAAGGGTCATCCATCACTCCTTCTTATTTGGGAGTTTCCTAAAAGGTTTTGTATGCCAAGTGTCATAAGATATGGATTGAAAAGAAGCTCTTTGTACGAATTGTCTTGTGGAGTTTTACCGACAGGTCCAGGTGGCTACTTTGGCGGAGCCGATTTTAGCAGCTGTTCTGGAATCTTCACAGCACCCCTACAAAAAGAGGAATTTCGGGGCCAAATGGCTCCACAATTCTACATCGATAATCAATCTAACAGACAAAGGAGGCTAGACTAAGCCTACTCCTAAGATTTTATACCTGCGTCATTTATTTACACATCGAATATACTAAGAATAGGAATACAAATTACACAAAATTTTATTTACAATTTTTCAGATTTGCAGTCTATAGTCTGCTCAAACAGTCGACATGGGCATTTCCTTCCCAGGCCTGGGCACAATTGTATAGTTAAACGGTTGCAAGGATAAAGCCCACCTCATTAGTCTGGGATTATTCCCGGCATTCGTTTTGATCCAGACTATCGGGTTGTGATCCGTTTCTATTTTGAATTTTTGCCCATCAAGATAATAACGTAGTTTCTTGATGGCAAAAATGATGG
Organism: Araneus ventricosus; assembly: GCA_013235015.1. Lineage (NCBI taxonomy): Eukaryota > Metazoa > Arthropoda > Arachnida > Araneae > Araneidae > Araneus > Araneus ventricosus. The sequence continues at coordinate 218,693 of BGPR01001289.1, read as the reverse complement.
CTGCGCATTCTCGTTCTGTCGCGCTATAGCTTTTTTCGGGACCTGAAAATTTCTTACTTAAATACAAGATAGGATGTTCTTCCCCATTTATTCTTTGTGTTAAAATAACTCCAACTTCGAGATTTGATGCATTCGTTTGCACAATGAATTCCCTCTTAAAATCTGGTGCAAACAATACCGGATTTTGCGTCAGTTTACCTTTTACTTTTTCTAGGGACTTCTCCATTTCTTCCGTCCACACGATGCTTTCCTTCCGCATTTTACCTCTTAGTGCGCTCGTTAAGGGTTCGACTAATGATGCGTAGTTTTCAATATAACGGGAATAATACGCAATCATGCCTAGAATTTTTCTGATTTCAGTTTTGGAACGGGACGCAGGAAAATCCAAAACCGCTTGAATTTTTGCTTCTATCGGTGATCTACAACCTCCTCCTACCATGTGACCTAAATATTTTAAGCAATCCTGTGCAAATTTGCACTTAACTGGTTAAATTTTGAATTTGGCACTTGCTATTTTACCCAAAATCTCATCTATATGCTTCATATGGTCTTGCCATGTGTTAGAGAAGATGGCAATATCATCCAGATACGGCACGCAATACTGCTCACACCCTTGTAACAAGGTTGCTATGAACTTACTAAAGCAATAAGGCGCATTTAGTAATCCGAAAGGCATGGTCAACGGTCTGTAAGATCCAAATGGTGTCGAAAATGCAGCATATCTCTGAGCCTGTGTTGACAACAGATTTTGCCAGTAACCTTTCGTCAGATCATTGACCGTAATATATTTGGCGCTGCCCACTGCTTCAACTCTCTCTTCAATGTTTGACAAGGGAAAGTATTCTGCACGGGTTACTGAATTTAACTTCCGATAATCTATGCAAGGGCGCGGATCTCTTCCCGGTGCTTCAACTAAGATTAATGGGCTGCTGAAATCTGATTCTCCCACCTCGATTACCCCTAAATTCAGCATGCGTATAATCTCTTGCTTCAAGATCTCCGTTTGGTGAGGTGAGGTTCTATGAGGCCTAATTCGAATAGGCTGATCTGAAATTAATACAGTGTTATGTTCGATTAGGTCGGTTCGACCTGGATCGTTAGAAAGCAATTTCCTATGACGGTTCAGAACTCTTTCTAACTCTCCTAACTCCTCCGGAGTGGATTTTTCTTCTAAACTACCCTCTCTGACTATTTCGTCAAAGTCGTAAATATCTGGGTTTGCGTTTGGATATATACAATTTCCAAATCCACGTCATTTGGCTCGGGGCCTACAGGTTCGCTTAATAAGACATTTACAATTTCTGCCTTTTTGTGATAGGGTTTAAATAAATTTACGTGGAAAATCTGGGATTTTTCTCTCCTGTTTGGAAGGCTAACAAGGTAATTTGTCTCAGATATCTGGCTAATTAGGGTACCCAGTCCCATCCGTCTCACAACTAATTTATTTGGCTTAATTGTTGCCATTACCAAAACCAAATCTCCTGGTTTAAACTTTCTCTCTGCAGTTCCCCTGTCATACCATTTTTTTCGCTTGTCTCAGGCCTTTTCCGTGTTCTCGATTGCTAGATCCTGACATTTTTACCCGATTTATTAAGGTAAAAACATACTCGGTCACTGGGTTTTCTTCCTCTCCTAACTCCGTCCATTTTTCGAACAGTAAGGTCTCTGGAGTTCTTAGGTTTCGACCATGCACTAACTCCACAGGACTAAATCCAGTCGATTCGTGAGTTACGGTTCTCAACGTTAAAAGTGAAAATGGCAAAGTTCTTTCTCAATTTTCTCCGCTTTCATAGCATAACACCCTTAAAAGACGTTTAATAGTTCTGTGTAACCGTTCCACGGCATTTGATTGGGGTCGATGAACGGACGAATGTACCGCCTTAATCCCGAATTTCTCTAGAAAGGTTTCGGTCAACTCACTCGTGAAATTTGTCCCGAGATCCATCTGTAATTATCTGGGAAAACATAAGCTACTGAACACTTGCGCCAATAACGGACGCAGATTTCACATCCGCCAATGGTATAGCATCTGGATACTTGGATGATAAACACATCACTGTTAACAGATATTTGTTCCTATTATCGGACTCTGGCAAGGGTCCTACTATATCCACGTTTAATCTAGCAAACACCTCCGAAATTATTGGTACTAACTTTAACGGAGCTTTTTTCATCTCTCCCGATTCACCCACCCTCTGACACGGATGGCACGTTTTTACAAATTCTTCTGTGTCTCTTATATAATATTTGGCCAAAAATAATAACGAAGTATCTTATCCTTCGTCTTCGTGGTTCCCAAGTGCGCGGCTACGCCCTCATGACACAATTTTAAAATATCTAAACGCAATTCTACCGGAATGACCAATTGCTTTCTAAGAACATCTCTGTGGTCCTTGACCTTCCGAAATAACACTTCCATCTCTATTTTGAACTCTTCATTGTTATCTTTCTCCCCCTTCTTCCAACACTCTGCTAGAGACGGGTCATTTTTCTGCGTGTCCTTGAAAACCTCCCGACTCACTTTTATCAAATATACGGGGTTTTCTGCTTATGCTTCAGGTAATTCATACGCGTCTTATTGCTGTGATTTCGGCACTAAGCTCTTCCTTACTCCCGGTGCTTCTGTTTCCCTTCATTTCTTTTGCAGTTTTGCGATTTGAGAGCGCGTTACCACTGCGCTTATCTGCTGGGGCTCTATCTCTTTCTGATTTATGATTAACTGGGTTTAGTTCCCCATCAGGTAATGGTCCATATTGACGGATTTTTCCAATACCGCCTCCTTTGTATTAACGGCCACCATCTCCGGCAATTCCAATCTAATATTAGCCAAGGGTAAATACGCCAAATCGTTGGATAACGGGCTTTTACCCAGACAAATTCTCCGGTAAATGAATTTGGATCGACTACTTTACTTGGGGCCAAGTCTATACTTGCTCCCGTATCTCTTAATATTGCAATTCCCATCTCATTGACTTGTCCTTTCCTAACATACGGTTCAAATGACGGACCCAAATCACCTTCCGTAACAATATGACTAATTTTTGCGTCAAATTTCCGTTTTAATTTCGGACATCTGGGCCTTAAGTGCTCCGTGCTTCCACATTCCTAACATTTTAAGGTTCTAGGCTTTTCATAGGCCTTCCCTCGATCTTTTTTGTCTCGTGAATTCTGATCACGCCAACTAAATGATTTCTCTTCCGAATTCTTCCGTCCGTATTTTTCTCGAGGACCCTCGGTTTATCTGCCTTTTTCTCCTCCGCGGTTTTTACTACCTACGGCTTTTTGTTAATTCGGTGCACCGATTCGTAGTCATCATATTTCTCTGCCAAAATTTCGGGATCGCAAAATTTGCTCCACGAATCTAAGAGTTTTTCTTTCATCTTTGGGGAAGCGCGTTTTTTCACTTGATCCGTTATCATCATATCCTTAAGTCCCTCGAAGTCTTTAACTTCCAGAGTTCCTATCCAACCGTCTAAATTAGTCCTTAGATCAAATATTAAATCTTTCCACAAAGTCCATGTGGTCGTTGGAAATTCATGAATTTAGTATGGAGTGTTTCCGCGTTCAATTTAAACCGCTCTAACAGTTTAGCCTTAACAAAATCATAGTCGGTTATTTTATCTACGGGAAACTTAATTATCTGCTCCGCTAATTTGACTGGTAATAAGCCTAACAGGTGGTTCACCCACTCGGTTTCTTCAATTTCTGCCATCTTGGCATGTCTTTCAAATAAATTTAGATATAAGGTCATATCCGAATTCTCCATATCAAATTTGTGCATTACACTCTTTAATGAGGTCGCCACTTTCTTTTCTCTAAAGCTAGAATTTAAACTGCTCATTCCACTTTGCGGTTGCAATTTTAATTTTTCAAGTTCATATTGCCTGTCGCGTTCTAACTCGTTTTTCCTCTCTGTCTCTTCTCTATCGTTACTTAACACTTTAATTTGCGCGAGCGCGAAATCATTATGAAAATCTGGCGATTCTTTAATTTCCTTAATTATGGTTCTTGTCCCATCGGTACTCGCAATATTAACTTCACATTCTCTTGCCAAAAGAATTAAATCCGCTCTAGAATAGTTTGCTAAATCAGCCATCTTAACTTGTGCCTAATTCCTCGAACTAAATTATCAAATACAATTTTCCCACTTCGATACACAATTCACAATAAATACAATCCTCCAAAATACACAATGCACAATAAATACAACCCCAAAATACACAATGTACAATAAATACAATCCCACAAAATGCACAATTTAAATTCAAATACACCAAATTTTTACTTCGATTTCTACCTCTTTAACTTTAGGAAAGTAATTTCACTAATAACTTTACAACAATGCTAACAGGCCTAGGGGAAAAAATATGACACACGTTCACTTTTCAAATTTCTCCTTTTAACTTTACACATAAGAAATTTAACTCTAAGAATTACAGATTAATTTTTCTCAAAAGTTCTAATTGCAGGATTTGTTTAAAGTTTTCCAAACAATCTTAAATTCAATTAAATTTTCTTAAAGGAATCATAAATTTTTATAAAACATTTAATAGCCTCAATTATCGAAAAGATTGAAATCGAGCTCACCCATTTGACGCTGTAGATTCTCGTAGGTTCAGCAGGGGACACTTCCGGCTCGATGTGGGTGTAGATTTCTAGCAAGGACTAACTTCCAGGGCTTGTTGGGGCTTTTCCATCGCGCAGAAGATCACTTCCTTCAGTAGCATCCGGCTTGAAGTCAGGCTAGTTGTTTCCACAGGCTTCTCATCAATCTTGGCTCAGCAGCATATGCGTCTTCTTCTCACAACAGGATCCGTAGTAGCATCAAGATTTCTTCAGCAGGGCATTTACGTCTCCCATCCATAACCAGCTGCCACCATAATTTTAGATAACTAGTATTTATTTAGCTGTCACATCGTGAGACCACGGGTAGCGTGAATCAACAGCTAAGCTAGTATCAAATCTAATAATTTTAGTTTAAAGTTACTCTTGGTTATTATGGATTACAAAAGAAGCAATAATTAATGTACAGAATACTACAGACGTGAGTAAATTTACAGGATGGTGTTTCAGACAGCCTCTGCAAGTAGAAATAACAGTTACTTAGAGCAACGGCTCTACTGAAATCTATTGAATGTTCAATAATTGAAAGTTCATGAACATCCGCTCATCTCGAATAAACTCGAACAGTTCAGATAAGAGAGCTATGCTCTCCTAAAACAGTTAAAGCGAAGCGTACAGCTTCTTAACTCTGCTTCTCTCAGCTACACAAATGACCGTATGGGACCCAGTTATTTCTAAAACCGATCCGAAGATCCAGCACTCGAATCATGATGCTATGATCGGAATCCGATCAATAAATGATCACCGACAGAAAATCCACTCCCACTTTTCTTTTTTGCCGACGCTTAAATCTGGTTTTACTAGGGACGAGGTCCGCCCAACATGTTAAGATTTCCGATCCAATTCGTGAGGTCCACCAATGAGGTCTTCCTTTCATCAGGTGGTTGACTTATGTTCAGTGACAGTCTTGGCTATTAGCGGTATCGTATTTGGATAGTCTTGTCTCAGTTCAACTGAGAAGGGACATCCATCACTCCTTCTTAATTGGGAGTTTCCGAAAAGGTTTTGTGTGCCAAGTGTCACTAGATATGGAGTGAAAAGAAGCTCCTTGTACGAATTTTCTGGTGGAGTTTTGCCGACAGGTCCAGGTGGCTACTTTGGCGGAGCCGATTTTAGCAGCTGTTCTGGAATCTTCACATCGATCATAAAATCATTCGATGTACATTTTTTTTGGTTACGCCACAGAATTTTTTTGCTGTACAGATACTACTTAATATTTGTTATGGTGTGACTAAAAAATATTAATTTGGGCCTAACCCTATATCTGAAAATAAATACATATAAATTGGCACTGTGATCGTATAAATGATTAGGACACCAAAGGCAAGAGCACGAAATTGAGTTAGACAAGAAAAACACTATTTATTCACAATTAACCACGACATTTCTGTAGAACAAAAATTTGACAAATTAAAATCTCTATATATCATTGAAACGCGTGTACGCAAAATGTGTCTAGTATAAAAAAAATGTATCAGTATAGGGATACGTTGAACGAAAATATTATTTTAAATGTTACTATAAAAATGTTGCAACATATTGGGAAAAAGGAAGCTTCAACTGCATTTGAAAAAAAAGTCTTACCAAAGCATGCTTAAAATCAGGATGAACACTTCGAAGCTCGAAGCCGAGATCTCCATCACGCTACACTTCGGTATTAACATCTTAAATGAAGAATTCCTTGGGACAATATGTCCTTAAAAGCACATGGCAGTCGTTTCAATTCATCTCACGAAAATATGATTGGAATACTAAGATAGCAACCCGTGAAAACAGGAATCAAGAAAAAAGGAAGGCGACATCACTTCACATTCATTCTTCACCTCTCCAACACATCTAGCCGAACGCACCCGGAGAAACACGTGTGTTCCACCTGTTGCCATACATACTCTTCTTAACAGAAACCTGTTCTAACGCAAGTCCAACTAGAACATTAGTCTGTGCACTTTCGGTCCAACTATAACATTCCTGTGAACCTTCAGTCCAACTATAATGAAAAAAAAATATTTTAGTTTCATTAACTAATAGTTTGTTTTTTAAAAATATACTACATAATTGTTATAGTTAAATATATATAAAAAATATAAATCTATATTTAATAGATTGCGGAACTTTCGCTCCCATTTGTGTAATTAAGCTTTAAAATTTGGAAATTATGCAGATTACAAATAAGTAAATTCTGGCTGAGTCACAAATAGTGATGTGGGGTGGGTTAATACACAGTGTGTAGGTAAATATTTTTTGTGTATTTACCCAAAGTCTGGGTAATACCCAAAAATGGGTAAAAAGACGTTATTTGAGAATGGTGATACTCAAATAACTTTAACTCAATTAACTAAAATGAAACGTAAAATTTATAAATCTTCTAAAAAGAGGGAGTGTGGAATGCAAATAAAAGTATTTACGAATGGTGATTTAAAATGAAACAAAATTCATAAATATCCAAAAACTGGGTATTTTGCAAAAAAGTGTTTGTGAAGTATGAATTAAATTAAACATAAAATTTATAAATAACTAAAAACTTTGTACTTTGCAAAAAAAGTACTTGCGAATGGTGATTCAAAATGAAACATTAAAATTTATATATATAAAACATAAGGTATAATATTTTTAAATTAAAGTTCTGACCAAATTTTTAAAAAAAATTTTTAACCAAATTTTTCAGAATAAAATATTTCAGAAATTAAACGGGATCGGAGAATAATTTATTTTTTCTCGTTTGAAGCAAATTAATGGAATAATAATTTTGAAAAATGTTTATGAGATAGGGCCCTTGAAATTTCTGATTCTTAATTTTCTCTCAATTCCGTGCTACAAGTCAATCATTCTTGTTTTGATTTAATGAAGTTATTTACTCACTTCACATGTATTAATATTATGGTAAATTTTATGCTGTAAAGAAAAATATTTCAAAGCAAAAAAGGACTTGCTTGGAATATAAGTAAAACTGTAATGTTGAATACAAAGATTCTAATGTAACCAGATTGGAGAAAAACGTAAAAAAAAAAATTCAAATATCTTTTTGAATAAAAAAAAAGAGTTTTTGAAAGGGATGAAATTCTTCAATTCAGAGTAAATCTTCAAATAATATAAGAGTTTAAGCAATAACTACTATTTAAAACATGAACTATAATTTTTTAAACTGTTAGATCTGAAACATCTGCTAACTTTTTATCAGAAATGTTTGGTTCTTTGACTGATTAATCCAAAATGAATTAAGAACAATTGTATTTTTCTTTTTAGTTTCCATTATCAGCTGTTTATAATTTTAAAACCAAATTCAAAATTCACTTTTTTAAATTTAGTTTTTTTAAAAAAAGAGTTTCTTTTAGTTAAAATAACTCTTTTTTGAAAAATGTAGCGATACATAATTATTAATTTACTCATTGTAATTTAAAAAAAGGTTGACATTTAAATCACGTATTTTATGTCCGACCAATGATGTAATATTGCATTTGATTTTTCTGATTAATTTTTCAGTTTTTATAAAAGTTAATTAATTTAATTTTTATTGATTAAATTAGATTTTAAATATTTTTTTGAATTAAATTATTTTATCTATCTGGGTATTTATTAACATACCAGCACATGTATTTTATATGAATAGAGTTAACTGAAAAATAAATACACAGGTAAATGGTATCTATCCGTGTAAATACCTACCCTGGGTACCCTTAAAAATAAATACCCAGGCATTTTACATCACTGGTCACAAACAGGGTGTCTACAAATTATGGATTCTTTTTCTACATGACTGTGTTAAATGCTTTTTAATAAAAAGTATTAAAAATAAGAAGCAGATTCCCAAAACTATTTTCCTGCAATCCTAGAAATATTTTTCTGGACTGCCTTAAATAGAGTTTTTAATTTATTTATAAAGGGATACAACTAGGGATGTAACGAATAGTGATTTGGCCGAATACCAAATTTTTAACTTTTGGTTGTAAATGAAATATTTTTCAAATTCAAAAAGAAGACAAATTAAGATTAAATAAAGTTGATTTTTTATTATTTGTATATTTAAAAATATTTTAATGCTTTTAAGTATATTTTGTAATATTTTAAATACCTTAATTCCAATAATATGAAATGAGAAACCCTCTTTATTTTGGGATTACTTCAAAGAAATGAAAAAGTCGTCATTATTTGGATGACAGTGACAAACAAAATTAAATGGATTAATTAAAATTACTAGAAGTAAATTACTATTTTGATAAAGAACTTCTAATAGATAGGATGGAATGTCCACTTAATTGGTGGGAACAAAATTTCCAAGGTTCGCAAATTTAGCAAGGAAATATCTTTCAGCACTGCGAATGTTATATAGTGAAAATTTATTTTCTAAAGCTGCTAATATATATGAAACAGACTTCTTCATGGAAAAAATTCACATGTTCTTCGTGTTTTAAGAATTGTTTAGTATACTTCAAATAATATTTATTTTTTAGGATAAATTATGTATTTTAATTTATTATCTTCAGTAAAAGATAAAGCCTTTTTCAGTGAATGAGTGAAACTACTTGATACGATGTGTGTGTGTGATTTGAAAAAACGTATTTTAAGAGGTATACAAGCTCAAAAATAGAAATTAAACATGAGAAGACTCACCAGAACTTTATGTTTGAAGAATCGCTTAGTGTGCTTATAATATTTTTTGGATAAATCGTGTATTGTAGTATATTTTCTTCTGTTAAGGGTAATGATTTGTGTAGGGTCTGTTGATGAATTGGAGGAGAAGGACAATAAATCTCTTATTATTGAAACAACGCATATATGAGAGCCCAAGTAGACAAATTGCAATATGCTTATAAATCAAAGTTCTATCGATTGCCTTAGATCTCGAGGCTACTACGAAGACATGAAATTACTGAAAGTTCTGTTAATGATTTTATTCAAAATTGCACAGAATTAGATTTCTTTAGTAACTTAGGAAGACCCCTTGAAAAAATATACAGTTAAAAGAAATTATTAATTGATACAACAAATCAATTTTAAAAGAAAAGTAATAAATGATAGTAAGTTAATAGTTCTTTTTATCTCTTCCTACATTTTTTAAATCTCTACCTAGTTTTTTTTTAAATTTCTTCCTGAAATTTGCGTATTTTTTAATTATCTATTTTTCATTGCTTATTATTATATCTTTGTGCTCCCTTTTCAAACTGTGTAAAGCATCCCCTCTTGAAATTCAGAAACTCTGGTCACTTTAATTTACTTTTTCTACAGATAAACCGAAAATCTTAAATCAAAATTCAGTACATTTAAATAAATAAATCCTGCAAGAGAGTGTCTTTCCTCTTACCTCCTGGTTTATTGTATATATTTGTTTATATTTACTTTATATATTATTTCATACAGTTTTCTACAGGTTTTTATAGCTTTCTCTTATGGACGAAACCCCGTTTTAGAAGCAGAGACGTAAAAATTTCAAATGTAAAAACTGTTTGCTTGTTCGTACGGAGCGCGTATTGATACATCACAAATCAAAGGCATGTATCAATACGCCATGAAGAATACGCTACTGCGTATACTGCTTAACGCAGGGTTTATCAGAGAGAGCTGTGCGCCGATTAGCAGTAGGAAGGTGGTTTTGCGATGCTGGATTTAAACAAATTGGCGACATCAGGACCATCCATACGTTCCGAAATCTCCCCACTGATTAATAAATTCAGTCCGAATGTCCATGTTGTCAATTATAATTGGCGCTGATCTCAATGGACATAATACCCTCTGGGGCTATATATCAAATGACAATCGAGGCAAAGACATCTTGGACTTTATCCTGGCTAATAACTTAAACATCATCAATAAACCAGATGCTCTACCATCCTTCCAGAGAAATAACAGTGTTGGCTGGCCAGACCTGCCCTTATGCTCCCAATCACTTATAGATTCTTCCATTAATTGGGAGGTCTTAGAAGAAATCTCCTTAAGCGACCACAGGTATATAGAAACAACAATTGCATGAACAGTAGCTAATCAATTTTACAAAAGATCCAAGACACGCCATGGGAATCACCTTAGATTTCTCAATATCCTTGGTAAAGAAATTTATCATCTAGAAAGAAAAATAAAAGCAGCCAAAAATTCAGTAGAACTGAATAACGCCACAATAGAACTGCAAACATTAATCATAAATGCATGCAACAGAAGTTTCAAAATCAAAAAGCAACTACTCATAACAAAACCAAACTGGTGGACAGAGCAGCTAGAAATTCATAAAAAGAAAGTTAGAGCACTAATAAGGAGAGGACAACGGGCGCCGGAAATTCAAAGGCAAGCAAGATACCAAGTCTTTAAGAAAGAGAAAGCGAAGTACAAAAGACATATTAAGCAAGCAAGGAATATGGGGTGGAGAAAATTCTGCAGCGCAGCCTCCCATCCGTATGGGAAGCAGTACAGGGCGGCGTTTCGAAAATCAGTTTTCCCATCTCAAATCCCGTACCTGATAAACGGAGACCCAAAGGGAAGTCTGCAAGAGGCAGCACAAAACATCCTGGACCAGATTTTCTTTTCCCCTGCCAATCCCACAAATTACACTCTATCCACTTCAACACAGCCACCTGATTGTCCATTCTCCCCCAAGAAATCTCGGCGGTAATAGAACATCTTCCGTCAGGCAAGGCCCCGGTTATAGATGGAATCGACAACCTCCTAATTAAAATCATTCATAAGCGCTTCAATAATATCTTTCCAACCCTCTTCAACAAGTGCCTGCAACTAAGCTGCTTCCCGGATTCCTTGAAAATAGGAAATATTATCTAATTCCAGAAAGGAAGAAAAGACCAGCGACTGGCCTTCTCTTATCGTCCTATTTCACTCTTACCGACAATAACCCTTCAACCGGCTGGAACGTAGAAAGTCGCTCTCCGATGACTATGCTAAAACCGGCTCCGTCGCAGAAAGTCGCTCCTCAATAGTTACTCTAAAACCGGCTTCGACGTAGAAAGTTGCTCACTGTTTATCGCCCGAAAACCGGCTCCGACGTAGAAAATCGCTACTGCTTTCCCCCTCGCTTATAATAGGCGAGGCGAGGCAGCTGCTTCTCAAGGTCGTATTGTGGTTGTCACTGGCAATTAGAATTTGGGTGGTCACTTTTGGGGGAATAAACTTTTCAGGAAGAGGAATAACGTTATTCATGAGAACCAGAGGTATATCAGGATTGCTTGGCGATGTTGAACAAGAACTTTATCATTGATTAAAATATTTGGATTTTTCAGTGCAAATTTAATATCGAGCAGAAAACTAGTAGAATTGTAAAATTGGCATAAATTTTCGTGAAATCAGGGAACTCTGTCATGTTTACAGCGATCATTAACATTTAATTGTTACTGGTTCACATGACAGGGTTTGAATTTTCAAAACTTGCTTGATGAAATATGAAAAGTACATAAAAACTTTTAAAAGTGCTTTTTTTAAAATGCAATAAAAACTAATTTTTTTTTATTTGCAAGTTTTTAAAATTTTCTTTTGTCTAAATAATAAAAGCGCGGCAAATATTAATATAAATAAAAGTCATTGTATGCATGTTCCACATCTCCTAATCCACTTGACCGATTTTAATGAAACTTATTATTTAAGTCAAGAGAAAGATTACTGTCAACTTTTCAAAGAGCAAAAGTTACTAAAACATCCAGTTAATTAATAATTGACACAAATTTTGCCATTTTACCGCATTAACTTCTGAGAAATTTATCCCCCACGAGATATATTTTTATACTATCTTAAAATTCAAAATTTCTACCTTTTCAATGATACCAACTTTGTGCCAGTTTTCCTTCAGATTTTATTCCTTTTTAAAATTTAATTTAAAAATAATTGAATAGATGCAGACCATTTTGAAATTAGCAAATTTATAGATACTTTATTTCTAGGCAACGGTGTGACTTCGAACTACTAAACCTTTATTTTTTAACCACAAAATATTAAAAATTAATCAATATTTTGTCATTTTTCGGAGATATCTTTCCAAAATATGAAGTCACAAAAATACTTATACTCAATTTTAAAGTTTAAAAAACTAAACTTTTCAGTGACACAAATTTCATTTGTGTTTCATTTATTTTGTTCACTTTTTAAAAAAAATTGTCAAGATTAATATTTACACACAGTTTGCAAAAATATGTTCATGTGCGTGTGGGAGGACCATTGGAAGCGCACAGCCTCAAGGGGCTTTAATCTTCCAATTCAAATTGCAATATAAGTGGTTAGTGGCATGATATAATTGTTTGCACCTAATTAGAGAATTTAGGGACATTTAATTTAAAAAAGGACAGGAGAATAAGCTTTTTTTTAAAATTAGGATATGTTCTTGCATTAATTAATTGAAAAACAGTCGAGTTCGCATATTTGGTATTGGTGACTTATAATATCATCAGTTTCATACAAATGTGTATTTATATATATATATATATTATCATAAACAGATTGTTTATAAATGAATTTAAGGAATGAGGTCTCACCTCTGATGTGAAAGTCATGTCGGGCGGGGGGGGGGAAGAGCAAGTAGGACTTAATTTGGGGTGCTACGAATCGCAGTGATGGTACTGGCATCTAGTTTTTAATAGATTATTTATTATTATTATTTATTTATTTTCTTTTATAATAAGCTTTGAAGATTGGCAGGTCGTGATCTTTTCTGGTGTTCACTTAGTCCAGTGTTACAATGTTGGGCCGAAGCGCCTTGGCAAGAATCATAAGCTTCTCCCAGGGAGCTATCTGCTCCAGGTTAAATCCTAATAGCTCGGATATTTTGAATTTCCTGAAAGATTTTATTTATTTCATCCAGAGACTTCATGCATCAGAATTCAATGCAGGGTTGCCTGTTTCATGCAATCCTCCCATTTCGAAGAAGGAAGGTAACACTAGCAGGTGGGGGCAGCTTTTGACTGAGTTGGGGGGGGGGGTGATTGATTATTCTTTCACCTGACGGTGTGAGGAGGTAGTGGTGGGTTTGTTTACGTTTTCGCCTGACGGGGTGGGCGCGACGCGGACGCCTGGTAAAAGTTGGATTAAGGTTACAATTTATAATTTCTAGTTGCAGCACAAGGATTTGTCTGGTTTTAATATTAAATAACAAGAATACATACTAGAAGCTGTTACCAGAATGCTTAACAAAAAATTCAGAAAGAAATTAAAGAAAGTTTTAAAGAGGCAATTCATGAGTTGATTAATTTTTTTTTTTATCAGGAACTACTATTTATATTTATTTTTTTTGCTTTATAATTGAAAAATTTTACTTTTTTTTTGTCCCCAAAACGTTTATAAAACCTTTTTTAAACCTTACCTACGGTGAAAATTAGCTATCAGCAATTTTAAAATCTTACAGGTCAATTAAGATATTCTCATTTCAATTAAAAAAACGTTTAAAGACGATAAAAGAATTTTATGCATTACAGTATTTTCTATAAAGTATTTTCACACTAAAATCAATATAGAACTATGAGTATTTATAATCCCGAGGCAACGCTAGGGCATATCAGACTAGTATATTAATATAAATAAAACTAATTGGGTATTTATGCTTAGATATGTGATCTTCTGAAGCCACTGTACCTATTAGAGCCAATTATACAAACTTATCATTTAAACAAGAGGAACATTTTGTCAATACATTTCGATGTCCAAAGTTAATTAAACAGTCAGTATTTGAAATTAACCGAAATCACGATTTTCACAGTAACTTCGGAGACATGTTATCTTCAATTATTTTATACCATCTTAAACTACAAAGTTTACCTTTTTCAAGTAAGACTAATTCTAGGTGTGTAATTTTTCCCCGACCTTATTATTTTTAAATTTAATAACTTGATTGCATGTAAATGATTTTGAAATGAACAAAGATTTATAGATACTTCGTTGCTAGGCAATGATGAGGACTTTGAACTAATCATACTTTATATCTTTTCATTTTTGTAAATATTTAATATAAAGTAAATTTCATAGTCAACTTTTCAAAGAACCAAAAGTTAATTAAAACTTTTAATTAGCAAGAATTAAGCAAGATTTTGCTTTTTTCCGCGTTATCTTTAAGAGTATCTCACAATAACTATCTTCATAGAATGGACAATTTTTTCAGTTTGTTTACGTGACCTGTAACACGTATTTTTCAGTGTAATGCTTTAAACCAACGGATCTCCAAAGACGCAATAAAGTCAATGTTTTTTAATGTAAGATAAGCAAATCCTAAAACTTGTCCATATTAAAGATTCAACAAAACAATATTTGCAGTGACACAAAAATTCATTTCACATTCAATTTGATTCTCTCATTTCAAATTTTTTTAAAAAAATTACATTATATTATAAAATTTACAATTTGTAAAAACACTTTTTTATTGTTGAAGAACAAAAATCAAACGATAAGCTATTGCGAGTACACATTCACAGAATTCTGGAATAGAACAAGTTTAAAGCAGAAGATTTCATAATTTATATCAGAACAACCCAATGATCTGGTTTATTTAATACTTTTAAAGTTAAAATTAACCATTTAATTAATTCTAAGGGATCGTCAAAACCTTTCTTATGACTTTAATATTAATGAACGAAAACTTAAATGAAGTAAAAAACGTTTCAGACGATAAAAGAATTTTTGTGTATTTTATTTTGCCTTATATATAAGTTTTCATCTAAAATCATTACATAAAGACTTGCTAATCAGAGCAACGCTCGGCATTATAATGATTTCTTTATAAAAAGTAAAATTTAATTGGTGCCCATTCATATAGAATTTCGTTTTTTTTTATTGCAAAGTAGAATTGAAAACCTCTGGATGAATTTTTTAATTCATTTTCAATTACTTAGCATTTGACTTTAGTAAAAGCGTTTTGACCAGTTATTATATTTATTTTTCACTATATATTTGCTCATTTAAGCGCATTTTTATTATAGAAATTTCTTTTATAAAGATATTTTTCCTGTTGTCAAATATATTCTTCTACTGCATTTTATTACAAGCGTTCTAACAATTTTCTCATATTTTTAATTTAATTCTTCTTTTTGTTTTCCTCGGATCGAGAGAAAAAAAACATTTTCTCTATATATTTTCCAAATCCACCTTCATGATGAAAGTTACTACCTAATGTAACGCAGTTTTTTGTATATATACAAATGATATCGCTTAAAAATAGTAAAGGATTAAATATAATTAAATGCATTCTGGAAGATTTCTAAACATAATCTAATTTCTGAAGTATAAATCATGACCATACAACTTGCCATACAGGGTAGTTGTTTTATTTTTACTAAAATCGTTTACAAAAAAATCAACGCGTTGATAAAGTGACATTAATATTTACTTAACACAGTAGTTTAGCTTTATTTGCGCACTTGTCTTTGAACTGAAAAAAAAATAAATATATTATTATAGCAGTTATTTTCTTTTCTTACAGAAATCTTGAAGATAGAAAATATTAAGAACATGTCACATGTAT
>BGPR01001289.1:154175-200406 GCA_013235015.1 Araneus ventricosus | reverse complement strand
CTATTGCCACGGATTGGTTAGGTGTATAAGCGGATTTAAATTTCTGAACCAGCATTTCATCAATATCAAAAATTTTTCTTAACTTTGGATTTTGATGCGTTTTTTTATCAAATTTATCCGAATTCTCAAAATGCAGAAATTTCATTAACAAGCCATATCTTTTCTCACTCATAATTTGCCCAAAAAAGGGAGTGCTTAAAATCGGTCTTTTACTCCAGTACCATGCTTCTACAGATTTTGACACCATTCCTTGAAGTAAAAGTAAACCAAGGAATAAATTTAGTTCTTTGATGTCCGTATTTTTCCAATTTAATGCTCTTGATGATGGTGTCAGATCGGACTTGTTGAAAAAATCTTCCGCATATCTATTTGTTTCCTCCACGATGAAGCTCATAATTTTCTCATCGAAAAATATGCTAAAAAACGTCATTGGATCATCTGTGTTTCCAAGCAAAATTTTTGTCGAGGGATTGATTCCAGGAGTTGAAGTAAATTGAAAATTTGGAGGAGCAGGTGTAGATGCATGTATGTCGATAGGACACCAATAACGAGCTGAATTTAAAGTATCATCGTCAGATTCACTCTCCGATGAAGAATAATCATCTTCAGAAGCTGAAATTAAATCCTAGCAGTCAGAATGGTCTGAACTGGAATCCATGCCAAGTTCAATAGCCTTGTGATAAATATAATGTTAAAACACTTTTGTCGGAGCAATTCAACTGTAGATTTCACTAGTATATTAAAAGGAATCAGAAAATGCTTTTTCACATTTTACTAATGCAATCAGCACAATCCTTTGTTCAAATAGGAAAATATTAATAAGGTCTACTCGAGTTCCCTGCGCAATGCTCTTCCCTCGAGTTGCTAGACCTTTCGAAAAGAAAATTTTTGACAAAAAAACTTAAGTACGTTTGGAATGAAATTTCTAAGAATAAGAATTAAGAAAGCTGCTCATACAAGTTCAACTGCCTTAGAGAAAGACGCCTCACAGAATGAAGGTTCTGTGTTCTGTTTGTAAAAATGTGTACTTTTATGACGAGAAACAACATTGGGTACTGAAATAGCCTCTAATGATTGCGCACTCTTCTAGCCATATGGTAAACATGTGATCTATTGATAGAAAAATGCATTCATTTGTGAAAAATTGTATGAACTCAAAGTGTGACGGAATGTTGCCACCCTACACAAGGGGCCATCTATCTACTATTGTTGTTCCCCTCTATTGTTAAGATGTTTACTTTGTTTGTAGAGCCTATCTTGATGTACCTTGACCTTTGTTAGAACTACACATACGACAGTAAAGCACACCGTTGAGAGACGACTATCACTGATTGATCACTTGTGTGAAAAAAAGAGGATTATTCTTAATTCTTTGCAACCTGCTTTCAAAATGGGAGATATATAGCTAAAACCATTGAAACAGATAAATGACATCAGTTCTAAGAAACATGACACATAACCTCTTCAAAAGAAAAGGAGTTTCGGACATTTTGGCTCAAAGCACGCGGTAGTTAAACAATGAAACAAGTTGAATAAAGTGAAATAAGTAACAAACTTCCCCTCTTATGTCTTTTATTTTCCCAATTTTGGGAGAAAAACAGTAAGCAGGAAAACTTTTTACTAAGATTTAACTGGATGCACAGTCTTATTTTTGTGAAGTTGATTGAAAAGGAGGCAAATCTTTTTTCTTTGAGAAAGAAAAGTTTACTCGCGTATAAATCCATGAGAAAAGAAAATTGCAATTCCCACCCAAATTAACTGTATTTTATTGGACATTAGAAGACTAGTTTGGAAAATCGAATCACCGAAAAGCGAGAGGTTGCCTATGAAAATAAATTCTTAAAATCGTTTTTTAGAGGTGAAACCGTCACTCCTGAAAGGGATAAACAAAAAATATGCGGAGCAAAAAATTTGTGATTAAAAAAACCTTTATATGCTCCCGACAAAACGTTCTATTTTTTCTAAAATGCACGTAAGTATTTTTCTCAGCAAGCAAAATCAATTATGAACGTTGTAAACGATTTGAAGCATTTTGTAATTTGGGGAAAATCACAAATATTTGTCTTCATATATTATTTCATCAATAAAAATTTGTGTTTCGATTGCTATGAATGCTAAATGGACTTTCGAAAATGTTTTGGGTCTCGAGTAGCAACAGATATATCAACTAATTTTACTGAAATTCGCACCAAGTCTATAAATAAAATAAGAAACTGATACTGGAAATATTTAAACATTAAAAAAGAATATATTAATTTTGATCAAAAACTAGTTGCGTATGTACGCGGAATTTTTAACATACTTTCTTATTTTAGTGTTAAATTTAGTTTAAAAATCTTATTTCGCATATTCCTTGATTATTTCGGAAGATTTTTTTTCTTTGAAATGTAATATATGGTGTTTTATCTACCATTGGCAAAAGGCTGTTTTCTCAATATTTTAAAAGTTTAAAAATGAAATCAAAAACACGAATCTTCTTGAAACAGACAATTATACAAAACTTTTCATTTAATTATTGGGGACAACAAATTCATTTTACATTCTCTAATTGAATGCAGAATTTGTATTACTATCATATTATTAAGTAATAAAATTTAAAAAAATTATAATATATTTTAATCAGAGGAATATACTAAATCTGTTAGTAAAAGTTTAATACTAAAAAAAAAAGAAAAAGAAACTGTAGTAAAATTCTTTGATTGAAAGCAGAAAGAATGATTGTTTTCGAAATGCATTTAGATGAGTGATATTTATCGAAATCATTTATGAAACAAATTTTCTCTATACTTTTTGAAAATAGGAATA
Source organism: Araneus ventricosus (assembly GCA_013235015.1). Taxonomy (NCBI): domain Eukaryota; kingdom Metazoa; phylum Arthropoda; class Arachnida; order Araneae; family Araneidae; genus Araneus; species Araneus ventricosus. The sequence goes on along the minus strand of BGPR01001289.1, from coordinate 197,601 downwards.
TGAAAAAATTCTACACTCTCTAAAAGCTTCAGACTGAAAGGGAACCGTTTTCAAATCGGAGAGTTCTTAGTTGAAAAGCCACAAGATAGCAATTACTCTAACCAGACTGATTTATTACTTTGAATGGCCCTGCCCCTCTTGTTCGGACGGGACAGTGGGGAAGATTAACCCCTGCTGTTCTCCTGAACATTAGGACGGGATAAGGAAAACTTACCCTGGCCGGTCTTCAAACAGCCCATGAGTTATTTTTCGACAAATTTGCGTTCACCATTTAGCTACACAGGAGACGTTTTCAAAGCATTCAGCTGAAATTTTTGAGCCGTTCAAAGGGATAAGGAAGGTGCTGGAGAAACTTATGACTCAGAGGCTGACTTATCATCTGGAGTCCACCAACAGCCTGAACAACCGACAGCATGGCTTCAGAGAAGGCAAGTCTGTAGATACAGCCATCAACGAGCTACTAAGAAAAATTAAAACAGCAAGAAGAGATGGCTAGCATGTCTTAGTGCTCTCTATTGACATCAAGGGAGCCTTTAACAACTTACAACATCGAGCCATACTTAAGAGTTTGGACGTCAGCGCTTGCCCAAGTAACATAAATAGACTCTTTCACAGCCTTCTTCAAAATAGGAAAGTGACACTACTGACCCCACAAGGTAGGGCCACAAATGATCAAAAGCAAGGCTGCCCTCAAGGTTCGTGCAGTGGCCCGTCCCTGTGGAACCTCGTAGCCAACGAAATACTCAATCAAGTCTGGCCAGATAACGTACATATACAAGCCTTCGCAGATGATTTTGTGATGGTCATTAAAGCGGATACAAATAAAAGCCTTGTAGAAGACACGCTAAGTGCAATAACCCAAAACAGCTCCTGGTGCTCAGGAAATGAACTTGCCATTTCAACAGAAAAAACAAATTATATCTTAATTCTGCAAAATATTAAGAAGTCCCAAGATCACATGGAACGAGTATAAAATAAATAGAGTTAAATCATTTAAATACCTAGGGATACACGTTGATGATCGACTCAACTGGCTACAGCACTTCAATAAGCAAGGAGAAAAAGCCATCAAAATGCAGCAAAACCTCAAAAGAATCGCAGGTGGCAATTGGGGAATCTCTCAGATACACAGATGGATTCTCTATAAAACGGTTATTGAGAGAATGCTGGCCCACGGATCTTCAGCTTGGTGTCTAAATCCAACATTCAAAATGAAGAGGAAAATTTCTTCGATTCAAAGGCCATTCCTATTCCATATATCAGGAGCTTATCGCACCACCCCAACGGCAGCGTTACAAACTATACTCGGCATCCCTTCCCTACACATGCAATTACAGTACGAAGCCAGGTTTACTTCAATTTAATGCCTAAGAATCCCTCTTCTCCCTTTCATTACAGATACCCAACCGCATGATCCGAAGATGAAGGCAACAGGCTGGTCCACTCATCCTTCGGAACATCTCAAACCGAACCAAATATCTTTTGAAGACGGAGAAGCATATATAGCCCGAAAAGACATTATAAATATTTTCACAGATGGCTCGAAAACCGAACACGGAGTTGGAGCTGCCTTCTGCGTCTTGACCAATGACAGTCGGGCCTACCAGTGGTATGCTAAACTCAACGAAAACAACACCGTATTTCAAGCTGAACTAACTGCACTTCACGAAGCAGTAATATACGCTTCTCATCTGCCAAACCACAATACCTCTAAAATACATGTAGACAATAGAGCAAGTATCATGGCATCCTCCAATTCAAAGAGCACAAACGAAACAGCAAGAAAAATTTTCAAAATCCTCCTTTCAAATCCAAGAATAAAAGTCTCTTAAGTTAAAGCGTATGCAGGCAATATAGGAAATGAGAGAGCAGACCAACTGGCAAAAGACGCAACACAACGTGGGCAACCCTATTCACATACTAAGCGTTTCTAAACCGCACATAAAAGGCCTCCTCCGGAAGAGGATGCTTGAGGAGTTGCAAGCCTCGTGGAAGAATGGCGATACAGGCGGGAAAATCTATAACATCATGCCGTCAGTTAGTCTCCGTCCCACTAACTGGATTAGAGAGGATGTTATCTTCTTCTCTTAAAACGGACCTTTCCCTGCCTACCTCAAAAGATTTCACCTGTCTGACAGCGATTATTTCAGTTGTGGTGGAATTGGCACGGTACTTCACTATGCCACGGAGTGTATCTACATAGTGTCTTGGCATATGAGGAAGCCAGCGCCAAACTTCAAACAAGAATGGCCGAAAAGGGTTGCCAATAACCTAATCTCCAGGCAGAATATTCGTGGGATTATCAAATTCATTATCGAAAACAGAGATCTTTTCCGGCTTCCCTAGCCTTCAACATCCCAGCAATCTGATCTGAGCAGCTCAATCACCGGATATTCCACCTTCAAATAAGAGAAAGGTATTTCAACATCTAAAGAAAAGAAGAATATTACGAACTAATAGTGTAAAAGTGAAAATGCCTGTGCTGTACATAGTGTATATATTTCCTTCTTTTTGTTTACTTTGTTTTTATTTTTCTTAAATAAAATTCCCGTGTCTTGCCCTTCAAACCGTTCAGTGACCGGTATGGTTTCGGGTACGGGGGTAAGGTACGGCGTTCTGTTCTGTCCATGTTGTCATAGGAATAATTTGCATCTGTTAAGACAAAGTGTATCTTGTATTACATCCCTCTATTTGACATAAGTTAATATATGTGTAATTTTTTACTTACAGAGTTTTAAGGCAAATTTTTCCAAAAGTCATAGTTTCAACTCGTGAATAATTATGGAAGTTTAGGCCAAAAATAGGAAATTTTTTCCAAGCCTTCTTTTTTAAAATCAATATTTCAATTGTACCCTGCACCGTAACGATCCTGTGAACCTGGCAGAACTGCTGCACCCATTACAACATTTTTGGTAATTTTTTATCCCTCTGTCCACACCCCAGAAAAACTATCTTCTTGCATTTTTTTTTCTTACACAGATTAAGCAGATTTTATATCCTTGTATATAAAAAATTATCCTCGTCTTCTGCCCATTGCCTGTCAGCTAGGCGAAATGTAATTTTTAGCTGTCTATAGGGTTGCCATAATTTCAAAGCAATGATACGGGAAGTTTAAAAAGTCGGTTGTTAATGCCTTATTTTACTATGAAAAAAATGAATAAAGTTTAAGAAATCTGTTAAAATGAACACGCAGAATAATAAAAAAGATGCAAGACTAATCCTTTTCAGTCTAGTCATATTTAAAGTTGGTTTTACTTTCTTAATTAAATCATTTTCTTCTTTCACATAATTATAAAATTAGGCGCAAGTCATTTTAAAATTATAACGACAGATAAAAATTGCTTCAAATGTCTCTACTGACTGAGTTTATAGAAGGAAACGGGACAAATAGTAATACGGGACTGAGTAGTGAAATACGATGACAGTCCCATATATACCGGACATATGGCAAACCTAGCTATCTATAAGCAGAACCACTACCATAATTCGTAATCACCCTCAGAAGACTTATTCTTAAATTCATTTTACACAAAATATCATTACAATCAACTTTTAAATCTTGTTTTTTCAATGGTCATTTTTTGCACCCCTTATGCTTGCGTCCTTGGCGACAGGCAAATTCCCAACCACTTGGTACAGCCTTGATTTTTTTCAAAATAATTCTTCTACTATGTGAACAGCTGCTTCTGGCTGACTTTTGTAGATGCCAAGTGCTTACTGCCAGACTGCATGTGGACACGGGCCTTTGAGCACAATGCTATTAATGACTTATTTACATGAAGCTTCATTAACATTTTTGTGTACCAGCAAAAGATTTTGTTCAGGAAACTGTGTATGTCTGAAGCAGTCAGTTTCTTCCTCAAGTGATACATTTAGAAAGAGATTGATTGCCTTAGATTGAACTTCATTAAGAAACTTGAAGATTTGTACCCTCTATTAATGCAATCAAAATCAATAGTTAATCATGCACCATTCTCTCTGTATAAAGTCTTACTTTTGAATATCTGTATCATACATACCTTATTCACCACTTTCAAACAATATGATTATTGCATGGTATTTGGTTGCTGTGCTACCTGTTTTCAACATTTTTGCTTCCTGAACAGATATTCTGGGCTAATTTAAATCTGTGAAAGGATGAAGAATGCTTTGAGAAAATCTTTTCTCTAAAGAGAAGATGGTCTATCAAAATGTGATTTTTATTAAAATTAAACGTAACTTTCATTTTTCTATGACTTTATTATTTTTTCAGGAATTTTTACCTTTGAACTTACTTTATAAAATTATTTGAGATAAACTTTTTATTTAGTTTAGATGGTTATTTAATAGAAATACTCTGATCTAGAAACATCCAAAAAGTATTTAAATAAACTTAAAATTAATGTATCGAAATTATATGTTAGAACTAGGAAGAAGGTAACTATTACGAAATAATATGTTCAATCTACTCCTTCTCAGTTCGTGTAAATGTATAGTTAGAAAGTTACATCATCATCTAAGATGCATCATTTTGTTTTGATAAAAATGTAGTATTAAATCTCATACCATTGTTACAAATGGTTCTACTGATTCACTTAAAACTAATGACTTATTTATTTTTTCTAGTGTTATTACTTTTTTTAGCGAAAGAAAGTATAGTTATTCTACAATTATTCATTTAATTCAAGGGAAAATTGACTGTTCTATAAATTTCTCTTGATATTTTTGGCAGTATCTTATAGGAGGGTAATTTCAAAGTAAAAGACCTAAGTAGTGAGACAAAAAACAGTATAATTAATTTATTTAATAGTTAAATTAAATATTTTCCATAATTAATATTGAGTGCACATTCAGGTATGTGGATGAATAGTGCTGTATGAGATAAGGTGGTTAGAACTTTCTGCAAAAGCCTAGATTAAATCTTAAATTACTTAGATAAACACAAAGATTGAGAAGGAATAATTCATTTTTCTCTCTGATATTCACTTTTATGAAAAAGATTGAATTATAAAAGGCATATTTGAATTTGTGTATTATGTATCTTTTTTCAATGCCCATGATCATCAGCAATTATTTCATTGTTATGCTTTTTAAATATAATTCCTTTCTTTCTTTCTTTTTTTATTCTTGTTGACATTAGGTTGGAAGTTTTTATTCATTTGTAACTTATTTCTTGCTATATAAAAAGCAATATAGCTGTTGTTGTTCTGTATGTTTTTCTGCTTTTAAATTACTTATATATAGCTTTAACGTATTTAAGTAAATGATTTACATGAAATTAATTTATAACAGAACTTCTTAACCTTTTGCCTTTAGTGACCCCATTTCTGTCGGAAAATTTTGCATCAACCACAAAGCTTGAAAACAAATTTTTGAAAATGAGATATTAATCAATGATAACTTATATAAAAAAATTAAGAGATAATTATTCAGAAAAACTTAATAACTTTTTTAAACTCAAAACTCTTTTCTGAACTAATTTAGCTTTAAGATAATGAAGAGCCTCTAAGAAAAAGACCCGTGAGGAATTTCACGAACAGGAGTGGCGTTAGAATCTGCTTGGCATGACCTGCTGAACAAGGAGAGGGGCGTAATGATGACCCTTTCAAATTTTTGCCAGATCTTTTTTTATCTACTAGTTCAGGGGTACCCACCTTTATTCTCTCACGTACCTCTTGATTAATCTTTATATTTTTGCGTCCCCCTACTGTCATATCCAGAGGCGGCCAGATGTAATTTTACCAACCGGGAAAGACAAAAATTTGGCGCGCCATTTACAGTTCATTTTTAGCATTTTAAAAATTACGTTCCCCCGAACCAACGTAATTTTTAAATTTTGTATTGTATGTATTTTAAATTTCCGACAAAAGTTTACTTAGAAATATGCATGTTTTACTTGCAAATCTGAATTAATAATGTTATGGGCAGAATTTTTTTAATTTCAGATATTTTTAAGAATATAAAGAAGTCCTACAGAAACTAAAATAATGTATTGAAAAAATTTATTTTAAAAATATATGATTTTTTGCACAATATTATAAATTATCTTCACTTAATCCCTTTTATTGCCTTTTTATCTGCAAAATCTTTCATAATATTCTCAATATGAATGTTCTGCATAAGGTCCTGTTCAAATGATATTCTTTCCAAACCAACTAGTCGCTCCTGCGACATGCTAGATCGCAGGTATGTTTTAATCAGTCTCAGTTTCGAAAAACTTCTCTCTCCAGTAGCAGCAGTTACTGGTAGCGTCAGAAAAATTCACTACGTTACTGTTAACTGCGTTAGTTTTATAACATACACATAATTCTTTAGTGGCTTTCTGCTATTTTTTAATAAGATACGACCTTTTTGCTTAGGAATAATGTCGAGAGGTCACAAACATTACTAAATAGGAAAAATCTGAAAATTAAAAAATATTGAGATACGCCTTTTACGCTTAGGAGGGCAGTATAGGCAATATACGTTTTTGGGCCATCACCCCAACTTCCAACACCAGATAACTTTATTGATTTAAATTTAATATCTAAATAAGCAGTTTTTGAGCAGCAAATAATATGACAATCTGAAATTTTAAATAAAATGATTACAAAATTACAAATTTTTTTAACACAATTTAAATATTCTAATACAAAGTATTCCAGGACTGTTGAAATGTGACCCATTGATCTGCTAATAAATTCTAATACATTAAAATATTACAAGAATAATGTCCTGAATTTAAACGACAATGCATTTTAAGTTCAGTAAGTTCTAGAACACACATCTTGTAAAGCAAATGGAAGCCCTGAAAATAATGTAAAAAAAATAATATTATCGGGGGGCCTTCCCAAAGTTGCAGGACACATAGGCAGTTGCCTATTTGGTAATCTGGCCCTGACCATATATCTTGCTTATCCATATGAAACTATTTATTACTTTTTTTAACCATGTTACAATTTTTTTTTTTTAAATCACAAACTTATCAAGGAAAAAAAAATAAAATTTCTATGAAAATAGTTTGTAATTTTACAAGTTTTCCTCTAATGTTTAGCACTTTCTGATGATTGGAAAAAATGTATGGGAACTTTATAAGTACAAATTTGATTTTTCAAAAAACATATTGGATATTATTATTTTTATTAAGAGTGATGCTTAAGTTAAAATAAAACAAACCTTATCACTCTCAGTACTGTTGTCAGTATTTTCGGTTTCCAAACTAGTTTTGGCGTCTTCTTTATTGCTAGATTCTTCACAGTCATTTAAGACATTCATATGTCCTACTGCCTCTGGTTCAAGTAATTGTTACTTTGCATGCTCTCCCACTTGGTCCTTGTAAATGAGTTAACTTGTTAAATAGTGCTTTTTTGTATAATTTACAATATTATTTTTGTCAATATCGAAAAAATAGATACTTAATTCTGAAAATTTTAAAATAACACACCAGAATGATAATAACAAAATTATCTGTGGTGTTGAATTCACAGGAATTTCTTGTTCTTGCTTCGAACAATAAGTTATATTGCCGTTCTCAAAGTTTTCTGAAATTAAAGATTGGCCCTCAACTGTTGTTGACAGACCTTCTCTGGATTCAATATTTTTTCTTTTGATGAATTTTTTCAAAATAGACGCCTGCTTTTCGTTTCCTGCTGCTATCCGTGCCTATCTTTTCCTATAAAACATACCTAATTTTTTTCTGACATTTTAGCGAAATACACAGCACCTGTAGGTATAACATTATCACAATTGAAATTTGCTGTTCAGAATAAAAATAAATCGTGACATTCACCGGTTTTTCTTTCAACACAGTATGCTAAAACGTTTCGTCAAAGTAAGAATCCGATGAGAAATGGTGTAGACCAGGGGAAAAGTTACATTTTCAACCGGTTTAATATTTTTTCAGCCCACTATGAATAAAACTGATATACAATAGTCGGTTAGGGGGAACGAGCCTCTCGGTCCAAAGGAAAAGCTACGAAATGAGGAAGAGACAGTGTGGGTGGCAGTCATTCTAGGGAAATTAGGTCAGGGAGGTCTTGTTTTGAAAGCGGGGTGAGGAGACGGCAAAATCGACTGAACCGCACCTATGGTCAATCGGATCCCCTAAGATCGGGTTGCCCGCGGGTGCAATCTGCTCAGTCTGAACTGTGAATGACCGATCAAATTTTATGGTCTGATGTTCTTGGAATTTTGAGACCCTTTCAGGGTCTAGAGGTTTGAGCTGAGCGCCTGTAATAAAAACTGGAGAGGGGCGCCAAAATGAAAGGAAAATTTTTTGCCGATTCCGCCAGAGCTCTCATGTCAATTAAACCATTTTTTTCTCCCTTTTACATTCCATCTTTGGAGCCGCCCGGAATTTGCACTTTCAGTTACCAAAAACATGCTATTTTTCCTAATAACATCCGTCTATGTAAAGAAATTTTTATCAATAATGTTAAGGACTTCTGTTAACTTAAGAGAAATGACTCGAATTAATAACATTTGCTGGAATTATTTCTGATTTTACATTTTATTACAATTTTATAATAGTATTAGTTCAACGCCAAAACAAATGAAATCACTATTGTAATAATTTCATATTAACTTATAAGGATGGCAAAAAGTTACACTCTGTAATAATCACCTTTTCAAGTGATATAGTTATTAAATAGCAAATATTAACTTGGGGAAACAAAATTCTCTAACTTTTTTAATTCCTTATGTTTTCTTGTTTCAGCCATTATCAATTTCGATTTCACGTACCCCAACTAGTCCTTCACGTACCCCCAGGGGTACGCATACCACAGGTTGGGAACCTCTGTACTAGTTGAATAGCCATAACAGGGTACAAATATTTGTCCCGACAGGGGGCCTGGTCCCCCACTGGTGCCACTCTTGTTCATGAACCTAATAATTTTCTGTGCAACTCCCTCCTCCTCTGCACTGGGAGTTACAATCCACATCTTAAGCAACACTGATTTCTAAGATGACTTTTATAATTATGAATCTGCTGTCTTCAAAGACTAGAAGTTTACATTAATACTCCCAAATAATTTTATTTTATGAATCAGCTGCAAACGAAAAAGAATTAATAGGCATTCCAAGTAATTAAATTATTTATGAAAAAGAGGTGAAACCAATGTAATGTATAACAAATGTAAAGAAAAAGCATTCTCTTTCATTTCGTAACATAATTAAAATGTAGAATAGGTGCATCAAATGTTTTTATATTAATTGATTCATTGCGGTCGGTTTTATACCGGATGTACATCTGGTAATTCTCGAATACATTATCACTTTCTTCTGCCATACTTGAAAAAAATAACACAATAATTAGCCAACATATCACAAACTAAAATCACTATTTAAATACTTTAATTTATTTTTTACGTATTTAAATAAATTTTTTAAATATTAATTTTACTTAACTTATTATGTGCCTTTATTATTAGTATATTTATTCGCTAATAATAAATACATCTGAATTTATCATAATGAAAATGTTTTGAACTGACAAAAGTATATTATAACTTAAGTAATATCGAGTAAATTTGGTGTTAAATTCTTAACTAATAGGAAGTGCAAATGAAAAATATGTAATATTAATTTTTCAAACCAACATAATCTATGCTTGTTTTCATTACAAAAAAGAAAACAAGAATAGTTTAACAGGTGTTTTATTTTTCTTTTTATTTTCCTGTGAAGATTAGTTAAAAATACCTTTCTCATATAATAAAAATGTCTCCGAAATATCGGAGATCAATTTAAATGAAACAAGAAATTTTTAATAAAAATGTTTGAATTATGAAATATAAACCGACAAATTCGACAATAATATAATTTTAACTTTTATGCATTTATTCAAATGTAAAATGTGCTTTAATAACTGATAAAAATCATACATAATTTCTAAGTAGTAAATTAATATTTAAGTTTATGAAATTCTCAATATTTGTTGAATGCCGTATAAAAAAACAATTTCCATTATACAAAATTTTGGCACATTGCCTTGAAAGCCTATATTGGCTCATAAATTAATTACAAAGTTCAAGTGTTATTTAGTTCTTAAAACTAAACTAAATTGCAACTAAACAGAAATAAATATTAAGTGAATTAATTATTAAGTGAAAGCAATGAAAAACAAATACTTGTTTACTTTTCCATTTTCAGCTACTAAGTTTTACTAAAATATTTCTAATTTCATTTCCGAATATTGTTTTAGTAAAATAAAAGGAGTTTTGGGATTGGATGTCATATGGTATGGTCAGTTATTTAAGTCCATAAGGAACATTATGTAAATAATGAACAAAATAGGTGCAAGGCCACTAACAGAACATGGGTTAAATAATCTACCACAATTTGAACTTCAAAATTACGTTGTTAACGCAACCATGAATATAAAATTATACAAGATTTAATTGAAATCATATTCCCTTCGAACAATCTCGTCGCCGAAGGTGGCTAATTCAAACTAAACTAACTCTAAATTGCAACTAAAAAGAAATAAATATTAAGTTAGAGCAATGAAAAACTCTTCCTTGTGGTGCCCTTTTGTACATTCTTGTATAAAAATACTGTTGTCAAAACAAATACTTATTTAATTTTCCGTTTTCAGCTATTAAGATTTATTAAAAGGATTCTAATTTCATTTTCGATTACGGTTCTAGTAAAATAAAATAAGTTTTGTGATTACTTTAAGAAAAAAAAGTGAAGTAAAACGAAAAAAATTTGTTTGATTTTCGGCAGAAAATGTGTTCCCCTCTTAGGCGGACACCTTAAAAATTGACTTGGCAATACAACCAAATTAAAATGTGTTAATATTAAGAATTCAAGTGATAATAATCTAACACTCTGGAAACCAATCACTTCAACATTCGAAAAAATTTGAATTTCCATTTATTGCGTTAATAAATCAAAACTAAGGAGAAAAAAAGGTGAAAACAGCAAATTTATATTTATTTCTAAAGTTGTCGGAGAGTAAAGTTGTTTTGAGAATTATTCCTATTTAAAAGCGATTTATGTTAAATGAAATTCTTTAGATAATTATGTTTAATTAAATATCACTGACTTTAAAGCATTGCAATAATTTAACAAAGATTTATTAAGCTAATTAAAAATAAATAATATAGCAAGTACAAAATGTAATTAAAACTAGAAATAAAAGTATGGAATGTATGCGGAATCATTAATATTATTTTAAAATTAGAAAAACTGACTTGTTAAAATGTAAAAAAGCATATATATATTTTCAGAGACCCCAAAATGTTCCAGCGCTTGGTCTTTCGACAAGTGTAATCCGCCACTGAGAATCATTTTTTAACTATCCATTAAATATTTCTTTGTGTATGAGTAATTTTCTCATCCTTATACTAAAAATATCAAGTAAGAAAAAAAAATAACCCTAAAAATATTGTTAAATATTTTTTTTTCAAACTGTTACTAATTTTATTTTTTCGCCACGAGAGCGAAGTCGATCGGCTGAAATTTCACTGCAGAAAAATTACATTATGCCACTGGAAACACCTGCAAGAAATCGGATGAAAGAAATCGGCATGTTTGCAAGCGCCACTAGGTTTACATGTATCACTGGGACCTCCCGCAGCTGCTGATGTCGGCGAACCTCAGTGGCAATTCTCGACAGCCGATCGGTTTTTTCAGGCTCCGGTTCGTGTGCAAGCTCCAACTGTTCTCAATACACTGCTAATGGAATGTTGCAGACCGGTTTCAAATCGATCGACACGAATCGGTGTGTGTGCAAAGGACCTTAGGCCATTTGCACACACATTGATGTACACCGTGCACCATATGACATCTAATAACGAAACTTCTTTTATTTTACTAAAACTATAATCGTAAATGAAATTAGAAGCATTTTAGTAAAACTTAGTATATGAAATTCTAAAACTAAACGAGTATTTGTTTTTCATTGCTTTCACTTAATAATTCACTTAGTATTTATTTCTGTTTAGTTGCAATTTAGTTTAGTTTTAAGAACTAAATAACACTTGAACTTTGTAATTAATTTATGAGTCAATATAGGTTTTCGAGGTAACGTGTCTGAATTTTGTATAATGTAAACTGTCGTTTCATATGACGTTCAACAAACATTGAGAATATCATAAACTTAAAAATTTATTTGCTACTTAGAAATTATGTATAATTTTTATCAGTTATTAAAGAACATTTTACATTTGAATAAATGCATAAAAGCTAAAATTTTATTATTGTCGAATTTTTCGGTTTGTATTTCATAATTCACACATTTTTATTAAAAATGTCTTGTTCCATTCAAATTGATCTCCGATATTTCGGAGACTTGTTAAACTATTCTTGTTTTCTTTTAAGAAATGAAAACAAGCATAGATTATGTTGGTTTGAAAAATTAATATTACATATTTTTCATTTGCACTTCATATTAGTTAAGTATTTAGCATCAAATTTACTCGATATTACTTAAGTTATAATATACTTTTGTCAGTTCAAAACATTTTCATTATGATAAATTCAGATGTAATTATTATTATGGATTAAATATACTAATAATAAAGATACATAGTAAGTTAAGTAAAATTAATATTTCAAAAATTTATTTAAATGCGTAAAAAATTAAAGTATTTAAATAGTTATTTTAGTTTGTGATATGTTGGCTAATTATTGTGTTATTTTTTCAAGTATGGCAGAAGAATTTGATAATGTATTCGAGAATGACCAGATGTACATCCGGTATAAAACCGACCGACACGAATCGGTGTGTATGCAAGGAATACTATTAATACACGCGAAATAACACCTGGTAGCTTCCATCTCGATTATAGTTAAGTGCTAAAAAGAAGTAAGCTGAAAATATTTTCCCATTGCAGAGATGAGCATGCATGCTCTATATTAATTAGATATGTCGGTTAATATAACAGTCCGATTGCAATAGAATTGGTTTTTGATAAAAACTGGAAATAATTAACCTTACTTCATCATAAAATTGAAAACAGTATGATCTTCAAATGAATTGAAAAAATTTTCATAATTTTGGAGTTTTATATAATGATATTTAATAAAGGAATTCTGAAACCTAAATTAAGAAAAAATAATTTTTTTTAAATGCAACAATTTTTTAATGTGGAAATTAAAAGCAGTAAATAATATTTTCACAGAATAGTTATATTTTAATAAAGTTGTAATAACTATTTTTCCGAGACTTCTTAATTTTAGTGAATAGTTTAGCCGAAACTTTAGAGCAAATATCGGAGACATACATGAATATATATATATATATATATATATAGACTGTTGTTAATAGATATGCAAAGTTAAAAAACTGCGCAAAATCGGATGGCTTTCTAGGGGTTTTGCATTGATTCGACAAACCATCATTGCTGCAAGAAACCATTAAATTAAACTAGATTTGATTAAGAAATTACAGAAATCAAATGCTTCCTGTGTTGTTTATTTTCATTTTTAAAAATAGTGAATATTTAAAAAGGGGGTCTACAGTTTCAATGAACGCAATAGTGTTCGAAAAGATTGTTATCCTAATTAGTAATAAAGCGAAATTAGTGGCTGTAAGCGGTTTATACTTGTAGTTCATTATTAACTGAGCAGACCACTTAGAAAGGGAAACTCTAGGAGGCAGCTAAGAGCCCACTTTTCATAAAGCTGCTGTTGACTTCAAGATTCTTGTGGCCGACTGAAAATACCAATTTGCGAAACTGCCGCTTTACATTCGGAATGACTTGCTTTTAGTATTATCGGAGAGAAATTTACTCCAGGCAACTGGAGATCTGGAACGTGGAGAATGAGACATAAAGGACAGGAGCAATCATTTGGAAAAATGTTATCTAGATTATTAGTTTCCGGCTTTCCTGCGTCAAGACACAGAAAGAATTTCTAGCTGACGCTCGGATTCATGAATTAGACAGTATCAATCGCAGACAACGAGAGTCACTGCCGTTTTCCCGGACATATAATTGCCCAGATAGAGGTATCCCCGTCCATAAATAAATGGGCCTCGATACATAAACAATCAACTCCTTTATGCGAGTATCTAGGGACAATACATTTTTTCAAAAAGTTAATGGCCTTGCTACTTGCTGATGCACTTCAGGATTGCTATTGCCTTCATTTGCAGCACCATACTATCACACGTCAAGGGGCACACTAATACTCATCTAGATGCAACTTGTTTTTCAACTAGTGATTTTACTTGTAAACTACATAGAAGCGGAACATTTATATTTGATTTTATTGAGCAATAACAATTTTGCTTCTCAGTTTTAAATAGTGAATGGGTCTCCGTGTTAAAAAGAGACATTGTAATATTAATATTAAAAATTTCGCTAATGGCTCGACTATAATCGGACATTTTCATTAAAAAATATAATGAAACAAACATCATGATTTTTGAAAAGGGGAAGGATGCAAAGTAGCCTTCGTTAGATTTTAGGCAAAGAAAAAGATCATTGATTAAATAAGCAAATTGTAAATTCTTTTCCAAGTAAAAGAGTGAGGTTTTTATTTATTAACACAAAATAAGTATCAGTTTTGTTTAAAATGTTATGCACAGCTGATATTTTATTTGAAATTTAACAAAGGAAAACACAAGATTTCATTTCCAGTAAATAGTAATGATAATCAATAATATAGCATCTCATAAATCTAATACTTGGAAATAAAGTACTATTTATCTCTTTTTTTTCACCAGATGAGCAAAAAAAGCACAATAATCTGAATAGTGTTCAACATTCAATTTAAAAAAATTGAATATATAAAATTCTCAAAATGTAAAATCCACTTTAAAATATCACAGCTTATAATGCCGTTGTCCAAATCTTTTTAATTCCATGGTAATCGCCAAAAACAGATGGCACATATAAACAGAACATTCATATTCTATGGAATTAAGGAGTTTATTTTAGCTACCTGTTCTCACGAATTAAATGAGTAAATGTGATATGATACACCTTATTAACTTATTACTGTATCTTAAAGTAATAATTAACGTAGCTTTACAATGTCATTTCTTGCCTAAAAGGTATTAACAGTCACCAGCAATTACAGATCCCGTATTCTGAAATCTCAGAGCACACTGCAACGGCATTGATAAAACGTTATGTAACACATAAACGAAATAATACCAGGTCACGGGATTTAAGTTGTCCACTTAGTCGCAAAGAACAGGCAATATTACTTTTGCGAATTTAATAAAAGCTTATTTCTGTGTGATATTAAAAGCCGAGAAAGGTGAGACAGCTTGTAAAGTTTCAGCTTTCATTATTGGGGAAGTTTTATTCAGTTAAAAGTAGAAATTGAGGAAAATTTACAATGAATCACAACTTGTTTGCGAGCTATGTTTACTATTTTTTCAATGAACTAATGCAACAGATTCCATGGTTTCCAAAGAAAGAATTTTCCTTCTCAGCCAAGGTGCAACACATAACAAACTTGTAGCCTCAAACTTTGTCATTATTTTTCTCAATCCCTGCTATGTCATTGGGCCTCGGTATATTTGTCTTACTAAACGATACTTTTGTAAATTACGGTGGGCATTACTATAATATTCATATTAACACTTAATAGAAGTAATGTAAGGTCTTGGATGATACACATCGTCGACTCGTTACAATATTTCTGACGAGTAGGCTTAATTTTATAGCTGAAAAATCAAATGACATGTGAAACGCATTTGCATAAGACGTGTACCTCGACGATACAATACATTTTCTTTTTTAAATCATTTCTGAGTGGATTTATATATATAGTAAGAAGCCTCGTTCAACTGAAATATCCAGTTAGTATCACCTCATAAACGTCCAAATGTTATCAGATGATCATATGGAATAGCTGGATATTGTGCAGAGAACATAACCGAAATTCACTGTAAATCGCATAATCCATCATGACTAAAGTCTCCCGAAACCATTACTGACCCTCCTACCATTTGTAGAGTGAAGCATTCATTCGGTTCCTTTCTAAAGCCATGCCAATAGTAATTGTAACCAATGGGACCGTCAAAATTAAATTTTCTTTCATCTGAAAATATTTTTTACACTCATCGTTCCACGATATGACAATATTAGCCCATTTTTATCTTTTCGAATGATGTTTCATAACTTTGGTGTTTTCTTTATTTTCATAAATTTGTATTTGCATTTGATTTAAGACTGTTCCAAACAGTGACTTGGAAAGTTGTTATTGCTGAACTATTTAGAAATTTCCCGATTTGAAAGACATTTTTTAGTTGACAGTCGAAGGAAGTATTTGTCGATCGTCCCGGGCTATCAAAATCCTGTTTCTTTGAGATCTTTTTATTTTGTTCCAAAAAATCCTTTCTAATTATGACATTGTGAATGACAGTTTCAGAGCACTTCATTGACCTAGCTATTTTTCTTTTTTGGTTTACCAGCACCATTATGGGATAAAATTTTTCTCACTTCGTACTCAAATAACTCTTTACCCCACTGCATCTTCAAATAAATCGTGGATAACACTATCAAAACCTCCACCTTTGCTTCTTAGGTAGTGCTTTCACGAAATACTAACGCATGCATATAATGATACAGATGTGATGTAGAATATGCTAATTTTTCGTGGACTAATACAGAGGATATTTGCACATTTTTTAGACATTTTTTATGCTTTTCACAGATCAATATTAAATATTTCTTTGTGTTTTAAATGGTCAATTCGATCACCCTTATTCTTAACAATTTTTCAACATCTTAAGTGACATGACAATAATGCCTTTTGTAGTAGGAGGAGGTACTTTCTCCTATTCCTCGTGAAGAGCTGCCCAAAGTCTGAAAAGGTTTGTAGGTTGACGTTAGGGTAATGCACTTTCTAAAAATCCATAGGTTATAGTTTAAGAGAAATAGCAGGAATATTAACGAAGTGTATAAGCTTAACACTCATTTCTTGTTTTATTTTTTTCAGGAAATTAGCACTGAGTTGTGATGCGTGGCTGTTTGATTTGTCTTGATACAATCCTACTAATTGGTGGCATTGTCGGTAAAAAGATGGTATTTCATAAGTGAAGTCTGAAAATGAAATATTTTTATGTTAGTATGTGGAGTTGATCTTAATATTTTTCTCCGCTCTCCTTACTTTTAATTTGTCATTAAATAAAAAACCAGCAAAAATCATAAATACCTTAGAAACACTTTCTTTAGATTCTTTGAACCATGTTTTAAGAGTTTTTCTCCTTTTTGGTTAAAATAAATTCATCTGTTTTTCTTGCAGTCAATTAAATAGACCCAAGCTTTATCTATTGATACAACATTTTTCCATTTTTCTCCGAATTTTATTATCATAAAGAATTTTGCAGTTACCATAGGCGGCTCGTCCGGGGTGGCAAGGGGGGCAACTGCCCCCTCACTTCCAAAAGTAAAGGGGCAAGGCCCCCCGACTTTTCAAAGTTCAAAATTAACGATCAATCGAAAAATGGATCTCAAGCTGATTCTTTGCTGAATAATAAGTTCCAAAAAAGTTGCTGAAAGTTTCCAATTCATTTTTTGTCTACTTCTGATCCAAAGAGTTTTGGAAGCTACAGATACGCTTTCAAAAGCTTTGCAATCAAAATCGCTAATTTTTTTAACATTTAAAGAACTGGTTAATGCATCAAAAGAATGCTTGCATGAATTCCGAAGTGAAGATTTTTTTGAAAAGTTGTGCATATATGTTAACGATATTTGTGAAGCAAAATCGTTTACTTCTCCAAAACTCCCACGCTCTAGAAAGGTGACTTCGAAATTAGTCGGCGGTTCTTTCAGCATGTCACAAGGTGATAAATCGTTCTATCAAACGGAAATTGATTTTACAGTTACAGATGCTGCTTTTAACACAATAGACGAAAAGTTCAAAGAAAATGAGTTGGATATTTTTCAATCTCTAAAAGATGTAACATGTTCCAATCCATCAAAGATTATAAAAAATGCATCAATTCAAAAAGTCTCTGAAACATATGATCTTGATATGGAAAAAATAAAGGGAGATATACAAATTTTTCAGAAAATGTACAAAAAATACATAGACTCTTTGCCAGAAATATCCACGGAGATAACAGAACTGAGGAAAAGATGCAATTTTCTTGTTGAAAAGGGGAACTCTGTGTTATACATATTCCATACTTGACAAAACTAATCCAAATTCTACTTGTGATACCTGTCTCAACTGCATCATGTGAGAGAAGTTTTTCATGCTTAAGATCTTTAAAATCATTCGTTAGAAATCGTATGTGTCAAGAGAGGCTTTCTGAACTTGCTGTTTTGAAGATCGAAAATACTAAAAATATTGACTTTACTAAGGTAATAGAACAATTTGCAAAAAATAAAAATCGCAGGCTATCTTTCTTCTAATTTATAATACGGATGTATAGCGTATAACATAATATTAAATAAATAAATTTATAACTGACCTGTTTTCTCTGTGTTTGGGAGTACGCCGTGTTGTGACGACATCATTGATCGATTCCCGAGTTTAAAGAAAGAAGAATTGACTTAATAGGTAAGCGTTTTATATTTTTCTCATGTTATTATTTCATAAGAATTGAAATGAAACTTTGAATTGAAAGGAGGGAGTCTACGATGGCCATCCGTTCCGATTTTTGAGGCCGTGTCCCGAATTTTTTAGAGAAGGTCATTTAATCAATAATGACGTTGAACTAAAATATAGCCCAATTTTACAACAAAACAGTTTAGGACGCCCCACCCACAACTCTTTGACCCCCCCCCCCCCACTTTTTTTTTTAGTGACCACCAGCCGCCTGCGGCAGTTACTCAGCGTTTATCGATATGATGTCAAGAAAGACGATGAACATTATATTTTTTGTTTTTTTAAGATTCAAATCAGTGTTAATACTTTTGTTTACAGTTGATATTGAGCATTTTAGTTGTTTTGCAACAAACTTTTGACTTAGACGATTTTCTGCTAACATTAAAGTTCTCACTGTTACAATATATGAAGAACTGCGATTTTTCCTTTATACACATGTGGAACAAATTTTCCATTTGAAGCCAGACTTCGATGGTTTATTCCTTTCTCATTAATAATATTACCTATCGTGGATTTAGATATCGAAAAACCATTGCTTACACAGTGTTTAGAATAAATGCTTAAGAATAACTCTCTTTGGAAAGAGCAAAATTGTAGCCGTCAATCCATTGCTTTTTTGAAAGCGCCATTTTGCATGTAAACAAAACTTTTAGGAAGTAGAAGATAACTTATTTTTTCAAAAATGTAATTGTTGTAGAAATAAATTTTTCCTCACAGACGATTTTTTCCTACAGCGAAACAAAATCGTCTAGAAAAGTACGAACAGCCTCTGTAATTTCTTAACCAACACCTTATTTAATTTTTAGAAAGATGAGTATATTTTATTAAAAAATTAAGGTAATCTTTTAAGTTTATATTTGTACAGAATGTTTTTACAATAAATTTTAAATTTAAAAATTTGCTATCACATTTAAATTGATAATATAAAATTATGAATATGAATTTTAAAAATTTGCATAATGTGTCTTCTTCTACAGAAATACAACAATTAGTAAGTATCATTTTAATTTCTTAACTCACTGTAGAACAACTTTTGTTTTCTCTTTCTGTTTTTATTCTGACGAGTTAACTGTTAGTATTAAATTTAAAATTGATTTTATTTTCATGTAAAGGTAGCACCATTGCTTTAAAGATTTCATTAGCGGTTTCAAAAGGGTCTCGTTTTATCTTTCTAGAAATTAACTTTCCATCAACCGAGTTAAATACAAATATATTGTTCTTTTTTATTTACATTATACAAAGGGTGAGGGTGAACGATATACACTAATTCCACTGTCCGCAAACAATATTCCTCATCCTTACGAATCATTTTTAAAATACGCGTTTTATTAAAGAAAAATCCTTATTTTGTTATTAATTTAACGCTATATCTCACCAAGCAGAAGGAAGAAAACCTATTTTGTTCATTTGTCGGTGTTTTCTTCTATTCAACAGGGCCGCGATGTGTAAGTGACAAGGTCTCGGCTTCTAAGTTGGCGGGTTCCTGATTCGAGAACCAATTACACTAAAGATCGGGCGTGTACTTGAGTAAACTGCGCGTTAAATAATATTTAGGCTACATTCATACGGGTATATTTTTAAGGCTAAACAAGCGACAAATATATACGAGCTGCTTCAGCATAGGGGTGGCCAGTAGGGTGGATCGAAAATTCAAAGTGTGGATAAAATAATCGGCATAGGGTGCAAAAGTTGTCTTTTAAGTGTACTAGCATATATGCAAAATATTTTCAACTTTGTTTAATATCTTCCAGTGCCCCAAAACGCTTAAATATTTGCAGAAAAACGTTTTTCATGCATATTTCGAATTAAAAATCAGAAATTAAAAATGTATTAAAGAAACGATTTTACAGGAAAAACGTAGAGGAGAGGGCGAAGGAATAATAAAAAATACCAACAAAAATTGGAAAATTATCGTACTGAAAAAATATCGTGTTAGTTCGATATCACATTTTGTAAGTGTACAAATTTCGATACATGTAAATTCCAATAAGACAAGAACATTCCACTTGCTGAGCGATTGTTTATAAAATATCGAATATTATAAAGGAAAATGGTTATTGGAGAAGTGGGAGTAATTGCTTCTGAAAAAAAGAGAAAAGGAAAAAAGAAAACAGATGGAAGACAAAAGAATAAAACTTAAAATGGTTAAAACTGTTGCTGCTCATGCTACTTGAGCTCAACGCTATGTCTTCGTCCTTGTATACAGATACGGATGTAACTACCTTGGAATATCAATCATAAAATCGTTTAGATTACCCTACTTTCGCAATGGAATGTGATCGATACGGAATTTCAGATAGAGCAGCTACTTCATTTGCCAGTGCTATTTTACAAGACATTGGAATTGTACACGAAGGAGAGGCTTCGCTTGTGGTGGATCGCAATAAAATTCGTAGACAGCGTAAAAAGGTTTAAAATGCAGTTACAAAGTCTACTAAGTTAACAGTGTCTTGGTCTCTTTTAACCGGATTATATTTCGATGGGAGGAAAGACAACACAAAAGTGCTAATTAAGAAGGACGCAATGTACTACCCAAAGACCACGAAGGAGGAGCATTACACTCTTGTAAACGAACCTACCTGTGTATATCGGACATGTTACTGCTGCAACAGGAGGAGCTAAAGCCATAAAAGAAACAATACTCAATATTTTCTGCATAAAATAATATGCAATTAAATGGGCTAACAGTAATTGCATGCGATGGAACAAATGGTAATACTGGGTAAAAGGGAGTTATTATTCGCTTAATGGAACTGGTCTCAATAGACCGTTACAATGGTGCATTTGTTTGCTTCAAACAAATGAGTTACCTCTTCGTCATCTGCTAAATTCTTTGGATGGTGCAACAACTGGCCGTAAAGAATTTTGCCGACCAGCTACCTGTAGCTTCTTTTTCTTCAATAAGTGTGGAGAATATGCCAGATAATATAGATAGAATGATTCTCAGCAATGATCAGCGATATCTATATGATATTTGCCTAGCGATATCACGAGGTGAATGTTATTCTGACCTGGCATTAAGAAAGCCTGGTCCAGTTGCTCATTCAAGGTGGCTAACAATTAAAGGTAGAATTTTAAGGTTGTATGTAGTCACAGAAAAACCATCTAACAATCTTATTATTCTTGCAACATATATTATGAAGGTATATGCAAGCTGTATGGTTTCATGTCAAGACAAAGCCCTCCATAACAGAAGGAGCGCTGCCTATTTGGATACTTATTTCATTTTTTAGATATTTGGAACCCAATTTAAGAAATATAGTACAAACTTTTATTCAACGAAATAGCTTCTTTTGTCATCCAGAATATTTACTATTGTCAATTCTCACAGATAACAGAGAGAATATAAGATCTTTAGCACTAAGAAAACTAATTTGTGCTAGAAGTGAAAACAGAGGATCATCAGAATAAGAATTTTTCAAGTACCAAAAATAGACTTTAAAGTAAAGGGTTATTTGCACTCTTTAACTGGCAACGAGTTGGACATTTGAACCACCTTTTTTGATGAATGTGCCATTTAAATAAATAGAGGACATGGTAAAATTTAGACGGAGGAAAGGTCAAAACATCCGTGCCATACCCAAGCTGTAGAAAGGTGTTGTCGCATAGTGTTTGAAGCGTCGGAAAGTGTACATGGAGAAGACAAGAGACACGGCTTCATATTGAATAGGATACAATCAAGAAGTCTTATCAAGCATTATAATACCAAAAAGGATTACATCCTTTAGAAATATGTAAATCTTCAAACTAATAGAATTAAAAAATCTATGATTAAGTTAACTTTTTATAAGTTTTGTGATTTATTGCTTTGATTATTAAATTTATACTTCATATATTATTATAAAATTATAATTATTTATAAGTTTATACTTTAATACTTGAATAATCTGCCAATTTTTCAAATATTTTTCATTAATTCACAATTTTTAATAGATATTTGTAAAAATGTCAATTTTTAACTTTTTGGAGGGCTTTCGGGCCACCAGAAGATATGAATGAACTTTAATAATAATGGAAAAACGCAAACTAATATACCCAAAAGAAAACTTTCTTACCCGGCGCTAAAGAATATTTTGATAATATTTTTTCATAAATTTCCCCCAAAAATGTCATTTTTAAGTATTTTTGGGGCACTGGAAGATATGAATGGATTTCAATAAAAAAATATATGTAAACTAATATACCTAAGACACGACTTTTCCACCCCATGAAAACTTAATTTCAAAACAAAACAAAAAAATTTTCATAAAAATTTCAATTTTTAACTATTTTTGAGGCGCTTGGGGCACTGGAAGATATAAATGAATTTCAATAAAAAAAATTATATTATCTAATATACTTAAGACACAACTTTCCCGCCCCATGCCAAAAAAAATTTCAAAAAAAAATTTGTTTTTTCTATACTTTTCAATCCTCCCTAGTGGCCAGACTTAGTTATTTTTGCCGCTGGTAGGGGAGTTCATATATCTCATTCATAGCCGAATACAACCTGACCCATTTTTTAAGGGTTTTTTCAGTGACCATTTGAACCACGCGCGAGAAAGAAACGCTTTTTCCCAAATACCCGTTAAAGTTGCTATTTTCGTACATTTTGTTCTTCAATGATTGATATTTAAATTAAATATGTACTGGAATACTACTTGATACTGAGCTTATTATTTTTATAGTTGGAAAATATCCATATCTTTACTTTACAAGCACGGGCAGGTTAAACGTGTTGGGGGCAAAATACCGTGCATGAGTGCTTACACATTTTGGCATGTCAGTCATTATGTTTTGAAATGGTATAATTTCGAATAATTTTAATCATGGTAAGTTTTTATTATTAATTGCTATATTATTTAGTTTTAAATTAGATTTTCTTATAATAAAAATCCTATGAATTCAATGATCTGAAATTCCCGCACATATTAATATTTCCTTAAGTAACGTTGAAGTAAATAATGAAATTGTTTTATAAAAGAAGCTAAAATTGGCTTCTTCTTAGCGAAGATATTTTGGGTTGAATAAATAACTTTTGCCTCCTAAATGAAGTGCAATGAGTCATACATGTAAAAATAATAATTAATTTAATACTAAACATAATAAAATGATAGTGTATGAAATACTAAAAATATTTACTGGTAATATTAATTATAAACAGCAAAACACTCGATTCATTTTTTTCCTTCAGTCTTCGTTTTTAAAATCACAGTCTGTTATAAACAATTTTTTCTCCCTTTTTCTTTAATTCAAATTATTGAATTCACTTGGAAATAAAAAGAATTCAGAAAAAGTGTTTTACAAAATACTTTGAAACAAGAGATTGATACCATATTAGGATCATTCTGAAACTTTCAGATCATTTCGAAAGACAAGAAAAATGCCGAGCCCAATTTTTTTAATTATCGTTTAGTAAACTATGAAATACTGCGTAAAAATCGGCGTTTTATATTGCAATAAAAGAACTTGTTTATACCGTTTTAAAAGTTTTTTTTTTTTTAAATTTACATTAAATGATGTCAAAGACAACTTAAAATGTTCTATAGATGAATTATAAATAAAAAATCAACTCTTCATATTCCTGAAAAATAATTTCAGGAAGACGCTTTTTTAGAAGTTTCACAAATAGAATGTGGCATTTAGTGTCAGAATCTGAAACTCGAAACAAATTTTTCACACATCAAAATTTATAAAATCTTTTCAATGAAATAGAAAATATTTTGGTGTGGATCTCACTGCTGAGTCACAGATGTAAAAACGTCGTAATCTTGGGGGGCCAGACGTTTTTTCTAGCTGTTGTTGTTGAGCAGTCTGGAGAGGATAGTGCCAGCTCGAGTTTTGTCCTCGTCATCAGAACTAGGTGAAAAATTACGAGGTGTTTCTCAAATTAGTCCTCTTGTTGCCGGAGAACGGGACGTTAAAACAACTAAACTAAATCAATCCTTCTATTCTACAAGCGGAATTAAAATTTTCAACTTTGGTTTACGTAACATTTTTTTTCACAGATTTCTTGTTTCTAATCAGTGCTTGTTATGATCTACCAATCAACAAGTATCGTTTGATCTGCAAATTTCTATCACCATTTGAATTGAAAACATATATTAGCTGACGAATGTGATGCTTCTCAAGAGTGAAAAGGACCACCGGACAGGTTATTAACGCTGTTTATGCGTTTATTGTGTGTAATTACAGTAAAAATGGTAAATCAAATAAGACAAGGATTGAATATTACCTTGATTTGTATTTAAAAGAATAACGTATGCGATCAGAACGAACATATATCAAAATAATATCTCGTATATGTCAAACGATATAAAATAAAAGTAAACATTCCATATTGAAAAATTTTAATTAAAAGATTAATCATTACTTCCTCGTTGTGTAGTTTACAATTTAATCTTTATGTTTTAAAATTTACTAATTTTTTCATATAGTCTATCTGAGCATCATAGAAGCATAGTAAGAATACTTTTGTGAAATCAAAGGAATAGGTTCATAGATAAGACAAAATAAAACTATTATTTTCGATTAAAAGCGAGTTTCGAAAGCAGGCCGATAACTTAAATCGTTTTATGACGTATAATTTATAAAATGAATTTCTCAGAACCCATAAAATTATGAAATTTATGATCTTTACTTAGCTGAATCAATCTAGCTATTGCTTCCAGGAAACAATCATTCTTCAAATTGGAAAATAAAAAAAGCCATTAAAACGGTAATATAATCGTTTTATTGTTAAATGTCTTTACACGAGACTGTTATCAAACGAGATAGATAAACTAGTTATGATATTAGTTTAAACATAATTTATTTTAACATTTTAATTTTATGTCTCTTTACTACGTATTACGCCTGAATTCTGGTTCTGGAATATTAGGAGGTATTTTTCGAGAGATTGATCGAGGGAACTTATTTTCATTCTTTTTCTGCCACGTGCGTATGCTCGTCATCACTCTTTAGGTGTCTATTAAATTAAATTTATCCAGGAAAACCCCTTAATATGATAGTTTCACATGAATAACCGCATTAATTCGCGATTAACCATCAAAGCAAAATGAACCAGAATATTTCGTTTAGGATCACATAGCAATATTGCTTCTATTTAAACGTCATCACAAAATTCTAAGTTTTCGTATTCATTAACACCTTAGACAGTTTATAATCAACAAATATTTCATAGAAGTTTGCGCATAAACAATTTCATGAAGAATCTGTTTTAAAAAGCTTGAGCAATTTTATTCTTACTATTTACGGTTGAGTTGTGTATCTTTAAGTTATTTCAACGAATTTGCTCAAAGGTTCATAAATCAGAGGGAATTCAGTTTCGCTTATTGAATATAAAGAGCGACGCGCTAATTAAAATTTGCAATTTCAGTTTGAAAAACTGCTTAAATTTTTTTGTACATTATTTTTGGTAACAATATTTCAGCTTGGATATCAGAAATTTAATTAAGTTTTATCATCAGAATTTAACTTTGTTTCTTTAATTGTGAATATGGTTTTCTGTTTACATTATCATAATTCGTGCATAATCATCATAATATAAGTCAACTCGAAATTGGAACTTGGGAATTTATATTATATTTGGCAAAATTTTATCAGATTATCTATTGAGTAATTATTTTTTTTAAAGCAATTAAATCTCACCAGTGTCTTGAAAAAATATTTATATATGAGAGAACACAGTGTATAATGTATGATTAAATTTTTCGATCCGCATTTTCACAGTTCCTACTTAATGATAATCCCGTGTTGTTAAGGTATTATATTCAGATATGTTAAATGAAAGCTTGAAGGACGCTTTCTTACGAAATTCGTAATTAATTAAGTTTTAAATATAATTGATAACTATTTGTCAAATAAACATCCTTCTATTGAAAAAGGTATACATTATGTAAACACGCCATAAATGTTAGATGAAATAATGAAATGTTCACTCGCTTTGAGTTGAACAGTGCACCATTAAGTCATTAGTTTAAATTAAAATGCACTGTTACATATCTTTTGCGACCATAACATCACATAAATTGCTTTGATTTCAAGTATGAGATGCAGTCAAAGTTATGAGGAAGTATATCTAAAAATGTACACCAGAACACATTTTATATAGCTGTGAAACTTCACAATTCACTTTTCCAGAAAGGACTGCTTTCTTTCTTGCTTATTCACTTTGTGAGAAAACAATAAAAACTGACTAGAAAATTTATTCATCTTTAAAAAATATTAACTCACTAACCCGGCTGACAAAACATTTCGAATACTCGTATACTGTTTTTATTCGCTATTATTATCTCTCTCTCTCATTAGCGAATCCAAACAAATGAAAAATATGAAGTCTGTCCATTTTTGGCAGATTACACATTCTTTCTATCTTCATTATATCGTCGCTTAAGAAGCGACACCACCTATCTGAATTTTTTGAAATTTTAAACAGGAACATTCAAAGGAATTTCTCGCAACCAATAACAAATATTTCTAAATTTTTTTTTTGACGTCTGGCTGGAGCATGTGGTCTCATGTTTATAGTAGATATTAAGAAACTTCAAAAATATTCTTTAATGTTTGCGAAAAATTCATTTGAATGTTCCTCTTTGAAATTTCAAAAAATTCCGATAGGTGGTGTTGCTTCTTAAGCAACGATATTTTGCCAAATTCTTTTGATTTAATTTTTTTATTTTGAACAAGCCGCCTTAGGCTTTCTTCTGGTTCGCCCAACTTATTAGTTGTATCGACTCAATTATATCAATGAAATTTTGAATTGGAAAGTTCTACAAATTAGTTTTCATTTTTGAATTTATATTAATTAAGAATTAAGGCTATGCATTGAAGTAAATTCCAGTTGAATTTCCTGAATATAACACACTTTTAGATTCTAGGAAAATGATAGATAAAACTGAAGATGTCAAGAAATGACTTCTATAAACAAAGTTAAATGCAAAAATTGTGTATTTTTATAGGATAAAACTAAACCAAAAACATAAAACTCTACCAAAATCAAAAATGAAATTCAAATGCATCCAGACAAAACTGTAGAGATACATAATCTTCAATTACATCGATTCAAATTTCACAATTCGTCAGTATGTAAATTATAGATTATTCTCTTGTTTCCGAAACCCTCCGCTCTTTTGCATGAGTGTCAGATGGAACCGATTTCCCCAAAATAGGGGTGAAGTGAAAAATAAAGGGGGAAATATCTTGCGTGACCTAACAAAAAACTCTAAAAATAAGCTCATCTTATTCACAGTTACAATTAATATAATTTAACAAACTCGTCTTATTCATTGTCTTTCAGCTCTTTCCGGTGTAAAATCGTCAAAAAGTGCTAGTCTTGGCATTTTGAAATGATCAGTAAATCTAATATTCACAGAATTTTATTAATTTATCTTTATATATTTATTTTTTATTTTATTAATTTTCAATTTTATTAAATTTTATTAATATTATTAATTTATCCGCTGTCACTTCTCAAATATTGAATTAAATTTCTTGTAACAATATTGAAAAAATTTTAAATCCATTTTAATTTCAAGTAAATATGGCATAAAATTAAAAAAGGGAACTATATGAAATGAAAAATGTAATAATAATCGTGTCAATATTACAGAGTATTTAGAAGATAATAATGTACGATCTTAAAATATATGAATGGGAAAAAGTATTTAAATTGTATGTATTTTTTTAAATTTAAAGTTCCACTATATGTTCAGCGTTCTATTTGTGGAATTCTAATTAAGTTTGTTGAAAGAGAGTCTCGACATATAATTTGAATCAGGAAGTGGAACCACTAAACGCACAAAATAATTTAAAAATGAACGAAAGTATCTGAATTTTAAAAAATAGCATCTGTTAACCGTTACTCATTAAAAACTTTCAGTAGTGAACACCGAAATTATCCCTTCCCGAACATCCCATATAACCCTCTAGAATCTGTTTGTTCCTTCTGTCACTACCTCCGCCTTCTCTTCCTAGTCCGGAGAAAACGAATAGTCTCCTTCAGCAACAATGGCCGCAGATCATGATAATTAAAAAGACTTTGTAAAATTTATATAAAATATTGTACAATACTCAAACTAATAGCATTAGAAAGATAATTATTTGCACTTTATTAATGGTATAAAAATCATTTTCGGGCGATACATCTTTCGGCATTTATTGGCTGAAAATTGGCCAAAAATGTCAGAATTTGGCTTAATTTTTAAATAAATAACATATGAATTACAAGTGGGAAAAAAGGTTCCAAGTAGCATATTCCTACTCTTCAAAGTATACCTGTGCAAAATTTGGTAACTCGAGGCTCAACTATCTGTTCTGTAGACTAGTGGAGTGAAAACTATTTTTGAAAGCGTCACATATATTGATGTCTTGTTGAGAAGTTCATTTCTTACCTTACTTCATGTTCTTTTAATTCTTTTGAGAAAAAGTCCCAAAACAAAAAGTTCAAGTTAATTACCTAAAAATTCAGAGAAATAGGGTTTCTACCTTTTATAAAAAAAATGAAAAAGTTGAAAAATACCAATGTTCCCTATGAAATGACCAGGGCTGGTAAGTTTAATTTTAAACAGCGTAAGAATTATATATAAGAGGCTGATTTTTGAGCCAAAGAAAGAACCTTGGAGGAAGTTCTGCAATTCTTTTAATGAGAAATTCGGAAGAACATTCAAAGTTGCTTTCTATCAATATCAGAAATCAGTTAATATCATGGTGAATAATAGTGGCAATAGCATAGTGTTCCCTGCTGTAAAGATCGGAGTATTTCTTCCCTTAAAATCCCACTTCCTTCCAGTTTCATCTATATTTATAAAAGGCAATGTGTGTGTATTTGTGTATGCTATGTCCAGACAAATATATTGCATTTACAGCATGAAATTTGTATCTTTGCATCTAGAGGCAAGAATTTTAAAATTTAATATAGGAAATATTTTATTTAATGTTTTGTATTGTTTTGGGTGATCTTTAGCACGCTTTTAGGTGACCTATGAGAAATAAGGAATGTAGAAACACAATCGATGCACCATCAGATAGAGCAAACTATTATCGTTTTAATGAAGCTTGTTTTGAACGTCTAAGGTAATTTACTGAATTTTAAGAAATTTTTAAAAAATAGTCAGTTTTTCTTACAAAATTTCGTTTGATTTCCGTTATCCTTTTTGAATTTTGGGTAGTAACTGAGAGACTTCTTTCTGATTTGAAACAAGAACTGTTAAAATACCTTTTTCGTTGAATTTTAATTAATTTATTTCTTTGATAAGTTCAAAGATTTTTTTCGTTGGCGAAGCTTTCTACCGCGGAGACTAAGTTAACATTCCCAGCATGCATTTTTTCACTCCAATTGACTGTCGGTACAAAGCGAAAGTGACGTCATACTCTCGATCATTTTATTGCGTCAGATAAACTGAATTACTCCATTTTAATTATCTAAGAATCATTTGATTATTTTTTAATTTTTTTTATATAGTCGTGCATAAAGGCTGACATCTTTAGTTAGAAGATCACGTTATTTATCTTGAGCTCAAGTTCCTGCTTGTATTTTCACAAAAATCAACAAGTGAAACTGAAAAACATTAAATATGATTTTAAGTATTTATTTATATAATGTGGGTTCAAAGTTCAAACTTTAAGCTGAAAATTTAATCTCGTTTTTATGAGGGTTTTGTGGAGTCGGAACGCGCCGGAATGGAGTTCCGGCACTACTTTTTATCAAGAAAAATAAATAAGAAAAATTGTAAAAACAGGTCGATTTTTGTCATCTAGGTTAGAGCGCTCCGGCACTGCTATTTTTGCTGCTACACCACAGTTTTTTTCATTCTCTGACTCATTTTGGATACACACGAATTACGAGATACATACGAAGAAATTATAATTGTCTTTATCTTTATCTTTTGAGGTGAATTTGTCCATTTGAAATCATTCAAAATTTAATTCAGCTTTCATTCTTTATCATTTTAAGTGGTTTATAGGAATCGTTCTTATAAATCCTCCAATTATATTTTTTCAAAAATAATTGTTTATTTGGAAATTAAACTTTATTTTTAAGTCATTTCGTTGGATAGCTATAATTCACAATATCTAATGTCGCCTATTAACTATTTGAAGCAGGATCCTAAAATTTTATTGTGTGAGAATAACTGAATTATTATTCCTTTTCAGCGGACGAACCAACTGGTTGTTCCGAGCATCATGAAATTTTCTTACCCAGTTTAAAAACTAATATCATCTATTGCACAAACTTTATAATTTCATTGTTTGCAGGCATGAACATCATGTTTGCTTGGTGCCAATAGATTAAGAATCACAAATAAATTAATGCTGATATGATTTAGAAATCGGGTTTATTAAACAATGTATGGATAGTGTTAATTAAGTTATTCAAAACATGTGAGTACTCAGCGAACATTGATTGTAAAAAATGCGACTTGCGTTCAAATTCGAATTATTTGCACAAATCTCTGCTTTTATCATTATTCACAAAAGTTCATTTAAAAGTCTCCTTTTAGCAGTCTTCCCAAAATTTCAATTAAAGATCTCCTTTTAGCAGTATTCACGAAACTGCAATTAAATGTCTCATCTTTACCAAGTGACTTAAATGTTTTAATCTTACAAATCTTGCCACTGACTCGCCAAACACTGAACCATTAAAAATGCAACCATGTTAAAATGGAGAGGAGCGAGAGAGTGGAGCGAAATTAATTTAAGATGACTGAAAGGTAAGATGAAATTTTAAGAATCCCATCATTGTTATCAACCATTGCAAATTTGAATGGCAACATTGTCTTTTACTTTTTTAATACTTTAGAAGAAACATCTATGATAAGAAAAAGGACGAATTCACAATTTAGTGCGATCATAAAACTCAAACTGGAAGAAAGCTCTATTGTCTTACAATGCGTCATTAGAGGGTAAAACATTTGAGTATAGGGAGTTGAATGAAAGATATATCAAACAGTTTGAGGATAGTAAAACTTTAGAAAATTCGCATCTGCCATGCAATCTGAAAATGAGAGGGTTAGTGACTTCACGTCACGTATTGAGGGTTTAGTGCACAAGGGTTTTGCCGGCAATAGTGAGGAAAATGGGGAGGTGTCAAAAGAATTGTATAACAAAATGGTCCTTTCACAGTTTTCTGATGGACTAAGACCCATTATTTGGTCGCAAATTATTACTGAAAACCCCAAGTTGAAGTTTCAAGAACCTGTGGATTTAGTTGAAAGAATAGAGACAGCTTAAAACATACTTATTACTGTTATAAATTGGGTGATAAATGATTGTCAGAGTTCGAGAAATTTGGCTATTCTAAAGTCAAGCAGTAAAAGGTATGCCAAATCTTTGTAATTAGTATCCAAGCAACTTGAGAAGCTAAATGAAAGAATGGATAGGTGTGAAAACGGTTGATAAAAAGGGGATACAAGTGTAAATAACACTTCGCCAGACAATTGTAGACAACCTAATAAATTAATATTTATAATATAATATTAATATTTCAGTAGTTATTGCCGAAAAATCTCTAAAAATAGCTTAATTTTCGTTATTTAATTAAGTACTTAAAGAAGTAATGAATTATAAAAGTTGAAAATAGCACAGTTGAACTCGAAAGTATCCCTATTATCTCATGTGCAAATTTCATGTCCATAATGATTACTGTTTAGAAGTGCCTGAAACCGTTAGACATACAAACACATGTATTTTCCGCTTTATATTTTCATAATATTTACGTTGCAACAAAATCGTTTTCTCTTTACGTTATTATTTCGAAGAATATTTTCGAAGAATTACAATAAAAAAAATCTATTTCATAAATGTGTGCTCTTTAATTTTCATTACTTAAATAAACAGTCACAGAAATATCGTACTTAGAATAAAATGCGTTTCTCTTGTATCTTTCTCAGTAATAAAGCAAATAACATTACCAGGAAATTTTATGATGCATAAAATTTTGATCTGCATCATGCCCAGTATTTAAAAGGTCTCAAAACTATTGTGTCCATCAGCCTAAATCTGTACAACATGGAAAGCAAATTGCGCACAGCGGTTTTGTGCTTCTTGGGCTTGTTTGTTATCGTCCAGGCTTTGCCAATTGGACTAGAATATGTGAAAAAGTATTGGAAATGCACTATGTATGCTGATTGCCATTCAGGTATGACTATGAAATTTTGAAAGAACTGTTTGAATGAAGTAATGGAAAAATTATTGTTATTACTTCTTTTAAAAAACGAAAGCACATCAAAGAAATCTTTCAAAATTTATTCCATAAATATTTTAATGCCAATTTATTATTTCTAGTTATCATTAAAATTGAAATACCTATGTAATTTACATATATAGTTTAACGGAACGCAATTTCTAGTTAACTAGAGCGGAATTTTTTAGAAATTCTATAAGTGAAGGGATGGAAAATCAACTGTTATTACCAATTGTGAAAAGGAAAGAAAATCTTAGAATTCTTTGGAATTTATTCCATAATATTTTAAATGCCAATTACTTATGCTAAGTTATTATTAAACTTAAAATTCCTTTACAGTTTATTGGTTAGTTTTATTTTTCTTACCTGGCAGAATTAATGAAAGTTATAATTGCTTTAAAATTTTTCAATCAGGAATACGAAAGAAATTTAGAATTGTGTAATTTCTTAATTTTTTTTAATTATTTCATTACCTGTCTAGATATTTTAGATTGTCATGTTCCAATTCAAATTACCCAGACCCACAATTTTTATTTGCTATTCTTAAAATACAGTTATTGATATAAATACTCGAACTTCGATTGAAACGGAATTTGTTTAATAAATTTAATTGAAAGCTTAAATTTATGTAGCACCCAATATTTTTAAAGATATATTTTATGGCCTATTTTGCTACTGGAAAATTCAGATGTGTATTAAATTTATGTTATTGTATGTTATTTAAAGATATTAAGGGGAAGTGCAAAACTAGTCGCAATTGCATGAAAAGGATCAACTTTTATTTATGTTAATACTTTAGCATTAGCTTTTTGAAACAACTAAGGTATTAAATTCCACATTTAAGCATAAGACATTTAAAATTAACAATAGAAAAATGTTTCTTGATTTATATGTAGTCTCTATATACAGATTTGACTTTTGGGATACTGATTTCGCCAGTTGGAAATTCAAAACAAGTTAAATTAATTTGGTATTTTTATTTGTACATATAATTTGTAAAATAAAACCATCAAATCGTACAAAATCATCGAAAAATCAAAATGAAAAACTAAACATCAGCGAATTCTTTGAAAAATGAGATAATTTTATCTATGCTGTAATTTTATAATATTATGACATGGAAGTACGACCTTTGGCCCGAAGATCGCAGTATTAATGTCTTTGTCCCTTTCCTTGAAATTTTCAGTTTCAGCCTTCTGTCAACAATGATTTTTTATAATGAATCTAATTTGGCATTTTAAATTCACAGTAATACTGATAAAGCGTGACAAAAAGTGTTTAATTTTGGAAGTCTGTGCGCTGTCTTCACCTATATTTTGTTGCGTTCAGACTTTTTAAAGCAGTGCAAAACAAAATTAAAATTTCTTGGAAATCCTTTCATATCGTTTATAGATGTGTAAAATTCAGCGGCAAATTTCAGACAGCTAACATTTTTCGTGAGTTCTTCATCAGATTTAGTTAGCGTTATATTAACTTTCCGCTTTGGAAACAGCACAAGGGCTATTTTGGGACGAACCTCGTAATGCGGTCAGGTGATGAGGACAAAGACTTAAATTGCTGTATAAAAGTGAAATGCATATGCAACTTGGAAAGATTAACGAAGTCATGAAATAAGCATATAATTATTTGTGATAAACAAAAAAATTGTAGCAACATTATTTCGAGTCATTCATAAATTTAAAACATTCGAGCATTTGATGCTGATACACTGATGCAGCTCTTGAAAGTAAAAGTCCAGTTAATGATTATAAAGAAAAGAATTACAACGAGACATTTGACGACTTCATTCTTTATAAAATTTTTAAGCATCAAATTATTAAGATAGGTTAGATGAAAAATTCACGAAAAAGTCAGAGGAAAAACAACTAAATCGAAAATACCTGCAAGCAAATAATCCGAAAAGAGCCGCAAACGATAGAAGATAACGTTATTACATAATATTATATTGCTCACAGAGAGCACAAAATGATGCTTCAACCGAAAACCAATAGTAGACAAAACATTTTATAAGAAAAAGAAAAACTAAGCAACCTTAATAAAAAGAGCTATCGGAAGAAGTAGAATAGAATCCCACCTTGCATATTTTATGAAGGATCATATGCAGATAGGGGTTCTAAAAATTGGATGAAGTCTGCAAGGCAGGATTATATTCTACTTTTTCCAATAGTTTTTAATATGGTTTCTTAGTTTTTCTTATAAAATGGAAACTTCACTTAACATTACACATTATGTTGTGAAAACTTTCGTCAGTTTCAAATGCACTAAAAATTTATTGTTTGTCATGTAATTTTAACAACTAATTAAGTTGTAAATAAATGGATCGCTTGTTATGTCTTTCAAAATTTAACATTTTAAAGCCATTTTAGGTAGATGATAAAAAAATCACAAAAGCTATATATAAACAATGGAATTATCACATGGAAAAATATTGTACATAAATATTGCAACAAATAATAATACATATTGTAACAAATACATTATTTTTTCAGATGGAAGACAAAAAATTATTGAATGCATCAATAACTTGAAACCAGAGATAATAACTTTTCTCTACCTTTCAAAATTATTTTCTTCAATTCTCAGTTTCTTGAACTAAAAACTTTATAGCAGAGTTCTTATGAATAAGGGAACTAAATGTAATTTTCAAGCAATGTTAAAAATTTGACTCTCAATTTTTTTGGATGAAAAAATTGAAATTGACTGTAACATAAGAATGTTTGTTTAAAAAATTTCATGACAAGTTTCTTACGTTACAACAACCACAGAGAGAAACGTCGCACTGACTTTACATTAGGGTGATACTCTATCGCCACTGTATACCCTTGGAATCGTAGTCACGACGGCTCATTGTTGGTTGTATCGGTTGGAGTCGAATCTGTTTACAATTTTTAATTCTAAATAACAAATAAGAATTTAAACAGTTATGAATATAATAACTATAAAAAATATTTATCAAATATATTACAGTTTAAAATGCCTTTGAGTTTTACCTAGTGCTGAAGTTTCTGCTTAGCCATTAGATGTAATATTGTCTTTTGTGCAATTCGAATTTAACAATAATTATGCTTTTCAAATAACTTATCACAATGATTTGAAGTTAAGTTCCTCGATCTTGCATAGGAAACCCATAAGATTTTGAATCCTAGATGTAAACAATCCTAGTACAGTAAATAAAGTAAATTAAATAAACTTTTTAATAAACTTATGCTGGAATTAAAGGCAAGATAGTATTTTATTTACAATGCAGAACATTGATTAATATTTTCGTTATATTATGCGAGTATATTTATTTATTAAATATATGTTTAGAAAATTTCGTTCCTTGCATTAAAATATTAAGTGACATTTTTCCCACAATAATACAAAAATTTAGCAAAAAAAATTAGTTATATATTAGAAACATTAGCGAGAAACAATGCTTGTGCGTTAACATGTGTTTACACTGCCTCAAGTGTGCCTTTACCCTATCGATCATCATTTGGATACATATCATTTTGATAACTTTTCCTTTCTTTTCTTTCAATCTGGAATTCTTCGGGGTCACATGGATTCTAGAAAATTCTCTTAGATGAATTTTTTGTCATTTGTAGGAATACCACCCAGCTAAAAAAAATCTGCAGAAAATCTGCAGAAAAAAAATTTTTTTAAAGATATCTTAAAGATTTCTGCAGATTTTTTGAAGACAGAAAAAATCTGCACTTTTTCTTCAATTTAATCTGCAGAAAATTTTCTTATTATATTTTTCTCTAAATATTCTGCCGATTTTTTGAAGACGAATAAATCTGCATTTTTTCTTCAATTTAATCTGCAGAAAATTTTCTTGATATATTTTTCTCTAAATATTCTGCAGATTTTTGTAAGATAGCAAAAAATCTGCATTTTTTCTTCAATTTAATCTGCATAAAATCTGCAAAAAAAATTCTTATTATTTTTTTTCTTTAAATTTCCTGTAGATTTTTTAAGACTTTTTATTTTGTCTTCAATTCAATTTTCAGTTATTTAGCAGATTTTCACAAAATCATTAAACTTGACCAATATCTGTTGATTTTTTGAAGATTTAACTGCAATTTCATAGTATCGGCATTTCTCTAAATACATACTTTTAACCATATTCTCTAATATTGCAGCTTTATTTTCCAAAGAATATAAAACAAAATTAGAATGTAATTATCATTATTGTTTATTTCTACAGCAGATAGGAGTTTCAAAAAATTTCATATTCAAAAATTTTCTTAGGTACTAAATTTTTTAAATATGCCAGTGAAAAAATGAATTCTAAATTAATCTTTAAAATAAATATTTGAGGTTTTACGATTTTAAACTTTTACCCCATAATTTAATTAATTTCCAATTCGTTTTCCAACTCTCTTTCTGACTAGCTATTTTCCTCGAAAAAGAAAGGAACAGTGGAGCTTTCGTCCTTTGGAGGGAGAGAAGGCTTACCAGAAATATAGAAGGTGAAAACGAATTTATTGAAACAGAGAATCTAAATTATTGAACAAAAATATTACTAATTTCATCTGTTACTCATCTCTACAAATTTGAAACACATATTCTGACCTTGGTTGATTTTTACACCATTAGATGGCGCCACGAGAGCAATGGCGACGCTAAAACTTAAATAGATTAATTTATCCCCGTCTCGCGTTTTACGGCGCGCCTCCCAGCCAGCCAGCTATAGGAACGAGGGTTCGTATCCCGGAGAGGATGAATTTGAAGTTCTGTCAGAATCTCAGTCGGCATCGTACAAGTAATTTAAATTAATAATTCAATTAATTGAAATTAAAAATTAAACTTTGACTGTGTAGAAAAATCTGAAGGTATTCTACATTTTTTTTCTGCAGTCAATCTGAAGGTATTTGGAACATAGTATTCTTCAGATATTCTGCATTTTTTTCTGCAGAAAATCTGAGGAAAACATGTTCCAAATACCTTCAGATTTTCTGCAGATATTTTCTGTAGATATTTTCTGCAGATTTTTTTAGCTGGACATATAGAAAAGAATTACTGTTTTTATTTGTTAGAATCGCCGCAGGTGGATGACACCTTGAAAAAATACACTTTCCGGATGTTTCTTCTTTTGACATTTTTTAAACTTGCTCATTTTTTACTTTTTCAATTTTTCATTTTGTTAGGAAATTTATTGCATTTACCCTATCAATTCATAGCAACTGGAGACGGTAACTCAAATTTCTTGTGAGCATTTTACTAATCAAATATGGCTAAGTAATTAAGACAATATCTACCGATTAAATGCTACTGACAAATGTTTCATCCTGCCATTTATGAATTAGAAATGCGAAACTTTTTATAATTTAGTTTCTAATTTTAAAGCGGAAAAAACTTTTGAAATTCCAACAACGTCATATTCAAATAGATAAACTCTGAAAAGAATGATACCAAAATTATGTATGTAGGTAACAGATATTGGTTAATCCTTCTATATACAAGGTGACTCAAAAGTATTTAGAGAACCCTTAAGGACAGCTCAGGCACACAGAAAAAAAACCATTTTAAAAAATGAGTTCTCAAACGCAAATGGCGACCGCTACACAGGGGGCACAAACACAGCGCACGTCAAAGACACAGCAGACGGCAAGTACTTTGAATACTCGTTTTAATTACTTCAAAGGTTTGCTGTTGGCACAGTGTCCATCTTACTACAGTATTTGTCATGTGGAGTACGACTGTTTTTTCCCGTAACACTGTTCTATTGTTGTAAATTTACATCCCATTAAACCTGTGTACACACCAATGATACACTTCATCTAAGGTATCCTTGTCATTTATTAAGTTAATCGCAAAGAACCCCGCGTAGCAATCACCCTTTACTTTTGCAATCTCATGCTCTATTGTAAAAATGACTCGTTTTTGTGCGGCTGATCTACTCTTTAAATTTGTCTAAGAATTTTAAGATCTTGTGCGATAGAGAGAGAGAGAAGAAAACTTTTTTTAGACCACTAACTGAAAAAGAGAGATAAACATACACTATATGATCAAAAGTGTCCGGACACTGTCGAATTTCCACATTTTTTCGAAATTTTCAAGAAAGGCTGTACGAAGTTCCCTTGAAATTCGGAAAAGTAAAGAATAGACATGAACTCACATTTTACTATGAATATTCGATCATAGGGGAACACTCCAGAAATTGATGAAGAAGAAAATTATTCAAGCCCAACCCGTATTACAAAAAATTGATAATAATTCGTAACTTTCAACAATGGTTATGGTTATATGCACAATACTTAGAAGCATCTTCGTAAAATTATCACGGTTTTTCGGGCACATATAAAGCCAACGAAGCATTATATTCAAATTGGAAGTAAATATTTCTTGAATATTCGAGGAAATATGAATATATTTGTAATGAATAATTTTTAATTCGCATATTTAAAACTCGGCATGATTTTTCATTCATAATTTCGTATCCAGATATACAGGTCAGCTTACATAAAAGTCCCAGTTGAATTCAGTCTAGATACAGAAAAATATATGTTAAGTAACGACATATATTTCTGTTGCTGTATAAGAGAAGCAAAATGATCAGGGTTTTGACATAAATTTATATCTTTTAAATTTTAATCTTTGAATATTTATTTTGGGTAAATTTTAAATTAAGGAAAATACCCATGAATACTTATAAACTTAGTACATGATTTATATATCAGTAAATTATGCATTATAAACACAAGAAATAATATTATGTCAATCATATTATTTGCATAAACATTAGACTTGTAACATTATGTAACCTGATAAACACAATAAGCTTAACACTCTGACTCCTAATCCGGTCGTAACTGTCCATACAACTTCTACACTAGTGGGGAGGATTTCGGCCTGTTGCTTTTCCGAGAGGGGGGAGAAGGCAGTTGGGAGAGTTGTCATTAAAGGGACCCTTAGGGGAGAGATGAGAGATGAAAGGACTGTCATTCATATCTCCCACCACCCGTAGTGAGGAGAAAAGGAGGAACGGGACGGACGAATCCATTCCACAGATCAATTAGTAAGCAAACCTCCGTATACAATTGTACTCAGACTTTGACAACTCTTAGCAGTCAGAGGGTTAAAAGCATTTGGATACCTTTATGCAGAAAAAGATGGCCTCACTTCAAACTGGCTATTGACGCGTTTGTAGGATAAAGTTTATCAGCTTTCTGTGAAATGGGGTGATAGTAAATCATTTTCCTCTTCTTCAATTTCTGGTGTTCCCCTCAATGCCTCGTGAACAATTTCACTATAAAATGTAATGTTCAAGCCTATTCTTTTGTGGCATAGGGCGGGGAAGTTTACCAATGTGGCTGTAAAATGTGCGAGTTCTTGCAGTGTATGACAAATGACGGGCAGAGTGATGGCTGTGGCATAATATTTTATCTACTATCAACACCATACTTCACACTATCATATACATTACACTCACTTTCTTCAGAAAGGTTACTTTATGGTGACCCATTGCAGACAGCCCGGAATAAAAGCACAATTTTAGGATGTTAACATATTTAATAGAGCAACAATTAAGTTGAAAAACATAAATTAAACTACTACATCGTATTTCCACATGCGTGAGACGATAACAAAAAGTTAGAGAATGATCAGGTGGAACATCGCCTTTAAATACTGCACATACGCTGCTTTCAACATGTCGATCGATATAGTAACTGGTCTACCGTCGATCTCCACAGTGAATATACTTTTGACGTTCTTGACAGGACCATGTATGGGCCGGCAAAAGGAGGTTCCAGAGACTTCCGGTCTCGATCAATTCTTAAAAATAAATTAGATGTTTCACGAGATCACCACTAACAAAGACTGGACTGGATTAATGATGTGCAGAAGGGACTGGTCTAAATGAATGTACATAGCGTCTCAACGTCTACCAAAATGATGATGTTGACGTTGTTACTGAGGTATTAGGAAAAAACACTCCTGGTAGCTTCAAGGTAGATCCATACACCAACTCTGCAGAAGATGTCGCTAAATCCTTTTTAAAACTCGTTCTGATGCCGAGTAACACAAACGGAAGAGCGTCCAGCCAGTTCTCAGGAGGATGCGTCATCAAAACATTTTTCAGATGTCTATGGAATCGTTCTACTGCTCCATTACTTTGCGGGTGGTAAGAAGTGGTTCGAGTCTTCTTCGCATCTAAGACCTTTGAAAGAGAAGAAAAAAGATTACTTTGAAAATTAGAACCACGATCAGAAGTAACTTTTTCAGGTACTCCGAATCTAGAAATCCATCCCAGAAAAAATGCGAGTGCGATAGCGTCCATGGATTTATCAGGAATAAATAATGCCTCAGACCATCTTCTGAATCTGTCAACACAAGTTCATAATTAAATTATTCCTCGAATTTTACTGAGCTGTCCGACTACATCAATATGCGCATGCGGAAAATGTGCTAATGGTAAAGGAAAATTTTCCACAGCTGACTTTGTTCTACGTGTAATTTTAGATCTCTGGCACTGGATACAATTCCTACACAACAATGCACAATCCTTGTTAATGTTTTTCCAAACAAATCTAGCTGTAACACGATTCTGTGCAGCTTTCACACCAGGATGTGATAAGTTATGAAAACAATTGCAAATTTATCCGAAAAAGGATTTCGTGACTTACGGACGCACAGTGCCAGTGGATACATCACAAAAAGAGATTTTTCGGATGAAACAAATACATGAGTCTGAGTTCCAACCTGGTCCCAGAACCCATCAATGATTGCAGTTTCTGGTCCGAAAACTGATCCTCAGCTAAATCACGAAAGTCATTGAAATTTAACAAGCTGATCTCTGAAATTCTAGAAAACGTGTCAGGTCAGCCACCACAATATCACTACCAGCAACGTAGCGTATATCAGTCGTAAATTTACTGATAAATTCAAGGTTCTTGATTTGACGAGGGGAACTTTGTCATTTTTTCACGTGAAGGCAAAAATGAGTGGTTTGTAATCGGTGTACATAACAACCTCACTACCCTCCAGAATGTAGCGAAAGTGTTTCACACACAAGTAAATAGACAACAACTCGCGGTCAAAAGAACTGTATTGTTCCTTAGTAGCAAACAGCTTCCTAGAAAAATCCCCAAGAGGTTCTACTGTGGATTATATATGCTGTTGAAGTACAGCGCCAACTGCAAAATCCGAAGCATCAGTCATTAAAGAAAATGAGCATCTGATGCAGGAAAAGACAATGCTGTTACATCAGCAATTGCTGTAAAGTTATAGCATATTAAAATTTTAATGAATCGTATAGTGGAATATAAATTTAAATTAATTTTTGCTTTTGACCAACTATAAAAATTTATAAATTTACTATAGCATTTTAGACTTACAAACTACCAATTTATTCACTTCACAATAACACCTAGCTAATATCTTTCATTTTTTTATTACCTGGTCAGTACCTCACTCATTTGCTCTAGGCTACAAATAAATGTACACATCAGACTCTTTGAGCTACAAAACATATTTATTAGAATGCAATTCTGGATTAAATATAGGTAGCATAATTGAAAAAAAAAGAATGAAGTCGATCGATTGATAAGCTTAAATCTAAGGATTTAATACCATCACATCTATACATTATTTTTGATACAACCTTTGTAGATATTAATGCACTGATCAATCATTATACAAATTTATGAGAAAAATCTATATACTTAAATGCACAAGGCAGCACTAGATATATTCTTTATGTTATGCTGACGTAAATAGTTTAATTGAAATTAATTGTTTTCGTATGCTCATTAGTACCAAGAAAGTTCTATGCATTTTCAGCTATATGGGCTCGTTTTGAGCAATAGTTTCTTTTAAGTCGAAGAAATATTATTGCGGTATTAACAGTTTATATAGAATTACTACCTTCGGCGAACAACTTGTTGGCCAGGAATATAATTTCAACTAAATCTCTTATTTATAATTTGATATTCTTCATTCCCTTCACAAATGTCTATCACAAAGTAATTTTAAATTTCAATTGTGATAGACATTTATTCCATGTTATTCCAGTCAATCCATGTCACTCCTGCCTCAGAGTGCGAGGGTATACAGTGGTGATAAGTAACCTTGCACCTGTCCATGAACGTTCCCGAATGGTATTGTTGAAAAAGGTCTCTCTGTGGTGTATGATGTAGACAGTCCAACACGCAGGCCAGGGATAATGGAGAGAGGTTTTTTAAATATGTGGAAAACACATGTACAGGTACGAACAACAGTCCTTGCACAGATTACCAATGTAAAATAGACAGCAATTCAAGTAATGACAGTTCAGCACTTTGATATCTACAACACAAACAGGTCAAATAACTGGTAACGAAACTAACAGCTCAGCTCACCAGCTGATTAGCTCACACAGCAGAAGAACTCCGAAGACGTTCACGCTTCAAAGCGAAATAACCAGTCGATCAAAAGACGCTGCTGTGATTCAAACGCGGTCTTATATACTCTCCCCGTTAGGCCGTGACGTCACATAGAATTTTATGAAAAACCTGGATCTCGCCCTAATAGAAATATCGAGAAAAGGGTTGCATTTTCGGAATAATCTATTTGTCGACAAGGTCGCCAAATTTGTCCAATGTTTGTCGCCAAAGTCATGCGTGCCATGAGAGTCTCTGAGGTCACCCATGACTTCACCTTGTAAAACTCTCCCAACCATAAGACTGTCATTCCTGGGAAGGAGTTTCAATGACTGTAACACTGCTCCCCTCTTCAAAACTGACGTCCTGGCAGTGTCATTACTCGAACCTTGTCAGTAGCCCGGTAGGTTAGGCTCGGTTGATGGAATTAATTTTGAGA
>BGPR01001289.1:82517-144842 GCA_013235015.1 Araneus ventricosus | reverse complement strand
TTTTATATTTAATTAATAACCTTAAAACATTTTTCTCTTCTAATAGGTAAGTATTTTAACAAATTTATTTTAATAAAAAATTACAACTCAAAATTTGTTTTCCATCTGTATTCCTTAATGCATTTATAAAGATTCTCAAAGCTGCGGTTGAACAATAAAATGACAATATAAGATAATTTTCTTATCAATTAATAAGAAAAAATGTTATCTTGAAAATAAGAATAAGAAAATACTACTTAACAGTATCATTAAAAATTACTTAAAAATAAAAACCATTCTTCTAGTTTTTATTTCCCGGCGAAAAGATTGTATGGCGATTTGAAAAAAGGTTTAGCCTTTGAAATCAAAACAGCTACGTATAACCTATCCTGATTAATATTGTGTGCTCAGAAAATATTTTTTTATTGTTAAAAAGTAGATTTCAAGTTCTGATGTGGTATTCAGCAACGGGAATTGCCAAGATGAAAAAAAGATAAAGAATAAATTATTCTATAACATCTATCTAAAGGCGCTCTGTGACATTTTAAAATGGGAATACACTTATGAATAATCTTTCAGACATTCTGTTCCTTGAAGAAAACCATGTTTTATTTGAAACGGATGCTTCTTAAACTATGAATTATGATACTAAATAAGATGGTACAGAATATTGGGGGTTCCGAAAATTCTGAAAACATTTGTATCACAGGAAATTCCTCATCAGTATTTATAACTAAAATTGTCGAAAAAGTCCTTTGGACTGCAAGAAATTTTATTAAAATTTAATTAATAAAAAAATGACATTTTCAATTAAATTTCTAATTATAATTAATTATTTTCATTTACTTACTTATTTTCAAAGCTTTGGTTCACGAAAAAAAATTTAAAACTCCGTTTCCAGCTTAGCTGGTGCTGTGTATCCCACAATTCCCCTTCAGCTTAAAAACGTGGTAGGAGAAGGAAGGGGAAAGCTTCCACTCTTTAACTACGCGTGCTCGCAGGTGGAATTCGGAGCTATAACAGACAGTTCTGGTTACTTGTAGTTACTTTTTCTTCTGCGCATATACTTCGGGTAGTGAAAAAATGAGATAGGTAACTTCCTTTACTGCCTCTGTTTTTACTCGTGGTTTATTGGAAGATCGAAAATGTTTAATGTAAAATTTGGTTAAATATTTATAGATTTAAGCATTAAATGAGAAATAATATAAATTGATTAAATTTACACAATGGTAAAATTTGGAGTGTTGCAGTAACGCTGTCCCTATGCACGAGCCGCCCCTCAATATTAACAAAATTAAACACACAACTCTATTTTTGAAGAAGCAAGCAAATTAATAAAAACAAACTAATAAGAACACAACGCTAACGTCCAGGATGCGTCATCAGCAGGAAACTGAGAGAGTTGAAAATAATAATAGTCAGTGTATTCTGCGGATACTTTTAGCAGGAATGATGAGAAAGTTTGTTTTCCCAGAACACCCAAATATCAAAAAAGAAAATAAATTAATGTGTATCGAATGAAAACGCAATTAAAGAGAATCATAGT
The DNA here is from genome assembly GCA_013235015.1 of Araneus ventricosus. Classification (NCBI taxonomy): domain Eukaryota; kingdom Metazoa; phylum Arthropoda; class Arachnida; order Araneae; family Araneidae; genus Araneus; species Araneus ventricosus. The sequence continues at coordinate 143,317 of BGPR01001289.1, read as the reverse complement.
CAGAAAAATCAATTGTAGAAAGCAAAGAATTAAAACATTGATTGAAAACAAAAATGAAGAAAAATGATACGAGATAAATTTATATTACTCACCAAATAATAAGACTGAATAATCCTCATGCAAACATGGTCGTGGATACAAGTGGCAAGTATACACGTGGGACTATCAAATGCACTAACGCGTTTATACGTGTGACGCTCAGGAGTTAGCCGCTAATGAAAATGTTAACCGGGTATCGCACCTTAATTGTTGACCAATACACGTATAAACGCGTTAGTACATTTGATAGTCCCACGTGTATACTTGCCACTTGCATCCACGTCCCACGCTTGCATAAGGTTAATATATTGGAATAACTCACATCTTGATGAACGGTAAACCATGATACACTTTCCATTATTTTATTTTTCTATTTTTCTCAATTTGTCTTGCGTTTTTGTCATAGTTTTCCGTTTCTTGTTTTTATTCTCATATTGCATTTTCTTGTTGAAGCAGCTCGTACCAGAAGGCAGTTAAAAACTTCTTGCATTCCACGAATTTAACATTTTTATGCCTAATATTTTTATCCTACAATTTTATGTTTGTAAAATGTAATTTTTTATATTCAAAATTTTGTTCTTGTGTTCTTATATGTTTTAAATACACATAATATAACTTTAAAATAGCGAAATGAAGCATCTTGGCACATAATGCAGTGAATGGCGATTCGCCAGTGGAAGAAATCAATGGAAACTGCTAAAAGGATAATACAGTTTGACATTTTCTCGCAATTTGTGAGGCCGTAAAACCATAAACACTTAATTTCATCCCGCGTGTCAAACCAAACCAAGAATCAGACATTGGAGTCTCAATAAGAAAAAACAAAAGTAATATAAGAAAAAACGCTTGAGCAGAGTAAAAATAAGATTGAAGAAAATTCTTTTACGTTCCGAAAGAGAGGATACTATAAAAAGACAAAAAAAGGGTTATAGCGGTGATCAGCGGTGTGGAGGGTGTTTAAAAGATATCGAATTACAAGTTTCGCTCCTGATTTTGGCCGTTTCCAGAAAAATGTGGTGATTTGCAACAAATGAGAAGATAGAAATTTAAAGAAGTATATTTGAAAACAAGGTTATCTTGAGGAGTAGTTAACAAAATTGTAAATTTTTTAGTTATTAGACAGCCAAGAGAAATATTAAAAAAAACAATTAAAAAATGTAAATCCAGTAAATTATTTCTAAAACATGCATTTTCAAGGTTAAATATCAAACATTTTTGGATTGAGTGACCATTCTGAAAAGATTTAGCTTTGCGCCAACATCGCTCTCACATGCAATCCTTTAATTACATCTTAAATCAAATAATCATAGGTTCGTAAGTGAGATGAGATTTTTATAAGGCCATTTCTCAAGTTCATTATTTGCTTTTTGGTAGAATAATTATGATTTCAAGTTTTTCTGATTCGGATAACTTTATCAATAATTGTGTTTTTGTAGATTTTAAAGCGGATATTGGAATTACAGAAAATGTATTTATTTACATTAAATTTGAATACGTTTCTCTTTCCACAAATGCTAATTTTTAAGTTGTTTCGGTATTTTGAACATAAATCTATATCCGTATATATATCTATGTATGCTCATATATAAGAAGTTATATTTTGGTTCATATTTCATGTATGCTTATATTAATAAAAAAATATTTAACACCATTAAAATAAAAGTCTTTTAGATTTACTTTTGATGTGATCATATATAATAGAATTAATAAAGATTTTAGTAAGCCACTTCATAGGTAGATGGCGCCACTAGATTAAGAATAAGATTGCATCATATATTCATTTAGTTATTTTACGTACATTTCCAAAAATATATATATTATTATAAAAAGTTAAACTTAATTTATAATTAATATTTTTATAATGTTTTATTATAATATTAAAAGCTTAATTTAGAAATAATATTTTCACTTTAAATGCGGAACTGTGTTTAGGTTAATGTTCAAGTCCTATCAATAATTATAACTATTGAATTTGGTATGTTATAAGTTATATACTTTCTCGTTTCTAATCTTGAAAGATTTGGGGGATTTAATCCCCTGTTTTTTATGTTTTTCCAACAATTGGCTATCGCAGAGGGTTGGTGCCAAAAAATCTAGATTTATTGAGACATATCAGTTCCCAAAGCTTATAGGCGTTTGATTGTTGGAATTCCAATTCTACATTGTGTTTTTTCAAAGTGTTATATTCTTTAATCAAACTATATTTTGTATTTCATTTGTATGATCATTAATAAGGCAATTAGATTTTAATTTTAATTTTTTGATTAATTGAAATATTTAACTATATGTATATAAATTTTTAAATATTATATTAAATGAAATTATGAAAGAAGATAACTTCATCATTAGCAATAACGCTGAAGTTTCGGACTTCCTGAATAGTAATAAATTTTACAATTTAAATGCATTTCACTTCGAAAATCTCTACACTAATCTGCAACCTGATAAATTAATGGAAGTTTGCTTATTCAATGAATTTCTTAACGATTCTATTATAGAAAATACGACTGGTTCGAACTATGTAATTTTTACATTAAAGAAAACTACCTTCTTAATGGTATGCGCTATTATGAACAGATTTCAGACATTCCAATGGGTGTTACATTCTCCAGCGAACCGGCAAATGTATTTTTGCACTTTTTTGAAAATAAAATTATTGGAAACAATTTCATTTACGGCTACAGGTTCATTGATGAATCTTCTTATTCTAAATTCTGAGAACTTTGATTTCATTATTAATTGTTATCCAAAAGAACTTCAACTAAATAAAACGAACCTAAATCAAAATATAGGTACCTTTTAAGATATTAAAATTGAAATTTCTGAACAAAAATACTTCTTGGCCTGTTTGTCAAGAGAACTGGTTTTTTAATTTTACTTGTAAAATGTGACTTTCATACAAATCTAGATTCTAGGGTCTTTAGATATGTAGTTTTCAGTCAAGTTAACAGAATTAAAAGAATTTTCCATAACAGAAATGAATTTTTAGTACCAGCCACTAATTTTCTAAAAATTCTACAGTAACACTTTCCCGTATAATATTTAAGGCGTTGAAGATCTTATTCTTTAAAGTAGTCTTGAAAATAAATATTAATTTATAAAATTATAATTAAAAAAATTAGTGGTTCCTACTATATTTTCTAATAATTTCTTTTTATTTTGCCGTTCCCTTTTATTTATTAAGGTATTAATAGAAGCTGAAAGATTTTTAACCTTAAAAATGCTGTTGCCTGCACTTGCTGTTTTTCTTTTTCTGTTGGAATAACAGATGGTAACACATCTTAGTTGGTTATATTACGATTTTTGATTTTAAGGCAAGATTATCGTTATTCCTTGCCTGTGAGTTGAATTTCAACATTTTAATTCTTGGCAAGAACGGAGTAGTTTGAATTTTTCTTCTTTACTGATATTTTTATGAAGTATTTTTGTCGGAAGGCTAATAATTTTTAAATCAAGCTTGTTAGCGGTATTATGTTTGTTTTTTCTTTCTGAAAATCCTTTTGTTGTTTACTTATCTTGTTTGTCTTGTGGTTTGGGAACTTTCGGGCTATGAAGAGGCTTTGGTTAGACTTAGATCAATCCTCTTGCAGAAAATTTACCAATTTATTTGAATCCATTTCGAATTTAGTCTATAACCCTTGAAAAAGAGGACTATAATGGATTCCTTGTCTTTTTTAATCGATTCTATCAGTTTATTTTGTGGCTTTTATTTTCTTTGAATCATCATTGACTTTCTTGTTTGTTGTGTGCAACGTCATATTGCGCTCTACTTGTTTAAATTTTGTTATGTATATTTAAATTTATTTATAATTTTGCTTTATTTATTAATTTAATTATTTTATTATCTTTATGCTATATATATACATAAAAGACGCAATCACATCAGTAGTAAAAGCTATATAAAAGTAAAAACAATCACAAACAACAAAACGTAAAGAAGTAATGCAATAAACTGATCGAATGAAAATGCCGAGAGTTTTAATAGGGATCAAAATTATATAAGAATAAACTAAAGGGAGAATAATAAAAATAATATAAAACACAAACGCAACGAATGCGCAATAAATGCTGCAATTCTAGGAATTTTGTGGAAATATATCAAATTCAAAATTCAATGCAGAGACAGAAGGATGGAAAGTATTTCAGTAGAAAGGGACGGATGCTCATCAGGGAAGGTGAAATCCGTACTAACTATCCTTACTAACCATATAATAATTAGAAAATCACAACACTTTCTGTGAACATTGTTAGCTGATAAGCTAATAGAATATTGCCTTCACCCCGAGTGTTATGATAGAGAAATGCCAAATATGAATGACCAAGAATTAAAAATGTACATACCGAAAAATGGGAAGATTCAAGAAGCGTGAAAGAAGATACAAAACTGATCGCGTCGCTTTGGAAATTGTATTAAAAAACAAATTCAGCACCTTATGAATAAACCTCAACAGTAATAAAATTCCTACATCCGTACACGAACTTTAATTAATGGCTTTAAGATACAAGTAAAGGATTGCATATTAGATCTGAGCTGGCACAGTCTTAATGCTATGGCAGGGTCTCTCAAGCCAGACAGGTCTAATGTGATTACCTCTAAAATGCATCTTTCAGTCGTTTATTGATGGAATTCAAATATTATTTAACACTTACCTTTTTTCCTCAATTTTTCAATATCCCGTAATTTTTCATTACACCTTTTGTTATCATTTTCCCTTTATCATCACATCTTTAATTTTCATCATCTTTTCAACATTTTCTTCGTTTCCTCAATCTGCATCGCGTTCATCTTTGTTTCCATCGGCATCTTAATCTTAATCGAAACTTCTCCACAACCTTATAATTTTGGCGCAAAAGAAAGTAACTTGATATTTCGTAAATATCCGGACTCTTCACGACGCATTCTATTCAGTTCTTTGTCCTATCTCCCGTTCGCTACATCCCTCAGTTCTGGTAAAATATTTTTTAATATTTGGTATTTCATTCGAATTCGAATTCTTCGTCTATCATAATGCTCGGGTGAAGGCAGTGTTTTTAGCTTCATGCTAAAACTGTTCTCAGAAAGCATTTATTTCAGAGTGTTTTGCCTAGTTTTCAGAAATAATCCACGGGCGATTAATGTAAACTTTTGTTTATTGTGGCATTGCAAAGGAGAACAGGTTAATTTAGCATATTAGATGATATAAAAGTAAAACCCATAATCATTCTGACGGATAACACCGGCCGTGTGTAGACCGGCAGTTAAAGATGGAGCAAAAAATGACAGTTAAAAATGCGTAGATAGTTTATCTACGGCAAAAAGGAGATTTTCCCGGAAAACTCGTGGCTCGAAATGAAAGTCGTAGTGCGCGTATTACGAGGGAAGTAGAAGTAGGAAGGTATCGTTAAAACAATTAAAGAAAGTTAAAAAATTAATTTATCACACACACACATCTATATATATCAAAAATCAAATTTCAATTGAGAGACAAAAGGATGGAAATATGGTTGGACAAAAGAATGGATATATATATATATCAAATTTCCATTGAGAGACAAAAGGATGGAAAGTATTTAAGTAAAAAAGAATAGAATGCGTCTTCAGGGAAGGTGAAATCCGTACTAACTATCCATACTAATCATAAAATAATTAGAAAAATCCCAACACTTTCTGCAAACAGTGTTAGCTATAAGCTAATGGAACACTGTCTTCACTCCGAGTGTTAAGATATATAAAAAGTCAAATAAAATTGACCAAGAATTAGAAATTTACATACCGTAAAATGGGGAGATGCAAGCAGCATGGAAGAAAAGAGAACTGAATGTCTCGCGTCGTAAAGGAGACCAGATATTTTCAAAGTTTTATATTACGTGATTTCGCGCCTAAGTTTGAGTTGGGGAGAGTTCGATTAAGGTAACTAGGGTGACAACGAAGGCGATGAAAAATATATACAAAAAAAATTTAAAATAAGCGTATAGTCAAAACAATGAAAAAGAAAAATTATAAAAATAGTGGGAAAAGGTATAAATTTACCATTTTTTAGAGCAGTTAAAAGAAATTATTTTAATTTCATTAATAAACGACTGAAAGATGCATTTTCGAGGTAATCAAATCAAACCTTTCTGACTTCAGTCATCCTACCACAGTTTAAAAGTACGCCAGCATAGCTCCAACATGCAATCCTTTACTTATAACTTCAAGTCATAAATTCAAGTTTCGTAGAAGGAAGTGGGAATTTATTAATTCGGATGAATCGATTTATGATAGTGTTTTTAAAAATTTTAGAAGATATATTTGAGTTTCAAAAAATATATCTTTTGGCGTTGAATTTAAACTCGTTTCTTCTGTCATAAACAGCTATTTTAAAAGTATTTGGCAATCAATAATTAGATCCAGTAATATAACTGGTTCTTGATAGCTATTGGTTTGGATTAATTTAAATTCATTTGGATACAGATTATTATTAGTTGCATTGAAATATTTATGGTTGAATATAATATGGTCATCAATGAATCTAAAAGCTGAATTCAAATTTATAACGATATTTCGTAAAAAAAAGTACAGAAACAAATTGGCAAGAAGACATGAAAAGCTGGTTCCTTGCGCGATGTCTTTAATATGATGGAAAATATTTTCTCCATTGCAAATAAAGTTATTATAAATACAGTAATTTGTAATATCTTTCCAGAAGTTAATTGGGATGTTAAACAAGGTTTTCAGATCGTAAAAATAATTCATTAACACTTCTTGTAGTTTATCTCAGAGAATTCTTGTGAAAAGATCTCGGAGATCATAGGTTTCTATTGTATCTATTTTATTATTTTTAAGGAATTCGATAACTTTATTGTTGTTTTTATAATCCATGCAAAATGTTCGTCTGCAATAAACTTGAGGATTATGCTAAGATATTTTGAGAAAATATTTCCGGGTTTATTCATATAGGTATTTGTACCGCAAGTTACGTCTCGAAATTTTATGGTCTGTTTATGGATTTTAGGAGAAATAACAATATATGGCAGTCTGTTATTGACATTGTGGCATCCATTTTTTTGTTTAAAGCTGAGATTCTTTTCTTAAGAGTTATAATATTAGATTTTTTTCAGATTATAGGTTTCTGATGATTTAAGAAATTAATTGAGAAAATAATTCGAATTTCCACCTAACTTTCAAAGAGTTTGACGTTTCGTTATTCTAGAAGCAGTTAGAAAGGGAATTCTAAGTTTTATTTCGTTAACTTATTCAAACCTTTGAGATTTTTAGTGCTTTTTTTATTTTATTGATAGAATATTCAATAATCGTGTTTGTTAATAAAAAAACATAAGCTCAAACAACTGAAAAAGTGAACTTGAATTGTTGATGCTAAATTAAAATGGTTTAGGCAAAATTAAATTAATCTATATTAAAGGAATTAAAAGGTGGAAAAATATGAGTTTGTAAGTATAATGCGAAAACTTTAACTTTTAAGAAAATAATTCGAACTTTCCACGGAACTTAAAAAGAGTTTGAAGTTTTGTTATTCCCGAAACAGTCACAAATCGGAATTCTAAGTTTCACTAACTTATTCAAACCGAAGAGATTTTTATTGCTCTTGTATTTTATTTGTAGAATATTTTATGATCGTGTTTGTTAATGGAAAAATAAGCTCAAACAACAGAAAAAGTAAACTTGAATGGTTGTTGTTACTGAAGCTAAATGTATTTGTTCTATCTTAAAGGAATTAAAACGAGGAAAAATGTGAGATTTAAGAATAATGCCAGCAGTTTCAAGTTTATGAAAATAATTTGAACTTTAAAAGTGATTGAAGTTTTGTTATTCTCAAAACAGTTTAGAACGAATTTCTAAGATTAATTTCGTTAACTTATTCAAACCTATGAGATTTTTAGGGCTCTTGTATTTTATTGATAGAATATTCTAAAATCATTTTTGTTAATGGGAAAAATAAGTTCAAAACGAAGAGCGAAGTTGAATTGTTGCTGTTATTCAAGTTAAATTTATTTGATCTATGTTAATGGAATTAAAACGTGGAAAGACATAAATTTGTAAGAATAATGCCAACACTTTCAAGTTTAAGAAAATAATTCGAACTTTCCACCGAACTTATAAAGAGTTTAACGTTTTGTTATAACGGTTAAAAACGGATTTATAAGTTTCATTTCGCCAACTTATTCAAACCTAAGAGATTTTTAGTGCTCTTGTATTTCATTGGTAGAATATTCAATAATCGTATTTGTTAATGGGAAAAAATAAGCTCAAACAACTGAAAAAGTGAACTTGAATTATGAAAGAAAAATAAATCGAAGCTGGTTCACTAGAAGAATTATTCTTATAAAACTGATTTAATTAAGAAAAAGGTTTTATGAGAATTAGCGTCTAAGTAAGCTTTTTTATATTTATGAAGAGAAAAAAAAATGAGTAAGATTTTGAAATTGTCCTGAAAGCAAATTAAAAATTCACATGACGATAAAAAACGAAAATAAAAATAAAATAAGATTGTAAGAACAATTCGAGAAATTTTTGTTCAAACAGCCAAGAAAATTCTAAGCCTCAATCAATGCGTAAAACGTTTGAAAAATTTTCAAATTCCAAAAGAAGTATGTTTAAATGCTTCATTTTAATTAATGTTAAGTAATGATTGAAAATTGTTTAATTATCGCATGAGAAAACTGGATTGAGGCGACGTGTATTTAAGATGCATCGGGTGGTTTGGGCTTGATCCAGTTCATTAATTTTAAAGTTTTCAATTCTCTTGTTTAAATGCTTTATTTTAATTAATGTTAAGTAACGATTGAAAATTGTTTAATTTTAAATTCTTATGCTTGAATGCTTTATTTTAATTTTTAAGTTTTAATTGCTTTATTTTAATTTTTAAGACTTAATTGCTTTATTTTAATTTTTAAGTTTTGATTGCTTTGTTTTAATTTTTAAGTTTAATTGCTTTATTTTAATTGACGATAAGTAGTGATTGACACAAATCTATGAGAGAGATTAATTGTAAAAGGATGTTAAAAAATCTAAGTCCCTAAAAAACACTCGAAAAATTTTCGAAGTTCGAAAGAAAGATAGAAAAATAATTAATTCCTTATCAAGAAGTGGTTGGTGGCTTGGGCTTAATCTTGTGAAAAATATTATATCTTATTTATAAGTATAAAATTATTATGCTTATTTTATTTTTAATTGCTTTATTTTAATTAACGATAAGTTATAATTGATGGAAATCTGCGAGAGAGAGAGATTATTAGTAGTAGAAAAATGTAAGTCCCAAAAAACACTAGAAAAATTTTCGAAGTCCGAAAAAATAATTAATTCCTTATCTCAATTCCTTATCTTAAAAATTCGTTATCTGAGAAGTGATAGGGAAGAGGAGGGGGATAGCCACCGCAGATGCATAGATTCACCCCAATCCTTCAATATGGCAGAACCCCCAATTTCCATCTACTGTGGTTCATCTCTGAGTGCACCAACATCAAACTTGTTCTTTGAGAAAACTCAATCAAAATTTTTAATTATATCACTTACTTTTTTTAACTCACATTTATTCTCTGTGACAGGCTGAGGAAGGTTAACCTGATCTTCAGTTGTCTGAGAACAATGAGAGTTTATTTCTTTACATCCAGAAATATGTAAAGAAATTTTTTGTTTGTTTTCATCCTTTTGTATTTTATTCAAGTGTTTTCCCTTTTGAGATATTTTTTGTTTACTGCGGTCTATAGTTATGTCATATTTTGCCAATTCTGGCATTCCTATGATTACATAAGGTAAAGTATGATCTAGAACATACATGGTCACAGTTTCGTTTATGGTACCAATTTTTAATGAAAATGTACATTTTTTAGTAAGGCTAATTGTACCCCGGGTTTAATTATACCTTATGCTGTACAATTACACCTTGAGCATTTGTAATTTTTAAATGGTGTTTTGTCACGAACTCACGTGAGATTAACGAGATAGTTGAGCCAGTGTCCAAAACACATGGTAAGGGTTTTTTGTAGTATTCGGATATTGTTGGTAGTTGTCATCTTTGATTTTCCTCCTTTGGAAGGAAAGTTAGGTGGAGTATTATTGGGAGATGTTAATTGTCCTGCGGAAAGTCTAAATGGGCAAGTTTGTACCCAATGATGAGAATTGGCAACGCCTTAATTTGAGCAAAGTCAGCATAGTGAAGGTGGTAATTTGTTTTGGAAATATATGTTAGCATTTCTAAAGGGTCTGAAAGTTTGCATTAGGGAAATTTTTGGTAATAGTTACTTTGTCTGAAATTTTGCTTTGGAAAAGAATTTGGTTGAAAGTTATTTGGCCTAAATTTTTGTCTAGATGTAAAGTTATGGGGTCTAAAATTTCTTGACTGACAATGTTACCGTTAACAGAGTTTTTTTTAAATTTTGGGTTGCAGAATGGCTAGGGTTAATTTGATTTTTGAATTTTGATCTATTTGTGGCTGTTATGAGCCCTTCTGTAGGATTGTTAATGTAATTTACAGCAAGAAGCTGTCTCAGATTAACTGGCAAGCCATCTGAAAGTCCCTCAAAAATCATATCTGTAGATAAATTTAACTGCCTCCCTATTTTTAGTTTTTCCGTGAAAGTTCCGAGTTATGTCTTCACGTTCTTTGAATGATTTCAAAGTGAAATCACTTAAATTGACTAGGTTAGGAGAGATATATATTTCAGTTAAAAAGGAAGTGAATTCTTCCACGTCTTAATTGCATCGCATGAATTTACATATTCAGTTAAGGAACTGTTTTTAAGTATGTTGTTATATTGTTTAATTTCCATTTATCATCCAAATTATATTCCTGACTTTTATCTTTAAAGTATTTAAGGCATGTATTTACATTCATAGAGATGTTCGGATCAAAAGGAATGATATTGATAGAATTAGTAGCCTGCATTACAGAACCAGATTCATCTGGTTTATTATTAGTTTTTTAATTCATCTCAACTATTTTACCAGATCTTAAATTCATGCAGGAAAAATTCGATGCAAGTTAGGGAAAAAATTTTAAATTTAAGGGAATTTTAAAATAAGTATATTTTAAACTATTTACTTTAATAGTGCCATTAAATACATAGAATAATAATACTAATATTCAGTATAATTTCATGAAAATGCAAATACCAAAATTCAGAAACAATTATGTATATAAAGAATAAACAACACATTCAAAATATAATGACACTAAATAAATTAAAAGTAATATTTCAATAGAATATATTTCAAAATTTACCAAAAATATACCGATTAGTATAACATTTAATATCACAACCAAAACAAGACTATTTATCAAAGAAAATGTATTATCAATGAAAATCAGTCACTTTAAGAACACATGATCATGGTAATTTTATTTTCCTCCCTACCCAGCAGATGCATTTTTTGTGCACTTTATTAGTGAAATACATGATTTCGCTATTGTGGTTCAAGCCTTTGACAAAATTTAATCCACAGTGATACCGAAACGTTGACACATTTGGCGTGAAATTATTGCAGCACACTACATGAAGGACAACACTTGGAAGAATAGAACTTCAAAACTACCTGAAGGCATCTTCGCAAATAGATTTGAATACATGGTGAAGAAGATTAACTAAATGCCTGAAGTTGATGATATTGAATTAACTTGAAGGTAGAAGGTAGAAGAAGGACTTACACATCACTAGAATTTATCATCGAAGTAAGCGACGAGTGATGATCAGGGTGTGATAAGAAGACTTTTCATTGATCTACGGGGTTTCTCGACAAATTCACATCCTGTCGACTCTTTAAAAGATCATGCTTTAATGAAGGTGAAGTGTAGTCCGTTTTGGTCAGGGAAGAGACAATATTTGGCTTAATCTTCTTTTATTCAGTCATTGAATATTTTAGGTTATTTCTTCATGGGGAGAGGATTCAGTATTTACGTAGCTCCGTGACCGGTATTCAAGAGGTTACGCCTGAGCGGAACGTTGTTGTTTTCAGCTTATATGCTTGAATCAAAAAGAGGAGAGAGGAATGCGCAGAAAGATTAAGTACACAGAGAAGGCAATTTTCCCGGAAAGACTCGTGACTCGAAATGAAAGTCGTAGTGTGTTAATTACGATGGAAGTAGAGGTAATTAAAAATGAGGTGTCGTTAAATATTATATAAGAATGTAAGAAAATTAAAATATCATATACATATATTGATAAGTATTAATTTAAATAGTTTTAAGTCAAATTTTCTTTTGTAATTCAAATGTATGATCATGGATAGCGTAATTGAATTTAGTTTCAATATTTATATATATTGTAAATATAATGCATATTTGTGTAAATCACTAATTGACGTATTTAATTTAATATGTATATATATATATATATATATATATATATATATTTAAATACATCAATTAGCAATTTACACAAAACATACAATATAATTACAATATATACAAGTATTAAGATGAAATTAAAATAAAATTACCTTATCCATATTCATACATCTGAAATACAAAAGAAAATTTGACTAAAATCTATTAATACTTAAAAAAGTCAACCTCATTTGGAATTCCAACGATCAAATGCCAACCAGCCTGGAGATTGATTTGTCATATTATATAGTATATGTATATATATATATATATATATATATATATGTTAACAAGAAAACATCAAAACCGTCAAAAAGAAGACCAAAATAATAAACAAGAATATACTACTAACATCCGGGACGTCATCAGCAAGGGAAATCCCGAACGAGCGTAAACATATTATCGGTGTTTTCTAATCACAAACTCTAGCAATAATGCTAAAAAGAGTTTGTTTCCCCGAAACAGCGAACAAAAACAATAGTTTGAAACAAAGAAATAAAGTAAAAAGTTCATGTCTAATTGAAATAAATATAAAAAGCTCATGTCTAATTTTAAAAAAATATAAAAAAAGTTCATGTCTAATTGAAATAAGATACATGAAACCCAATTTCAAAACCATTAATGTGAAACAAAAATGAAGAAAAAGGTGTCAAAACTCACCCAAAACTCAACAAATGGACAGAGAGTGGATTCTGATGCACGGCATGAACACACCGGAACGTTCAAAAGTGCTGACGTGAACTCGGTTATGATGGTTGACAGTTAACGGTTAACATCACGAGTTTTGGTAAATATTGTACTAGGAGAGAGAAGTGAAAAGTCTTAGAAACCTTCTGATGTCCGTGAAAAGTCTTAGGAACTTTTTTAAAGAGTATCAGTATATAAAAAATAGACATTTAGCTAAAATGATATTAACTGTAAAATACAATGGATCAAAAGCAAATAGATCAAAGGCAAATATAGCAAATATTTTTCTCCTGAACGCTGTGGAATAAAGTTAAATAAAGAGAATTGTGAATTTAATTGGAATTAAGATTTTCTTTAAAAAGTTCAATTTGCTTTTTCTTTGATTCTGAATTGTTACAAATATTTTTCAGAAACAAATGCAATAATAGTTAAGAAATTCTTAAAATGAAGAAGCCATTTGCCTCTGATCTATTTTACAGTTAGTCTCATTTTAGTTTATTTGTCTTTTGTTTACCTATCGACTGATACTCGTAGAAAAGCTCCTAAGACCTCACTGACAACAAAAGGTCTCTAAGACTCTTCACTTCTCCCTCCTAGTAAAACATTTTCGAAAACTTGTGACGTTAAAAGTTAACTGTCAACCACTTCAACCGTTGTCACGTAGGCACTTTTAAACGGTAGGTCGTGTCGCGTGGTTCTGCATTGTATCTTCAATTGTGAATTTTTGGGTGAGTTTCGACACCTTTTCCTTGGTTTTTCTTTTGTTTTGTTGGTTTTGGGGTTGAGTTTAATATGTTTTGTTTCTAATGGACTTGGGCTTTTATTGTATTTTTATTTTTTTTCTCAATTGGACTTGGGCTTTTTGCTTTGTTTCAGACTTTGGTTTTTGTTTCGGTGTTCCGGGGAAACAAACTCTTTTTGGCTTTATTGCTAGATTTTTGTGTTCCAAAAACACCGAAACTTATGCTTGCGCCCGTTCGGGATTTCCCTTGCTGATTACGCGTCCCGGACGTTGGCGTTTTTCTCCCTTTTTATTATTATTTTGGTTTTTCTTTTACAACGTGTTTTTAATGTTTTCTTTCATTTATATATAACAAATATGAAACAAACATAGCAGAAATGCAAAAGCAACATATACAAAATAAACATTCAAAAAACAAAATGTCAAGAAAAAAATCTGCGGTAAGAAAAAGCCGAAAGTGGAATATATATAAAAGGGGAAGATAAAATAATATTGAAAAATATAACACAAACGCAACGAATGCGCAAAACTGCTGCAATTCAAGAAGATTTGTGGAGAATATATCAATATCATGAAAGTCAAAAATATTAAAATAAAATGGAGAGACTGTAGTAAATCGGTAAAAGCGTATAGATGCTCATCAGGGTAAGTAAAATCTATACGAACCGTTAAAAAATTTAAAGAAATCATAATGTTTTCTGCGAACAGTGTTGGCATATAGCTAAAAAACACTGTCCTTTACCCCGAACATTATGATAAACCAAGAATTTGAATGAAATGCAATTAAAAGAAATGAAATTACTAACCTAAAACTGAGAGATGCTACCAACGGGAGACGTGACAAAGGGAATAACTGAACGCGTCATGTAGGGACCGGATGTTTACGAAAATATCAAGTTACTTCTGAGGTTGGGGGAGTTTCGATGAAGATTAGGAAATCGATGGGAAAAAAAGGATGAAAGCGAACTACATTGAGGAAACGATGAAGATTAAAGAAATGACGAAAAAAGGAAAGGAGTGCATTTAAAAATTAATGTGTAATATAAAAAAATATAAAGTGTATATAAAAATTAAGGGATGATGATAAAAAGGAAAGGATTGTATTTAAAAATTAAGGTGAAAAATAAAATTAATGAAAGATTATAAAAAAGGAAATGAGTGTATTTAAAAATAGTGTAACTAGTGTAGTTAAAAATTATGGTGGAAACGGTAAGTGTTAAATAATATTTGAATTTGAAATCCGTTAATAAACGACTTAAAGATGCGTTTTCGAGGTTATCACATTAGACCTGTCTGGCTTGAGAGACCCTACCACAGTAGTAGAACTGCGCCAGCATAGCTCTAATATGCAATCCTGTACTTACATCTTAAAGCCATTAATTAAATGTTCGTAGAAGGAGGTAGGAATTTCATTACTATTAAGGTTATTTATAAGGTGTTGAATTTGTTTCTTGATTGAATTTTTATCGCTGCAGGTTTTGTTAATTCTTATGAGTTGATTAATGATAGTGTTTTTGTAGATTTTAGAAGAGATATTAGAGTTCCAGAAAATATATCTATTGACATTGAATTTAAACTCGTTTCTTTTGTCATAAATATCAATTTTTAATGTATTTTGATTATCAATAATTAAGTCCAGAAAAATAACTGGATCTTGATAGCTATTGGTTTGTATTAATTTAAGTTCATTTGAGTATAGAGTATTTTTAGTTGTATTAAAATCTTTATGGTTAAAAATAATGAGGTCATCAATGAATCTAAAGACTGAATTCGAATTAATAGCGATATTCCACTCAAAAAAGTGTAGAAATAAATTGGCAAGAAGAGAAGAATAGCTGGTCCCTTGTGGGATGACTTTAATTTGCTGAAAGATATTTTCCCCGTTGAAAATAAAGTTATTGTAAATACAGTAATTTGTAAGATCTTTCCACAATGTTATTGGGATGTTAAGTAAGTTCTTTAGGTCGTAGAAATAGTTCATTAAGACTTCTTGTAATTTATCTAATGGGATGCTTGTGAAGAGGTCTTGAAAATCATAGGTTTCTATTGTATCTATTTTATTATTTTTAAGGAATTCGATAACTTTATTATTGTTTTTAATAATCCAAGTTAAATTTTCGTCTTCAATAAACTTGAGGATTATGTTGAGATATTTGGAGAAGATTATTCCAGGTTTATACATATAGGTGTTCGTACCGCAAGTAATGTATCTAAATTTAATAGGCTGTTTATGGAACTTAGGATAGATGACAATATACGGAAGGTTGTTATTTACATTGTGGCATCCAATTTTTTTGTTTAAGGCTAAGATTTTTTTTCTTAATAGTGATGATATTGTATTTACACTGTTTAAAGGTTTCTGAAGACTTTAGTTCCGTATCTAATAGTTGAAGATAAAATTTCTTGCAAATTAATGCGCAGTTGCCGGCTGCCTTGTCAATAGGGGTTATAATGAAATGTTGTTGCAGAGTTTCGATGCTTTCCTTTATACTACGTAATTCGTAGGTGTCAATTCTTGCATTGATTAGTCTGTAATTGCTTTTTACGAAGTGTTTAAAGTTGAAATAAATATTCCATTTCCATTCGGTGAAAAACTGCACAGGTGTGTCAAATTTATGAGCTACTTTAAGGCAAAAATTATCAAGGTCATTGAGAAAACTTTTTAGTATGTGTTTTAACGAAATTTTGAAAATAGGACGAAATTTAGTACCTTTATTCATTATCGACCTTAATTCTTCGTTTTCAATAATATTAAGGTTGCCAGTAAGGATGTGTTTATGAAAAGGGTCCACATAATTTTTATATTTTTCTTCATTGCAATGACATGGAACATTGATTCTATTCGTTTCTATATTTTTACAGAAAGAATTATAATTGAAGACTCTTCTTCCAAATGTTGTGTCATATTTAAGGCATTTGTTTATTTCAATATTTTTTATTGGGAATAAGTTAGAATTTTCTGTAAGTGCAGAGTTTAATTTAAATTTATCGAATATTGGATTTTTGAAGTTAATTGCCGTATATAAAATGGTTTGATCTGACTTTTTCTTATGAAGCTTTGCAATCCTTGCACTAAATAGATCATTGAGGAGAAGAAGAAAGTGTTGATTATCAGTTCTGTAAGTATGTAGAATATTTTCAAAAATATGGCATAGTTTATTTTTAATAGAGAAGATGAAATTTTTTACGGGTTTGTAGTTAAAACTTTTATTGAAATCGTTTTCAATTGTTTTTAGTTCTTGATAGAGCGAATAATTCAGTTCTTCTATTGATAATCTATTATAATTTTTCTTATTTTTACCGCTACTTTTTTTCCATCGATTTCCTAATCTTCATCGAAACTCCCCCAACCTCAGAAGTAACTTGATATTTTCGTAAACATCCGGTCACTACATGACGCGTTCAGTTATTCCCTTTGTCACGTCTCCCTTTGGTAGCATCTCTCAGTTTTAGGTTAGTAATTTCATTTCTTTTAATTGTATTTCATTCAAATTCTTGGTTTATCATAATGTTCGGGGTAAAGGACAGTGTTTTTTAGCTATATATATATATATATATATATATATATATATATATATATGCTATTAGCTATATATATATATATATAATTGTTGAAAATTCCATGTACTTGGATTGCCGTTTTGAATATTTTTGATAGCAAGAGAGTACTTTTCCATGTTAACATCTAAATGTTTAAACTTACCTTTTATTCTTGGTATCTTTTGTATTTCCAATTCTTTAGATTTTGTTGTAATGCTTAACTAATGAATTTTTATTTTATGATTTGCCTCTTGATATGTCTTGTTCACTTTGTTTTCGTATGTTCATTTGTAAAAATTTATCTTTTGGTTTATATATATATATATATATATATCATAGATCAAATTTCAAGGGAGAGACAGAAAGATGAAAAGTTTTTCAGTAAAAAACGACGGATGCGTCACGAAAGTTGAAGTCTGTAGTAATTATCCATATTAACCATAAAATAATTAGAAAAATCCCAACACTTTCTACGAACAGTGTTAGCTATAAGCCAATGGAACACTCTCTTCGCCCCGATTGTTAGGATATTCAAAAATCCAAATGAAATTGACCAAGAATTAAAAATGTACATACCATAAAATGGGAAGATGCAAGCACCATGTTAGAGGACACAGAACTGAATGTCTGAATGTCTCGCGTCGTAAAGGAGACAGGAAGTTTTCAAAGTATCAAATTATCTGAATTCACGCCAAAGCAATGAGATGGGGTTCGATTAAGATTACTATGGTGACAAAGAAAGCGATGAACTAGATGCAAAAATTAAAGAAAAAAGTGTAAAGACAAAAATTGAAAAAGGAAAATTATAAAATTAATTGTTAAAGGAATAAATTAAACCATTTTTTTAGAGTGGCATGAGTAAAATATTCTGAATTCCGTTAATAAATGACTGAAAGATGCATTTTCGAGGTAATCACATTGCATGTGTCTGACTTCAGTGACCCTACCACAGTTTAATACTGCGTCAGCATAGCTCTGATATGCAATCTTTTACTTACATCTTAAAGCAGTTAATTAAAGGTTCGCATAAATAGCATGGAATTGTATTAATATTAAGTTATTTATAAGGTGCTGAATTTGTTTTTTGATACAATTTCTATCGTTACATGTTTTGTTAATCCTAGTGAGTTGATTTACGGTAGTGTTTTTATAAATTTTATAAGAGATATTTAAGTTCCAAAAAATATATCTATTAACGTTGAATTTAAAATCGTTTCTTTTGTCATAAATATATATTTTTAAAGTATTTTTGCAAGCATGAATTAGATCCAGGACAATAACAGGTTCTTGAAAGTTATTGGTTTGGATTAATTTAATTTCTTTTTTATACAGGTTATAATAAGTTACATTGAAATTTTTATGTTTGAATATAATAAGGTTATTAATGAATGTAAAACCTGAATTCAAATTAATAGCGATATTACGTTCACAAAAGTGTAGAAACAAATTGACCAGTAGACATGAAAAGCTGGTTCCTTGTGGGATGCCTTTAATTTGTTGGAAGATATTTACCCCATTAAAAATATAGTTAATATAAATACAGTAATTTGTAGTATCTTTCCAGAAGGTTATTGTGACTTTAGCATGTTTTTTAGGTCGTAGAAATAATTCAATAAAACTTCTTGCAGTTTATTAAGGGGATGCGTGTGAAGAGATATTGGAAATTATAGGTTTCTATTGTGTATATTTTTTTATTTTTAATGAAGTCGATATGTTTATTGTTGTTTTTTATAATCCATGTGAAATTTTCGTCTTCAATAAACGTAAGGAATATTCTAAGATATTTAGAGAAAATATTTCCGGGTTTTTTTATATAGGTATTTGTACCTCAAATTATGTATCGAAATTTTATAGGCTGTTTATGAAATTTAGCATAAATAACAATATATGGCAGGCTGTTATTGACATTGTGGCATCCAATTTTTTGTTTAAAGCTGAGATACTTTTCTTAAGAGTTATAACATCAGATTTATTCAGATTATAGTTTTCTGATGATTTAAGCTCTTTATCTAATAGTTCGAGATAGAATTTCTTGCAAATTATTGCGTAGTTGCTGGCCGCCTTGTCTGTAGGGGTTATAATGAAATGTTGTTGCTGCGATTGAATGTTTTCCTTTATACTTCGGAATTCGTATGCTTCATTATTTGCATTGACTTGTTTGTAATTGTTTTTTATGAAATGTTTAATAATGAAATACATATTGTATTTCCATTCTGTGAAAAACTGCACAGGTGTGTTAAATGTAGTACTATATACTTTTAAACAAAAATTCTCTAGATCATTGAGAAAACTTTTTAAAAAATTTTTAAGGAAATTTTTAAAATAGGACGAAATTTAGTTCCCTTATTCCTTAGTGGCCTTAATTCTTCGATGGGAACAATATTTAGGTTGCCAATATGGATGTGATATGAAAAGGATCTAGATAATTTTTATATTCTTCTCTATTGCAATGACATTGAATGTTAATTCTATTGTTTTCTATGTTTTTACATAAAGAATTATAATTGAAGATCCTTCTTCCTAACGTTGTGTCGTGTTTTAGGCATTTGTTTATTTCAATATTTTTTATTGGAAATAAGTTGGAAAATTCATTTATTGCAGAGTTTTATTTAAACTTATGGAAAATTGGATTTTTTAAGTTCATAGTCATATGGAAAATGGTTTTATCTGTCTTTTTCCAATGTTTCTTTGCAGTCCTTGCTTTAAAAAGATCATTGAGTAGAATCAGAAAATGTTGATTATAAGTTTCATAGATATGTAAAATATTTTCAAAAATATGGCAGAGTTTATTTTTAATAGAGAAGTTAAAGTTTTTAACTGGTTTGTAGTCAAAACTCTTATTGAAATTTTTTCAATACTTTTAAGTTCTTCAAAGAGATAATTATTCAGTCCTTCTTTAGAAAATCTATTATAGCGTTTTCTATTTTCCCACTACCTCTGAAACCTCTTTTGTTTATGTTTTTGCTAGTGCCAAAAAGTTGTGATGTATTACAGTTGTTAATGTTGATCATTGTATTTTGAAATATATCATTCAGACCATATTGTGCTACAGTTTTCAGTTGTAGCATATAATAGTTTTCCACTTCTAACCTTGCATTTTATCTGGAATAACATCAAGAATATAAAAGCATACTTTACTGAAATCGAATTTATGAAAACGGTTGAATTTTTCTTTGCTTTTATAATGCTTAATATCGTACAGATGTGAGTTAATCCTAATGTTAAAAGTGTTGCTCGTTTGTCTTACATATCCCATGTCACAAAAACCACATTTTAGGTAATAAATAGTATAAAATATTTTACATCCAAAATTAGATGAAGTATCTGATGAGACAAAATTTGGATCGAAAAGGGGGCAGGTTTTACATCTTGAGTCATTACATTTTCTTATTTTACAACCAAAAGAAAAATTTTCTTCGGCATTACTTAAAAAGAATAGAACGGCGTTGTTGCGTGATAACGATCCAAGTTGGCCCCCCGTAGAGACAGATTACCGAGCACAGGGCTGCTGTGAAATGAGTAAGCCCATCTTGCCATTACCTAGAGATTTATAGGTTTTTATTATTTCCCCCTTTTGTTTATTCTTATATAATTTTTATCCGTATTGAAAGTATCGATATTTTATTTCGATCAGTTTAATGCATAGCTGTTTTACGTTTTGTTGTTTATGTTTGTTTTTATGTTGTTTTTACTACTGATTTGATTGTTTCTTGTATATATATATATATATTCTGCAAGCAGAAGGGAAGTGATTCTGTGTGAGAAATGCACTGATGCTTTTTTATTAGCTGACTGCTATTTTGATGGTGACAACAGAATTATTATTTTGGCTTCCGAAAAAGGTTTGAAATACTTCGAAGATGCTACTGAAGTTTTCGTTGATGGCACTGAAGATGAATTGAACTGATGAACTCATGAGGTGCTGCCCAAGACAATTTGCCCAAGCCTATTGTCTTTACGTTGATATTGGCAGCATCCTAGAAGTGACAAACATTGTTTCCTGCATATATGCATTTCTTTCAAACAAAAACCAAATTACTTATGAAAAAAATTTCTCTTCAAAGAAAATATGCCTCTGTGGTCAACGATAAAACTCAGAATTGATTTCGATGCGCCTGTAATCAACGCTTCAAAATATATCTTCCTTCAGTTGAGCTTAAAGGTTGCGATTTCCATTATAATCAGAGTGAACTTATTAAGGTGCAAAATCTAGACCTATTCAGCGAATACAAGGACAAGGCGGAAATAAAATCTTTTATCAGAAAGTGTTCCGCTCTTGCACATATCCCACAGGACTCTTTGTACAATGGGTGGATTTCATTATGGAAAATGCACCATCTACAGTTGCCATAGGAAAATTTATCGATTATATGGTTGAACAATATCTTGAAATTTATACGGTTGGTCTAATGTGCAACTGTTATGGAGAACGACAAATGCTCTGGAATGCTGGCTTAGTAAAATAAATAAAACATTTGGGAAAAATCACCCGAATATATTCGAAGTTAAACTTCGTTTAAAAGAAGATGCTGCTTATTATTATTTAGTAAGGGCCAAAGAAGAGCTAAATATTCCACCACAGAAAAGGTTAAAGCGTTACTGTTCTGGCGATGAAGCTATTAGAAAGAGTTTGGATGAGTATACTTCTGGGAAAATATTATATTCATGAATGTCTCAAAAAACTCTGTTATCATATGAAGTTTTAGAACATTACATTTTCATCTACCTGACAATGAATAATTTCTCTGAGAAATTGCTGAACTGACAAGGAGAGTTTATTGCCTTCTCCGCCAAATTTTTTTGGGGACTAAAGTAGGCCACCTCTAAGTGGTGTGTCCTGGAAACGCTTTAAACCAACACCCCTCCGAAAAGAAAAATGGGGGGATATTGTGTAAACGCAGCTAAAATCCTAGGAAAATTATTTTGAAGCCAAACTAGTTTGTATCACCAAATATGAAATCACCGCCTCAAATGGGAATACCAAGTGAGTCCTTTATCCACCACCGCCTGAAACAGGACAATTTTCGTCTACCGCCTCAACTGGGAACGCCTAAATCGGCACAATACCGTAAATATGCCATATGGTGCCTTCTTTGGGACGATTTGTCTTGCTTTTAAGATCCTTCTGTGACCTAGCTTCCAAATATGTTATCTGTCATTGACAAACATTGCCAACAGTACATTCTATGCATGCGCAAAGAACGCATTTCGTTGTATTATTGGATTGACAACTTGAAATAATTCGCTGGATAAATGCGTGATGTTTGGATTGCTTAAAAGACATGTTTTGGTCCGTCAATAAAATATTTGCTCTTTTTTATGGCACACCACACAGGAATGTATGATTTTAGGATGAATCCTGAAGCCAACTATTTCTGTTAAGTTTCCGGATGTGTCTGATGAACTTATATACAACCTAAGCACATGGTTCGCCGCAGTTAGCCGTCTGGAATGGAACAAAGGACCAGGTTCCCGATTTGCCAAGTCTTCTGGACAATTTCCCAAGGTAGCTGCATTTGAAATGTCCAACAAATACTGTTGGCCTTTGCTCAGCAAATTCCTGTCTATATGAGTAATGGAACAATCTATGGGTTCAAAATCGACCACAGGGAGTTTTTCATAGCAAGTGAGCTGTTGCCCGATTGGCCCGCTAAAACATGTAAGCCTTGCAGTTTGATCGTCAATATGTTGGAAAATGTGGCGAAATGGAAGCTCATTAAAATGCAGGAGGTATATGCTCCACTGTAACGGGCGTCCTACATGATTTTCTATTCGGTTGATGACACCGTTTTTCAATCCTGTGTTGGTTACAGTGCCACCACGCCCTACTACTTCTAGTTTTCTCATTCATCATTAGCTAATGTTATTAGAATAAACATTAAACAAAACAGTACTGCACAATGCACAGCACAAACTCACCGCACACACGTCACACACATCACCAAAGCGTTCACCACATGTAACAGACAAAGAGAGACTGAAGTCAAGGCGGTGGAGGGTGGTGGCGACTGGCGAATAGAAGCGTTGCCTTCGCTATCCAGGTTATATATACATGTTGTGAAATTATTATTTACAACAGACTGGGAATGGACTTGATTTTCCTTGTGGATCAGCATACCAATCAGGGTACGGAAGAGTGGGTGGTTTGTTCCATTCATTTTTTCGAACTGCTCTGCCCCTTTTTAAATCGGGATCCAAAGCAATAGCTAAGCAAATTTTGAAAAGTGTATTAGATGTAATGAGTGATATTTCTCGAGGGGAATAATCCAAACAGGCAGCTGAGAGACGTTTTAAGGAAGCTGGAAAAATATTAACAGATAAAGCAGCGTCAAAAGTAAAGATGCTGATTGGTTCTGGAAAAAGGAATAAAAAGCGAAGACAACCTCAAAAGAGAGCCTGTAAATTGAAAGCCAAGAAAGTGAGAACACGCGTTATTTTCTCTTAGATATGGCTGCCCTTATTCATCAAGTTTCATCCATTGGCGTGAAATCGGAATTGGATTCATTTTCTATTCCCTCAACCCAAACTGCTATTGAATTTGGGAAGTTTGCAGAATATTTCCCCTTATCCAACATATGTGATGGATCCCCAGTCGAATTTCATTTATCTGGAAGCGGAGACTAATATCTAGACTTGGCTGATTCATATATTCATGTAAAGGCCGAAAAAACAAACCGATCGGAGCGGCTCTACCTGATAATGAACCCGTTGCTCCAACTGATCCGTTCTGTCGACTGGCTGGCATCCAATGCTATTTCCAGCCATGAGACAAACATTGTAGAGAAGTGACATTATAGGTTCGTAACAATATAATTAATAGATTACAGTACGGGACATTCTAAAGCATTGGATATCGGGATTTAAAGACTTTGGATGGATAGCAAATATTTTTTTCTAAATAAAACACAGATTTCCATTAAAATGCACGTTGTGTCTCAAGAGGATAAATGAACACGATTATACCATTTAAGCAATAACAACGCATAATTACATTTTCATACATTGTTGCCAGTTTTTTCTAAAAACTTTTAGCCTTTTACCTGAAATGCAGTTCATGTAGGTCCAGCACTTTTAATGTTTTTTTATCTTCACTTGATAACACAATTTTCCTGAACGATCGCAAACAAGCAGAAAGCGCTCAACAACATCAAAACCTCATATTGCTTCTCTAGACGGACGGAGATACTGGTTTCGAGACGCTCCCAATTGATTATATATAGTAAATTTATCGAATAAAACTCTTATGCATCATAAAACTAGCTAATTTAAATAGAAATATTATTTACTTTCATTTTATATTCTGTTGGAAACTCAATTTCAAAATTTAATATTGTCCTTGTATTCTTTTAGGCTTCTGAGAAAACATTTCTTGTGTGCCCACAAGTATGACACGAAGCTTGCAAAAGTAAATACTCTAGTGGGAGGAAGTTAAGTTGGAGTGTATAAATAGTGGGAGTAAGTTTCTAGATTAATAGTTAGAGTCACATATTCAAGTTACATATAAACGTAAAAATAGAAAAGTTGCAATCATTGTTGGTGTGGATACCAGCAAAATAATTAATTTGGAGTAGTGTAACGTACGAAATGAAATATGCTCAACACTCTAATAATACATGCGTTATTACATGTAGGAAGGGTGTCTAGGGGATAAAGGTTCTAATTTGGTGCAAAATGAAAAGAGAGAGTTAAAATCAACTAATTTATTATTTAAACACAATTAAAACATTTAACTATTTACAAAGGGGTTAAAACAATAAACATAAGAGCAAGTTCACCTCCGAGATAGCACCAGGCTAATTCATAATTTACTTTCTCTCAGAAAACGGAGAGCCTAAATTATATCGACCGCTTCGGTGAAAATCCAACATCGAACTGATTTAATTCCTGCCGCGTGACGTGACTTCAGTTCGCCATAAAACAGACGATTTTATTAGTGGTGCCATCTCTTACAATTTTAAATGAACAAAAATGCTAAAGTTAGTTTCTACATACATTCTAATAAAAAAAACAGTTGTTGCCATTCAAAATTTCAGATATATTTTCACTGTTATTTTAAGACTTAGAGGTGGACTGTTGTTTTCCACATCATTCTTAAGAATATACTTTAAAATGCCAGCATCCAAAAATTACATTTCGCTTCCTTGAAGGTGCGATGTCCAGCGTCTCGCATATCAGCAAAGTTCTGTTTCTTATAACCCTGCATATATTACAAGAGAATGAAGATTCTGATTATGGTAATGACGTTTAAAGTACTGTTAGAAATCATGTTCGATCTATCAAATAATATGAAACACTAGAGAAGAGTTTTGTAATTTTCACACTTATAGAAAAATAACTAGAACAATTGAGGCAAAATTTTTCAAGCGTGCATTTTTTGTGGCTTACGAAAATGTCTTTTGTTAGAATAATATCCCATCTTTAAGAAGCTACTGAAGACATATTGGGTTAATTTTGAACCATGGTCAAATGAACAACGACTGTACCTGAGTTAGTAAAGGCGTCAGAGCATTTTTCTGCCAGTGGCGTAACGAGGGTAAGTGGCGCCCGGAAGAAAATATGACTTTTTCGCTCTCCCCCAGAATCAATTCTCCAGCTTGTGCAAACACCGCTCATGTGGGCATGGTATATTTCCGCCCCCTCATCTTATTTAACTTAGTAAAGAGATATAAGCTCATTAAGTGGCTTAGCAAGAGTAAGTGGCGCCCGGAAGATAATGTGATTTTTTTTATCTCAGTCATCATCAGTATCTTAACAAGCGTAAATGACGCCAGGGGTAAGGTATTGTCTTCACACCCTTTTCATCATATTTTACTTTTAATAATGGCATATATGTAGTAATGCTTTGACTGCATAGTGCCTCCTAAAACTGGCACCCGGGTCATCAATACCCCTCTTGTCACCCGGTCGCTACGCCACTGGTTTCTATCGTTTCGGAAGAAATTGTAAGTCTCACTTCTTGCCTTGTTTGATATAAGCTATATTAAAAAAATGAATGGCAGAATGATTATGCAGTCTTAGAAAAGATTATTTTATGCTGACGCTGAATCAAGTTCCTCCTTTGTTGTATGTGATTGTTTTAGAAGATTTCTGAATTGATTTAAATTAAGATTAAATTAAAGATTAAAAAATAATATTTTTCATTGAAAGTCATCGCTGAACTGAGTCGAGTTACATTTATGTTGTCTAAAGGTTTCTAAATCAAGAACAGACAAGATCTTTAAATAGTTGGAGAATAATCTAGAAATTAGAGAAAAATTCGGAAAACCTGTATTGATAAATAAACTCAAAGTAGGGCACAGGCCTGTTTGACTATATATTGCTAAATTATTCAAAGAAATAAAATCCAAAATAATTCGACCTGAATGATTCTCAATACCTCAATGAAAAATCTGAGATATGTGTGTGGTATTGAAGCCGCCGAATGTAAAGATAATAAATTCATGAAGAATGCTTTTAAAAGAGGCTTTTGTCAGTGCGCTAAAAAGAAAAAAAATAATCAATCATCTGGATTTCAAAACAAAAATCACAGAAGCTCGTATGTGAAGGTAGAAATGCTCCAAGGAAACTGTAATTGCTAAGATATATAATTTATTTTAAATTTTATATAGATACTGTTTAAGAGCCAGTTTTTTCAACAGTCAGGCAAATCGGGCAGTCTTGGACAGTTGACATTTTTGGTTTTGTTGAAATTTTCAGGGTATGTTCTTCATGTAAAACTATTAGACAAGCGTTGTTTTATTATTATAAAAAAAAATCCTATAGTTTTGGGGTTCCATAATTGAAGATCGTCCGTTATTTTAAGAAAAACATGCCATTTTACATAAAGCAATACTTTTGTGCCAAGAGTAAACAATGACATTGGTAATTATTTTGTGTTCTTCTGCTTCCGCAATGACTGTTAGGATATAAAGACATATGATTGACTTCTAGCACCAAGGCCAAAGGCCATTCAAAATTCGACGAGAAAAGGCTTTTTTTCTGAAACATTGACCGTCAAAATCTTCTTTTGGCAACAGTGAACCACAAAGGTATATATTTCAAAGAATACATACTAATGAGAAATACCGAAAAAGAGCAAGACATGTGTGGTTGACTTTTGGAGTACAGAAATATTTTACCTTACAATTGCGAAAAACACAAAATTGAATATTTTAGAGGTCATTCACTGCTTTTGCCAAGAGTGACCAGGTATGAAATTAGCTGGAAAAGAAGACTTAAGTATAGCAGAAACAAAATCAATTCACAGATCTATGGTAACTTTTTCAAGTTTTATATAATGCGGCTCTGTACTTTGTGCTGAACATGTGTTTTGTGGCATTTGTTAAAAAACATCGTTTGCTTTTATTTCAATATTTATTACTATTTTATGTAAAAATATTACATTAAAATTTATTTAATTAACTGAATTGCTCTCTGAACATAATATTCAATTAGAACAAATTGAAAATTGGGTACTGCAAATACTCATTGTATGGCAATACCTCCTTTTAAACTCCTCCTTTATATTATACAATATTATACTTTATATTATTCCTCCTTTGTATTATACAATGCTCTGTATAACAGAAGGAATGGGCTTGTCTAAAGTAAATTATTTAACAGCTAAAATATTTATGTTGCAACAAAGCATTATCATTTCTGCTTCCTTATTTGTTGATTATGTTGCTTCCCTAGAAAAACATTTAACTGCTGGGAATCATAACTTTACCAAGATCAGCAGCAACTTGGACAAAGTACGCTTTAGGTATACTGAAACACTTAAAGCATCCACTGGCAGATCTACCATTGCAGAAAATTAGCCTAAAAACCTCGCAAATATTACTACAATCCTGAATGTGCTTAGAAGAGGCTCGGCACTTCCAAATAGAAAAATAACACGTTTCTCTTACGAACAAGAACTATATATTTATAACATCTTTATGAAAGGAGAAAAATCTGGTGTAAAATCCTCACCAGAAAATACAGTGAAGGAAATGAGACAACAGATAGATCCAACTGGAAGAAAATGATATCACCTCTCAAGTACATGACTTCTTCACAAATCAGAAGCCTCTTCCACAGGATGTCAGCTCTTCATAAAGGTGGAACATTAAAACCACCAAGTCCAAGTCTGGAACATGTTGATGTCATTAATGGTGATTTAAATGACATCACCGAACAAGTGAGGAATCTTTTAAGTTCATATCTATACTATTATTGTTTATAGTATATTACTTTACCATTATAAATTCTGTATGGCAGTATACATTAATTTATAATTTTATATCAGATATGAGTTATATATACATTATTTTCCCTTCTTTAAAGGAACTGGAACAACTGTTATCGAAGAGAGTGTGTTAAACACCTTTAGCAGAATTGACAGTGAAAGGTTCGAAGAGGTGGCACAGTTACGAGATCAGGTTTTCTTAAAAATGATTTATTATTAATCCAAATCATAATACTCTTCACTGGAGTAATCAAAACAATAAAATAAATTTAAAAGATACTTCTCTAATACGAAAAATATTGCCAGACAATATAATCCGATCTCGTGCACGTATATAATTCTCCCGTTCTCTTCTCCAACTGACAAAAAGACATGTCAACAAACCGTCACCGCAGTTGCGTATAAAAAAAACACGTTTTATTTGCATTCAAAGAATTGCCAACAGCAGATGACTAAACGCGCACCGATCGAGTTCGAATCAACCTGAGATCATGGTATGGAATTGGAAAAATACCCAGGGACTTTACTATCACCGGATCCGAAAATAAATTTATTGCTAAATTTTTACAAAATGTCTAACAAGCGGCCCCCTTTTTACAATCTCCGCACTATGATCCCTTACAAATCATCAATTATACAATTACACAATTCAGTTGAAATTATTATTCAGTTAAAAACAGAAAATACTCTACAAAATTTTACATCTTTGCATTGCAAGGGACAAGATAAAACAGTTTTTACTAACAAAAAAATTTCCCTTCATCTTAAGTAGAAAAGATGTTTCTACAAAATTCTAATAATTTATCCTTAACCATAGGTTTAGTGAGTATATCTGCCAAATTAAATTTAGTGTTTACATATTGAATTTTAAATACATTGTCATGATTTAAATTTCTCAAAAAATGGTAATGGACGTCAATATGTTTCGCCCTATAGTTCTCGACAGGTGAATTCGAGAAACTTATCGCGGCTTGATTATCACAAAACATTATATTTTCGTTTACTTTTAAATTTAAGCTTTCATTATTCAATACGTTCTTTAGCCATATAAATTCCTTTGCGGCTTCTGTAAGAGCAACATACTCGGCTTCCATAGTAGATAGACTAACTGATTTTTGTTTAAAAAGTTCGCCATGAAATGGGAGTTTCGCCAATAAAGGTTATAAAACCTCCCATTGATACTCTATCATCTCGGTTTGTTGCAAAATCCGAATCTGAAAAGCATCTCAATTTTAAAGATTTAACTTTTGAAAGATCCAACATGTAATTCTGTGTATATTTCAAGTAACCTAATAACCTCAATAAACAATTCCAATGTTTTATACCAGTGTTGGATTGAAACTGAGACAAGACATTTATGGCATACATGATATCTGGTCTTGTTCGAAGAGCAATAAATGCTAAAGAACCTATCAAATTTCTATATGGAAAGTTTAACAAGTCCTCGCTAGTCTTAGGTGAATCAAGTTTAGAAAAAACTTGACCTTTTGATATGGGTAGGGAACTAACTGGAAATTTATACTTCTCATAAGTTCTACAAGTTCTCTCAATATAAGACTTTTGGTGTATAAACAAATCATTTCCTTGCTCTTCGAACTCTATCCCTAAAAGTTTCTTCGTTCTACTCAATACTTTTAGATCAAAACTGTCTTGCAGTAAATTTAATACAAAATCAACATTTTGAGTTTCTTTACCAAAAACTATTATGTCGTCCACATAAAACAATAGAATTACATTATCTTTAAAAGTATATACACAGTTACACCAATCTAACTTCTTAAATTTTAATTTAATTAACATATTTTCCAACTCTAAAAACCATTGACGGCCACTTTGATGTAGACCGTATATTGCCTTTCGTAATAGACAAACTTTATGTGGTTCTCTTTCATATCCTGTTGGCTGTCTCATATATACAGTTGCATCCAAATTAGCATATAAATAAGCATTATTTACATCTACTTGAATATGAGTCCATTTCCATAAACATACACAGATACTGAAAAAGTCTTACGACAGTCTTACAATAGAAAAGTTAACGACTGGACTGAACACCTCGTCAAAAGATTCTCCTTTTAATTGTGTATTACCCTGTGCCACTAACCGTGCCTTTAATCGAACAGCTCTGTTATTTTCATCACGTTTAAGAGTATAAACCCAACGATTTCCCAACACTTTCGCGTTTTCAGGAGGATCAACCAAATTCCATACTTTACGCTCGTTTATTACGTTGATTTCCTTATCCATTGCACCACACCATTCGGATGCTTCTCTGGATCTAATTGCCTGTTGATAACAGGTAGGAATTTTTACTTCAACTACATTAGCTTCTTGCTGACCTTCAGCTGAATCTGTTAGTTTCTCGGATTTTGTATTTTCCCCACTAAAATCAAACAAATTCTTATCAAAATGAATTTTGTGTTCTCTACAATACCTTTCTATTTCGTTAAACGACTTTAGGCGGGTTGCTTTACCTTCGATACCATAATAAATACCTGCTCCGGTTACTTCTTGCTCTATTTTTTGAATCCACTTAATCTCTGAACATGGGATTAAACTACTATCGGTGGATGCACTAGGTTCTTCACGTGATGTTGAGGGAGATTCTGAATTCCTTTCAGGAATTAAACGACCAGATAATGAATCCATTTCTGTATCAAAATCGCCCTCATCATCAGAGTAATTCGAGATGGTAAAATTAAACTTGGTGTATTGATTAGAATTTTGGCTTGCGTCAACTCCTTTAGTATTCTCATCGAACCGTACATTAATGGTTTCAGTTAATTTGTTTTCACCTCTCAACCATATCCTATAACCCTTTGTATGCAACGCATTACCCATCATAATACCTAGTTTGGCTCGCATATCTAGTTTCTTTCTAATTTGTTTTGGCACACGAACATATGCTAAACAGCCAAAAGGTTTAAGATGCGATACCGATGGCTTTTTACCTGGATATTTTTCGAAAGGAGTTTTATTACCGTCTTTGTGACAAACCCTATTCCAAGTATATGTAAAGCAAAGTAAAGCTTCGCCCCAAAACTTTTGCGCTACACCACTAGATTTTAGTAATGTTTTAACTCCATCTAAAGCTGTTAAATTATACCTTTCTGCAACACCATTCTGTTCGGGTGTATACGGGTTTGTTTTCTCATGATTAATACCCTGTTGCTCTAAAAAGATGTCAAAACCTTTATTGCAGAATTCTAGTCCCCCATCAGTCTTCACTGAGACTCTTTTTCTACCTAGAAAGCGTTCTGCACGTCTCTGAAATCTCAAAAACGTTTGAAATACATCAGACTTTTTATTAATTGGAAATACCGTAACTTTCTTGGAATAATCGTCTATTATTGTAAAGAAATATTTATTTCCGCCTTTACTCAATGCTGGCATTGGCCCACAAAGGTCCATGTGCAGCAACTCCAATGGGCGTTTTCATCTGACGGCCGCCGTCTTTTTAAATGAAACTCGCCTAGATTTGGCTAATTTGCATGGAATACAATGAGATCTATCATCAGTTAAACTCCGAAGACCACTCACACAATTATTTTTTGCTAGTTTTCACAAGGTATTCGTTATTAATATGGCAAAATCTTTCGTGCCAAATTATCATTGGTTCACTCTTTGTTTTACTGGTTATATTACTAACAGAATTCATCTCTTTAGTCTTTGGGGCAATATACTTCGTAGGTTTAAAGAAATACAAGTTTTCATGGCGTACAGCCAAGAACAATTTATTCCAATCTTTATTATAAATGTGAATTTTACCTTTAGAACCCACGAAGTGTGCACCTTTCTTTTCCAACCTAGAACCGGACAACAAATTTCTCCTCAACTTGGGATTATATAAAACGTCAGACAAAGTTATTTCATTAAAATAATCTTTATTTTTAACTAAAAATCTTATTGTTCCTATCACTTCTACCGGACAGTCTTTATTACCTATGGCTAACAACATTTGCATATTCGTAACTGGCCTAATATCTAAAAATAAGCTTTTATCATTGCAAAAATGGGTCGTTGCAGCCGTATCTATTACCCAAACCCCTTTATCTGAGATTTCCTCAGATAAGTTACAGCTGGTTTCTGACTGAGCATTTAGTTCTATTAAGCTGCATTCTGCCTCATTAAACTTTAGTTTTATTCTAAACTCTGTGTTAAAATTTTCGTTAAGGGACTTTTGACGAGTGTTCTTATCCTTACAATTTACCTTAAGATGGTCATATTTTTTGCACAGAAAACAAGGACCTATTTTCTTAACATACCTTTTTGTAGTTTTATACTGTTTAACAAATACCTTACCGTCCTCTTTCTGGTACCATTTATTACCACTTGCATCTCCAGGAACTGTATCTGCGCCGCCAGGAACTGCACTTGATTTCCTAGAGGTTGAAGCACTGCTGAGGAAAACAGTCTCCGTTTTCTCCAGATCTTGCTTCATGAGCTGTAATCGGTTGGCTTCAAGTATTAGTTCCGCTTCTATCTTACCGGCAGTAAATTCCCCGTCTTTCCATCTGTAGATTTGTTGAACTGTTGACTGGAATTCTTGAGGAAGATACCTAATCATTTGGAATCCTAGGTACAGGTCGTCCACTTTATGACCTGCTTCTTGTAGCCTAGATGCCGCTTTTACCCGACATAGGAAGATGCCAACATCCTCTCCTGGTTGATACATTGTGCAAAAAAATTCATCTAGTAGCTGGATTACCCGTGCTCTTGTCATAGGTTCAAAATGGTCTTTTAATATCTTCCACGCTATTGCACCAACAGTTGTGTCGGAAATCAGACTTTTAAGTTCAGGACTGATATTTGTATAGATGAGAGTGAAAGTTCTATCTTTTCTTAGCTGGAAATCATACTTTTCCTTGTAGGTTGACCCCACATCCGGATCCGCTGGTTCAGTCTTTATAATAAATTGCCAGCATCCATAATGCATAAGTATGACTTGCATGTCACGCTTCCACGTGTTCCAGTTATTTGGCGTCAGAACTGGATTTGAAATATTAACCTCCATCCCTTCTGCCTCGTAACTACTATTCCACCAACAGCTAATCTAGACTGGATTAACAAAGAATTGGAATTAGTTTAGAACTGGAAGTACAGCGTGACTTGTGGGAGAACTGCGTAGCCTACCTTTACAAACGGCGTGGGCTGGGCCAATAACCATTTTGTTATCGACGAGAGTGTGTTAAACACCTTTAGCAGAATTGACAGTGAAATGTTCGTAGAGGTGGCACAGTTACGAGATCAGGTTATCTTAAAAATGATTTATTATTAATCCAAATCATAATACTCTTCACTGGAGTAATCAAAACAATAAAATAAGTTTAAAAGATACTTCTCTAATACGAAAAATATTGCCAGAAAATATAACCCGATCTCGTGCACGTATATCATTCTCCCGTTCTCATCTCCAACTGACAAAAAGACATGTCAACAAACCGTCACCGCAGTTGCGTATAAAAAAAAACACGTTTTATTTGCATTCAAAGAATTGCCAACAGCAGATAACTAAACGCGCACCGATCGAGTTCGAATCAACCTGAGATCATGGTATGGAATTGGAAAAATACCCAGGGACTTTACTATCACCGGATCCGAAAATAAATTTATTGCTAAAGTTTTACAAAATGTCTAACAACAACAAGAAGCGCAGAATTTACTTACAACCAATGAGCCGATCAATGATGTGCAACTCCAGTTAGTTGAATATAAAAGAAAAAAAGGATGAAAAGGGACGAAGAGAAGTTAAGATATTTGTCCAACCACACCAAAAAGCCGAAGTGGTTCCATTCAAGACATCAAGATGAAACTTCAAAACATACTAAGATCAGTTCAGGAGCATTTGTGTTTTGCTGTGTCCTACGAACAGAACTTGTTTTACATTGGTAAAATAAAAAAAGATTGAAGGTAAAGATATACTTATGAAATTCCTAGAAAAAAGCGCGGGTAATTTCAGCTGGCCAAAAACAGGTCAAAAAGAAAAGGTGAACATTAAATTCATTTTCCATGGATATGCATAACTATATGGAAATAACCCATTTACTATGCACATTGATCAAATAATTATTGCTTATAAATGCTACAAGAAGAATCGATTGGCAATATGGAAATAAGGACTTCTTGGCATTCGATGAGTATTTGCAGTACTCAGCTTTCAATTTGTTTTAATTGTTTATTATGTTCAGAGAGCAATTCAGTTAATTAAATAAATTTTAATATAATATTTTTACATAAAAGAGTAATAAATATTGAAATAAAAGCAATTGATGTTTATTAACAAGTGCCACAAAACACATGTTCAGTGCGAGCCGCATTATATAAAACTTGAAAAAGGTACCATAGATCTGTGAATTTATTTTGTTTCTGCTATAATTAAGGCTTCTTTTTCTGCTAATTTCATACCTGGTCATTCTTGGTACAAGCAGTGAATGACATCTAACATCATGCAATTTTGTATTTTTCGCAATTTCAAGGTAAAATATTTCTGTACTCCAAAAGTCAACCACACATGTCTTGCTCTTTTTCGGTATTTCTCATTAGTATGTATTCTCTGAAATATAAACCTTTGTGGTTTACTGTTGCGTAAAGAAGATTTTGACGATCAAAGTTTCAGAAAAAAGCCTTATCTCGACGAATTTTGAATGACCTTTGGCCTTGGTGCCAAAAGTCAACCATAAGTCTGTAAGTCCTAACAGCCAGTGCGGAAGCAGAAGAACACAAAATAATTACCAATGCCATGGTTCCCTCTTGGCACAAAAAGTATTGCCTTATGTAAAATGGTATGTTTTTCTTAACCCTCTGAGCGCCGCAAACGGTTTTCTACGTTAAGCAAATCTACTCCGACTTCGGCAGAAACGTGTTATTTCTTCTCTTTGTGTCGCCTTCAAGATGAGAACAACCGGGTTTTTCCTGGTTTGAATTTTGTAGTCGTAAGCGGCATAGCCGTGTTTTCTCGCCTCTGCTTTCCCCTGCACTAATGACTTGGTTGACAGTGACAGATTCGTGGTGATAAGCTTTACAATAGATGAGCTCGCAGGTTGCTGGAAGGAACCTCGTTTGCGGTAACAATTGAATTCCTTATCGTTAAAACGAATAGGAAGGTACGGAAGATTTCATGAAGCTTTTCGGAAAATTGAGGGAGAAAATCTTTCTCATATTCTTATTATGGCGTAGAAATGCTTATAAGCTTTTCTTTTCATAAACAAAAAAAAATGCTTGTAAATAGATACCTCTGAATGAAATTCTAAATTGATTATCTTAGCAATTGTAACAAACATTCCGCATAGTACCTTGAAGAGGTGTTTATCCCTGAAACCGCATGAACAATTTGAAAAAAGTAACATAGTTCTGTTATTTTTTTATTTTGCCAATTTTGCAAAGAAAAGACCATGTAGAAATGTAATAAGTTTTGAATGGGTTTCTAGTCCTATGTTTTAGAAATTTATTGAAAAATGGTAGATTTCTTTTCTTTGGGAAAACTTAATTTATTAGCATATAAATCCGTGACAAAAGAAGACTAGAAATTCTACTGCAATTAGGTCTCTTTATTGGATATTAAAATATGTATTGTTGTGAAATATATAACCATAAATTGGTAGTTTCCCTATGAAATAATTCTTTAACAGGTGATTTCGAAAAGAAACCACCACCCTTGAAAGTGTTGAAGAATTCATTAATTTGCAACAGATACTACTTGTAAACTTTTTTCGCAAAAAGCGAAAATTCAAAACATGATTTGAGCCTTAATATATTTGAATTTTTTTTGTTATTAATAGAAAATAAAGAAAGACGAAATATCTTATATTTCGCAAAAAATGTACGTACATTTTTAGGAAATATTTTTTCTCAGAAACTAATTCACATATTTAAAATCGGAATCCTAATTTTACTCAGTATCTCCTGAGAATCATTTAAAAAGTTAGATGAAAAAATATTAGAAACTGAACCTGAAGAAGCTTTAATAAAAATCTTTTTTTAAATTTAAAGTTTCTAAACTTTTCATTTCTTAACATAACAACTATTTTAGAAATTTTTATTTCTATCCAGTTAGCATATAACTATTACAAAACTAAGCATTTTGGTCTAAATTGTACGAAAGACATTTTTAGTCCCATTCAAAACGCCGAAATAATTTTATTACTCAGTAATGTTTTTTTGAAAAGGGGCCATTCAAATATTACGTAAGCACCCAAGGCGGGAGGGGGTTGCTTATTTTTGCTGAGAAGGAGGAGAGGGAGTATGAGTGATGCTTACGTAAGACATTAAAATAACTTTATTTCAGAAAATCTCTTGTAATTTGCACAAACAATTTAATTTAAAAAAATTAAATTTGGAAAAAAAGTTAAAATTGGCAAAAGAAAGTTAAACTTGATTTTTGTAAGCTTAAACTTGAAGTTGTAAGGAAATTAAACTTATATTCTTTTTTTTTTATTTTAAGCCGAGTTAGAGTTTTTTATTTGAATTAAGTCCTAAAATTTTTAAAATTAGATTATTACTGTTATACGTTTTGTAGAAAAAAGAACGGGGGTGGGGGGGTCATAAGATTCCAAAAACATGCTTACGTAATATTTGAACGGCCCCAAACTGAAACAATGTGAATTTTATTGAAAATCTAAAAAAATTAATTCAGCATTTAAATTTTGCAATTGTATCTTAGGGGATAATAAAATGAAAAATCGTAAATAAAATCTATTCTAGAGAGTAAAGATGAAATGTAAAATAAGGATCAAACTTGAATTTTAAAATGTGAGCTTTATTGGAAAGTTTGATATTAAAGATATGTAGCAAAACTTGTCTAACTGAAAATAACAAAATTTATACAATTATAATATTAACTGTTAATTCTTTTTTTCAAAATTTTATGATCTGTTTTTATGTAATGCAGATTTGATCATAACAATAAAATAATATGTAAACATTTTTTAATATTGTACTGATTAAAAAATTTTGCAATATTCACAAATTCAGAAATGAAGTAAATCAATCACATATAACAAGATGATGAACGAATGATTGATAAAACTGGCCATTACATTAATTACCTAGGTACGTTTTATACTTTTTTTGAAATATATTAAAGTTAAGACATGAGATTAAAAATAAAAATGCTATAAGTTAGATTCCGTATGGTAAATTTCAAAGCAGGGTGCAACGCAAAGTCCAACGTTACAATTTTTACATTCAAATCGTGATTCTCTCCGCACACGTTTACCGTTCTCATTAATTTTTAGTGAGCACACAACACACTTCCTTGACTTTTTTCTGGATTCACTTTCATCAACATAAGAAGGGAAATGCCTTCCTGTCAGGCGAACGACATTTTCTTCCGATTTAGGAAATGGACCCCGGCGAGTAGATGGATTACAGACTGTTACTTCAATTAATCTTTCGATGAATTTCATTCGAAATTCAACTTGCCTCATTTTTCCTCCATTCTTTTTGAAGATTACAAAAGCGTTCCACACTGCTTGACTAAGTAAGTAGCGAAAAATCTTTTTGTAGTATTTTCGTTGCTGATTTCTCGCCACTGGGTAGTACGACAAACATTGGTCAGCTTTGTCTACTCCACCCATTGTATTGTTGTAATCAGCCACGACTGCAGGCTTAAGCGTCGAAGATTTTGACTTTTTTGATTCCACGGTCACCATCGAAGTGCTGTGTAAAGTACTAAGCATAAGTATATGTTTTTTATCTGTCCATTTTAATAAACATATTTTACCTTTTTGAAAGGCCAATACTTCACCTTTCTTCACTTTTGACGACTTTATTAACGGAGGCAAACCTTTCCTGTTTGCCCTTAAAGTACCGTAAATATCCGTTTTACATTTAATAAGTATTTCGGCTAATTCTGGTGAAGTGTAGTAGTTGTCCGTGGTTAGTGTATACCCCTTATTTTTCAGTTCATGAATGAGCGTCATAACACTTTTAGTGGACACACCATAATCCTCATGGAACGTCGTACCTTTTCCTGTATAAATAATAGAGTTCCAAATATACCCGCTTTCGGATTCACAAAGTTGAAACAGTTTTACTCCAAACCTAGATCTTTTTCTTGGAATATATTGCTTCCATCCTAAGCGCCCTTTATAACCAATCAGTGATTCATCTATTGAGATATCCTGCTTTGGTATGTATGTTGATTGAAATCGTTGCATAAGCATACTATGAAATTTGCCAATTTTTTTTAGTTTGTTGTTAGAAGGCGATTCATCTTCGGAATCATTACTACTTTGGAAGTGCAGAAATTTCATTATAAGAGAATATCTTTTTTCGTTCATAACATTTCCGAAAAATGGAATACATAAAATTGGTCGCTTGGACCAAAACCATTTTTCGGTGGGTTTTTGAACAATTCCTTGTAGAATCAACAAAGATATAAAACGTTTTAGTTCTTCTCTAGTGACATCTTTCCACTGCAAAGCTCTAGTTGATGGAGTTAATTCCAAATTTGAAAAATGTTCTTCCGGAAAGCTATTAGTTTCTTTTGCGATGAATGAAATTACTTCATCATCAAAAAAGAGGCAAAAGTAATCCAGAGGATCATCTGATTGTCTTAGTGAAACTTTGATTCCGGGATTTCCGGTAAAAGGAAATTTAGGTGGAGCAGGAGTCAAAACGGAAACATCAACACCGCACCAGTTTCTTGCACTTTCCAAAGATTCATCCTCTGATTCGTCTTCTGATGATGATAATTCATCTTCCGATGAAGTTTCAATTAAATTGTCCTCTTCAGAATCGCTGTTCATCATCAAACAAAATCCAGAAAGAATTTACTACTGATATGCGATCTTCTAGACGCCGAGAAATGGTACCGAAGCCTTCGAGTTTCTTTATTTATACTTCGTTCAGTACTTTATCATTTTAAGTAGAAGATTTAACAAAGGAGCTTCAATCAATGGAAGTTAGCGCCTGAAAAGATCTCTTTTGCCTTTGTCAGTAGTTCCTAAAATTTTATCAAACAGTATCTTAAGAAGGAAACAGAAAAGTGTTTGTAATGGAATTGGTTTCAAAGGAGAAGAAAGAAAAATACATGTGATACACCTCAAAGATCATTGTCCAAAGGTTTGTCTCTCTAAGATATCTGTTTCAATAGTTTTCCCGATATAACATCCCATCTGGACAGCAAGTTGAAAAGAAGTAGGGATAATCCCTTTTTTCCATGCACTATAATCAGTCGGCTTTGTTGTCTTATGTAGAATCTCAACAAAAACATCAAGGTAAACTTTACAAACAAAGAAAGCTGCTTCGCAACAGATGAGGACAACAATAGTAGGAAGGAGGGAGCTTGAATAATATTACACGGAACAATTTATTCCTGACCCTTGCGTAGGTTTTCAGCATTCCATCGTACAATGAGTGCAGTAACACCTTTTCACAAGAATGCTGTCACAAATGCTTGCGATTTTACTATCAATAGACCACGATCGAATGTTTACCATATCGCCAGACGGGTGTGTAATCACAAAAAGACCATATCAGTACTAATGTTCTTTCTTTTCAGGAAAATCTATCTTTTTACTTAAAGAGAACAGAGAGTCATCATTCTCTCAGGCGTCTCATGATAAATTTTGATCTTCTCCGAAAAGAAAAAATGGCACTATTCATTATGACTAGAAAATAGATAATTGACAGGTGAAATAGACTGATCGGTTGCATCAAAGAAAAATTGTTTTTTTCCATCCAGTCTTTAATTCTTAAATTCATATGTCGCCTTGATTTAACTACTCAACTATTTACTTTGCAGTTGTTAAAAGTAGATAGTATGAATTCCGATTCACGATATTTTTCAAAAAGATACTTCACGAGATTTTTAATCAACAACATTTTCCTGTCAAGTCTTTTGCCGTTTCAACACAAATCGGTTTTGCAAACAGGCCCGGATTATCAAATAGGTAAAGTAAGTAACTGCCTAGGGGCCCAATATCTTTGGAGGCTTCCAATGCCTTATGATATTTTTATGCTCTATTTTCAAGGTAATTTCATTTAGTGTTTTCATTTACTTTACAAGAGCCGTATACTGGAATTTATTTAAATTGAAATCAAGTATTGTTTAAATTTCAGAACATTATTCGTAAGGTTTTTTCCTCATGTTTTTAATTTAGCGAGAAGATCAGTGGGATCCAGTTTGTTTTACCGTTTTTCTGGCTCGAAAATATCCCTAGAAATTTTATATTAGATTATTTAGACTGTGTAAAAAAGTTTTGCAATTTTTTCACCACTCATTAAAAAAAATTACATTACATTTTAGTTTTTTTTATTCTGAGATATTCGAAAACTCTCACTAGAAGGTGATCGGCAAATTAAATATACTTTTTAATTTCAGTCAGTCTTAATATTTGCTTGCTGAAAATCAATGAAAATATTTGGTTTTGAATCTAAAGTAAGAAAGAAATTGAAACTTATATTGCCTACAGGCCCGTTTAGGACTTAAACTGCCATTGCTTGTATATGTGCTTTCAGAGTCATCTACATCTTAAAAAACAAACAATTGTTCTTGATGGTCAAGCCTGCACCTTAACAAATATTATTAATGCTTAGGCTTTCTTAACAAAAATTTATTGTTTCCTTTATAATTAAATAAAAAAATAGCCACTTTATAAATGTACTAGCTATTATTCATAATCATCAAACACATGTTAAACTTGTGTTCGTTTTCAGTTATTTTATATTCTCTGTCAATAAAGTTTCTAGTTTGTAACAGTTATAGTCAGCTTCTGTAGATATTCTAATCTTTCAATGACTTTAAAGACTTGTAACTTTGCTCTTAGATTGGTAGATGTAAATTGTGTACAAATTGTATAATTATATTCAAATGTGTTTATACTTGAGCTCAGTGGCGAATCCAGGATTTCAGGGATCGGCATGAGTTCGACGAAATTTGTATCGTCGTGATAATATCAAAAACCTCAGCTGGCCTGGCTGTAACAAACACTAAATTACAACTTTTCTCTTTCTTGACATAAAAATCATAAAGAAAACTACATTATTTTCTGGATAATATTAATAAAAATACAATGGAAATAACTGGCCAAAATGTTTTCGACTGGCGTCAACGCTACATTACAAGTGCAATATTCTAGAAAAGTAAGGAAATTTTCGAGCCTGTCAAGCCAGAAAGCAATGTTCCTCACACTTTAATT
Organism: Araneus ventricosus; assembly: GCA_013235015.1. Classification (NCBI taxonomy): domain Eukaryota; kingdom Metazoa; phylum Arthropoda; class Arachnida; order Araneae; family Araneidae; genus Araneus; species Araneus ventricosus. The sequence continues at coordinate 101,656 of BGPR01001289.1, read as the reverse complement.
ATTTTTTTTAAAAAAGGGCATTAAGAACAAACAGTTGCATTGATTTTAAAATAAAAATAAAAATTCTGCGCTCTGTGGGGGGCTGAAGTCTTCTCCGATTTCAGCCCATGTCTTGGATTTGAAAAACATGAAATATTTCATTTTACAAAATCCAGGCAGGCGAGGGAACTGCAAAAAATAAAATCAAGAATTATGCGATTCTGGGGGGGGCTGCCTGCGGCAGCCCCTCGGATCAGCAATGTTGGATTTAAAAAAAACAGAAATCAGTTTATTTTACAAAATCAGTCCAGCGACGCGGGCTTCATGGTCGCACCTTTCCACACTGCCTCCGGCCGTCTGGAAGGGATTGCAGAGATAAGAAAGGGGACTTCTCCCCGCTGATAATTAGACCTCCCGCAGGTGGCGCAATGGGGGGAACAGGCGTTTCTTTTTCAAAACACCTCTTGCAGGACGGTATATTCTTAAGGAACCCATTGAAAAGCAGAGATATTTTTCAGATTGCTAATCCTTGACCTATTGGTCGCTCAGAGGGTTAAAATAATGGACGATCTTCAATTCTGACCTCTTAAAACTATAGGATTTTTTTTGAAAAATAAAAAAAAGGGTAATACTTTACATAAGAACATGTCCTGAAAATTTCATCAAAATAAAAAATGCACTATGCTCAAAAGCCGATTCTTAAAAAATAATTGCTTTAAAATATAGCATTCATTAGATATTATCTTGGCTTATATGCTCTTTTATTGTTCATTCGATTTTTACTTCGGCTAAAGAACTGTTAGAACAAAATTATCGTTGTCTTTATGTTTTCTTTTTTTCTTTTTTAAAATGTTTTTATATTTATAATTTTCCAGTTTTTATCCTTCAATATTTTCACCGAAGGTAGAGATGCGTTCCTTTTTCGACATATTCGATGTCGGAAGTCGGACATATGGGTGCTGAATGTCTGGCGCAAACCATCTTACCAAACCGGGCAGCACTCTTGAAATTTGACTTCATGTTCTTGGGAATTATGTAGACTTTCCCCTTCAAGAAAATTGTCTTCTATTAATGTTCCGGAATATGAAGAATAAATATTCTAGTTCTTAAATAATGTATATACTTAATATTTTACTAGAATATTAAATATATATTGATCAGACAGTCTAGGTGTAAAATTGACTTCTTTAGAAGGTGTCAACAGGATTACTTACTTCTGATCTTTGTCCTCCAGTTCTTTTCATTATTAAAGGAAAAATCAAACTGGTCTGCTTCATTTCCTAGTTCCAGACATTTTATATTTTCGAACACTTTTAACAATATTGTTCTTGTTCATGCTCATTAAATGGCCCATCCATTTCATTCTATTAATTTTTATATATTTTAAATATTAGGTTGTTTGAACACTTTCAAACTGTATCTCTTCCTCCATATATTATTTTCATTTATAGCACCAAGTGTACTTTGTAGTATTTTCCTTTCAAAAGTAGCAATAAGAGTTTCTTCCTGTTTAGTTATTATCCAAGTTTCTGATACTTATGTTAAAACAGGTCTAGTAAGAGTTTTGTAGATTAAGAATTTCGTTTTTATAGAAAGATAGTTACTATTTATAAATATTTTTAATCCCTAGGGTGAAATAGCCCTACCTTAGGGACACTTGACCCTAAGCTAGGGGTACTTGACCCTACTGGTAGGAATAATTGACCCTACCTGCAAAGAGTATTTAAATTCTTTTGATAATTTGTATGTACGCGAAATTCAGATATTAGGTTAATACTACTGAATTACAAAATGAGTTTATTATCGAAAAACATTAAAATGAAACTAATTAAAATATAATATGGAATCTACATAATACAGTTGTTATTAATATAATCTAGTTAGTAAATTGAATTAGTATAGTCATTAAATTTAATCTAGTTATTAATTTAAATTAGTTCAAAATTTAAAAAAGAATTAAATTTTAATTTAATTCAATGATAAAAATAACGGCAATGGAACTAGGAACCTAGCAGTGCCATTAGTAAATTGAAGAATTGCCGGTTTTGGAAAATTAGGAAAAAAAGAATAGCATTAAAATGAAAAAGCTTCCAAAAATATTGTACAAAGCTAAAAGTAGAGAAGCTTAATGGACTTACTTAGTTTTTCTGGTATTTAAAGAAAAATAAAAGCAAAAGAATAAAAATAAATTTTAAGAGAAATTTGAAATCAAGAAAGAAAGACAAACTCAATAGAAATGGCGAAACGTTAAATAAAACCAAACAATGACAAAAAGTTCGATCAAAAATTTTTTATTCAAATAAAAAATAAATAAATGAAACTTTCTTTCAGGCGAGGAGAAAATAGATTGAATAAATTTCAATCCTTTTTAAAATTCTTACTAAAAATAATTTTTATTTGAAATTATCATATTAAAATGAAATTTTATTCAGTAAATAATTACTAACAAATAATTTTTAAATAATTTTTCTCTATATTTCAGTTGCCATTTTGCCAACTACCTCCACGCACCAGACAACTGATCCCAAACAGAAAATGTGCTTCGGTCGGCTACGACATCGGAGCTGCAATAGATTTTGATAGGGTCAAGCATCCCTAACTTTTTCGGGTCAAGTAACCCTAAATTTTTTGGGTCATGTATCCCTAACTTGACTTTTTTAAAATAATTTAAAAGCTATACCACTTAGAATTAAGATTCTGCATAACATCGTATATCAAATTAAAGCTAGAAGTTTGTTTAAAAATCAGAAATATTTTAATTCATCATATATTCCATAGTAAACTTCCTATCCACTGAGGAATGAAAAAGTGAAAATTTACTTTTGTACCCCAAAAATATATTTACCTACACCATTACGAGCACTTTTCAGCTTGGAATGAATACCCCCTGAAATAGATCATATGACCAAAAGTCAAATAAAAATGGTACACACAAATTACCAGTTATCACATGATCTGAGAAAAACACGTATGATCAAGAATCCCTAGTTTCTCCTACTATTTTATTTTTTTTCATGATGTTAGTAACAATTAATAGCCATTTTCATTATTCCAAGTTTCTTTACACTAAATAATTGTAAATTGAAAATTTATATTTTTCTCGTAAAAATTGAAGTTTTCAACAGGTTAAAATCAATTACATTTTAAGTGAAATAAACTTAGAAACTATAGACAAACACTAATCAAAATCAAGCGCATACATCCTTAGTACTGTTAGTTTCGAATGACATACTACAAACTTTTCAGGTATAAGGAATTCTTGATTTGTGAATAAAAACAATTTGACATTGGAGATTTATGGAAATTTTCAGGTAGCCAAAAAATTATTTTATTTCATATAATACTTTCCAAAAATATGCTTGTATTTTATAAGAGAATTTTAGAAGCATATGAGGCGCCCTAATTTCATTTTTTCTATAACCGCTTCATTATAAAGCAGATCTGAAATTAAAATCTTAATTAACTGGAAATATAAATCAAAACACTGCAGCACAGAATTATAACCCCGAATAAATAGACCTGACGCACCGTTTGGGTTCGAGACTATTCAAAAAATAGTTGTCGGAAGGCAACACTGAACGATCGGTCATTTTTTTAGTACGCAAAATGCTTTCTTTCATGCAAAATTAAAATAAATCTCCGCATTATTTTTTATTAAACCTCTTTATTTTATAATTATCGTTTATAAATGCAACATTTTCCTTAAAAAGTGTTGCTAAAAAGCATTAATAAGTTACAATCATTGTTTCCGAATCTTTTTTTTTTTGCTAGTATTAGATTTGTTGATGATTGAAATTATGTATATTTTTGGTTATAGAGTATAAGTTAACAGTTTTTAGTACATTATATATTTAGACAGAATAAGTCCAGAATAAGTCTTTTAGAACTAATTCTTAATATTTTTAGTACAGTTTATAATATTCCTAGATCCGTGAAAAACACGATTGTACACATAGTGCTTCTTCGTTTGCTGTGAAATAATTTTCGCTTTGCATGTAATTTTTTTCTATTTGTTCTTTAAAGTTGATGTCTTCAGTACGTGAGTTTTTTTTATGTGTTGTTGCACCTGGTTAAGAGATATTGCTAATGTAAACGCCACGTCGGGACAAGAACTTGTCATTGCCAGTCTTTGTTCGCATTCGCAAGATTTTATTGCGCGACAATATTGACTTAGTGTGAGAGATAAATTGCCAACAGAAAAATTATCGTGACGTACGCTTTAAGGACACAGACAAAGCAATTTGACTGAGATTAAGGCGCCTGTGTAAACTACGTTTTGAGGAAAATAAAGTTTTTATGTTGTATTTTAAAGCGAACCTCAATTATTTTATCACAACACATTTCACGCAGTGAGTATCACAGACATTTGATTAAAAGGAGTGTAATTCACTTTGTTTTGTTTTTAGTCAAGGATGTTTCGTAGTGCTTTTAACAAAATAAGCAGTTTGAATCTTTTGAAGTCTGCAAAATATGGAACACGTCGAAACTACAAGGAAAACTTTCAGGAAAAGTTGCTACTGTCTCTGCGTTCCCAAACGTTTAGGAAACGATGGAGCATCTAATGTCGTAAATATATGGAAAAAAGAGAACGTGGTCAAAGATGTTTCAGATTTAAATTCGATAAGTGATAATGCATCTGGAATTCCTTGCAATGTAGGTAAACAGGCAGGCAGAATATTATTGTTAGATCTCGCTGTTGCAAAGTATGTTGGGATCGATATATTGGTTAGCAATGCTGCAGAGAATTCTGCAGTATGCTGTGATTTGGATGCGTGTAAAAATGCCTGGGACAAAATCTTTGATACAAATGAAATGCAAATGAGCTTTTCTTTTGTCCCCAGAAGCTGTGCTTTTGATTGAAAAGTGAGGTGGATGTTTTATAGTATATGTAACATCTGTTGCAGCCTATAAAGCTGTGGAACGCGCAGGTGCACACTAGGGTGGAAAAAAATTTTAAAAAACTTGTAATAGTGCGCAAAAGCTGCCTTTTGATGCAAAAGAGATAAAAATAAAATTTTATGGCAATTCGGAACATGTTTTGAAGTGCCGCGAGTACGATAAAGTCGCATAAATTTGAAAATTTTTGCTCTAGTTCAACCTTTTATTCTAATTTCTCATTTGCAGTATAGAAGCTCAAATTAAACATTTTGTACTTTTTATTCATTGATAAAAAAACGTTTATAGGGTATTTAAAACATATTGTGAATATGCAAAAATATTGATTATTAGCCAAAAATCTACATGAAATCGACTATGGATAAATAAAACATGTTGTTTTCCAATCTGGGAATTATTGATTTATTATGCTTTTAACTGACAAAAAAATCTCTTACATATACTTTATGCACCATTATTATTAGCATCAGTAACTGCAATTAGAAGTTATAAGTGTTTTGGGGGGGGAGGAGCGGTGGTATAAAATTATAGACAACTAAAAGTATCTGGGAGTATGGAAAGTAGACAACAAATTAAAACATTTAGCTACAAAATTAGCTGGTTTCATTGGATTCCATTGCTTTCTTTTATAATATTTCGTTTTAGGGAGTTAAAATGAATTTAAATTTAATTTCTCCCTGGCTGTGAGGGGAGAAAACACCCCCGACTCGCCACCATTGTTTACTATTACGTAACAAAATGTATTTTGTATTTTGCCAATGAAAGATAATGAATGAAGTTAACTTTATTGTTCGTTATTCTAGTATTTGTTTGTGTATTGCTTGCATTTTGACTTATAATGGCACGTGAATGTGTGTATTCATATTAACATTTTTTATCTTGAAATATTATATTTCAAGCGGAGAAGGATTAGTACTTTGAGATTGCATTTGCTCTTGCATTTGCTCTTAGATACGAGCTCTTGCCAGATCAAAAAATACAATCTTTATTATTCGTTACGACTTTTTTTCTTATATTGTCGACTTATAAAGAAGATTAATAATTGCTTTTCTTAGAAATGAGTCAAAATGTTCGGTCTTGCTGTTAAGCATAGTTGAAATATTCACCCCCGTGGCATGAAGCAGTTGATGGTCAAACACCCACGGACTCAGTCGAATATCTCGTTGACCGAAATTTTTTGCGGAACAAAATAAGCACCACAGTAGGTGGCTCCCAATCCATCTATTCCATCCCTACCTCATGTGCTTTGGGGATTCATGTGATAGATACTACTTTCAGCAAGTCTTTTCAGTATTTTTGTTGTAAGAATGTTATTTTGCTACACGTCTGTTTCTCAGTGGCATAGCAACGAAGGCCAGGGATATAATTGTCTATATAGTTGTTTACAACTATAACCATGAGGCATAACGGAGACTAAAAGTCAGTAAGGTTTTGTCACTTTTGAATGCACAATATGTTGAAGCAAAAAGAAAATGCGTTTTCACTGGGCGCCATTTACACTTTCTAAGGCACTAATGACCTCAAGGGGCGAAAAAGTCACATTAAGACTCGGTGGCCACTTACCTTAAATACTTCACAGCTATTTCTTCAATCATTCTTTTCTCAACCTAGCAGATAATAGAGAAAGTATTGCATTAATTAAAAAATTCAACCAGTAGAATTTGGTATATTTCACTTCGTAGATTTTCTTCAGTCCAAAAGAAATATTTTTGGAATTGGAGCTGTCTCTTTGTGTGTGAACAAGATAATTTTAAAAAAATACAATGAATAAAAGTGATGATATTTGGTATTTACTCCAAACTTGTAAGTATGCATCAAATTTTGGATCAAATACGTCAAGGGGAAGAGGTCCTTCTATAAACAAATGCTCAATATTATATCCTTAACGACAAAACGAAGCAAAAACTACCTATATTTTCACAGATATTTTAACATGCCCAATTTCTTTCGTATCTAAGGAAGATATATACATTTGTTACTGCTCTTTTTATATCGATAGTATAAGCATAAAATATGGGCTGTAAGAAAATAGAAATATTAAATATATTGAGCTGGCAAGGACTCGCTCCACAAACAAGTACCACCTCACAGTACAAAAAATTCTTCCGCGTTAATTTTATTGATTATCGGATGATTGTCTAAACATAAAATACATTTTGCGACACAACAGCAATTGGAAGGATGCGTAAAGTACTTGTAGGTGTTTTTCGTCAGTTAAATGTATAACAGAGAAATAATTCCAGATTAGAAATATCATTTTCTCTTTTTATTCATAGCCGATTTCTTGCATGTTTTTGACTAATAATTAACATTTTTTATATACTCACAATAGGTTTTAAATACCCTAAAAACGTTTTTTCTTTTAATATAAAGGAATAAAAATTACAAATATTTAATTTGAGCTTTTTCTACTGTGAATGAGAAATTAGAGAAAAAGGTTGAACAAGAGCAAAATTTTTCAGTTTTATAAAAATTTATCGTACTTGTGGCACCTCATTACATGTTCCGATTGCTATAAAATTTTATTATTATTTATTTTTTGCATCAAAATTCAGCTTTTACGCCCTAATACAAGTTGAAAAAAGAAAAAAAGTTATTTTCGTTCCACCCTAGTGCATAAACAGTTATACAGCTGCTGAACAGTGTACTTCTATAAATATTAGAGTCAACCTCTTATGCCCAGGAATAATAGATATGTGGCATCCTACAGATTTGAACCTCGCTGAGCTTGTTGGCAAGCAGTCCACCTATATAATTTGTTTCATATATAAATACTTGTATATTAACCTCAACCGTGTGTTCATATTCATTTGTATATAATTGCCAATACCAGTAACAATATTCACTGTCTAAGTGTCTTCTGTTGGTATTGAATAAACTTGTTTAGTTTCACTTCAGGAGTTACGTCTCATTACACCTCCCTACAAGCGGTTACGCCGGACGTGATCAGTTCCCCTGTTGCTTATTCCTTGATATGATCATAAGATGGGACTCACTGATGCTTGGTTTATTGCAGCCTCGTAGAGATATTTTTTCTTCTGAAGTGTTTTGAGAAATTTTTGGTTTCTTCTTTTGACCGACTTTTTATGACTCTTGCGGGGTTTGGAGTTCGCGATGATCTTGCTACTGGTCAATTTCCAAATCAGGTTTTTTAACTTGCGACTTTCAAATGTTTTTTTTCTGTGAATTGTTTGCATTGAATTTTGTATTTAATGAATTTGTGTTTGAAGTTTAGTTCGTAACTGTTGAAAATTTTTAAATGGAGGATAATAAGGAGGAAAAGCCCAATGGTTTAAGTATTGAACTTTCTCGGGTTGCACTCAGAGAACCCTCCATTTTGGGAGAGTTGCCCAGAACTTTGGTTCCGTCCGCTTGAATCATAATTCGTGATAGCGGGAATTAAAAATGAGGAAACTAATTATTATTGTGTGGTGTCTGGTCAGAAAGGTTTTGTCTGTAATTTGCGGCATCATTCATAATCCTCCTCATACTAGAGCTTATGATAATATGACATCGAAAATCATTGAAATTTTTTCACAGTCAGAATCGGCACAGTTAAAGCTGCTTTTACAGGATTTACAATTAGGTGATAAGCTAATATCCCAATTATTAGTTGAAATGCAGCATTTATCTGCTAGAAAACTAATTGAAGATGTGTTGCGCACCCTTTGGCAACAAGGTTTGCCCATATATGCTCAACAGGTTTTGTCGATTTGTAAAGAATATCTAGGTGAGTTAACTCACCTAGAGATTCATATTCATTATTCAACCTCACTAGGGTTCTGATAAAAATTTGTGAAATATCTTATTTTCAAGCGGTGTCAGAAGTTCGTCAAGAGCAAGACTCTGTATCAATTCAAGCATTCCGTGACGAAATTTCGGTTTTAAGCGCCAGCGATGACCGACTCTCTAAGCAACAAGCGAGAAGCTCGCTTCGCTGGCTGAGAAATCGAAGTTCACAATCTTCAGGTCAAACTCCTGAAAACCTAAGTACTGTATGTTGGTATCATTATCGTTTCAGAAAAAAGGCAAAGGCATGTAAATGCATAAATCCTTGTCAGAATTCGGAAAACTAACTGGCTCTTCTGCAGCGACGACGGATGGTAGCCACATGCATATTCGCCTCTTTATTTATGATAAATTGTCAGGTCTCATACTTCTTGTGGACAGCGGTGCGGCCGTTAGTTGGTTACTAAAAAGACTGGCTTCAACCAGCGAAACCAGTGACATATTTTTATATGCAGAAAATGTTTCTCAGATTCGAACCTTGGGTTTAAAGCAATTAGAACTAGACTTTGGGTTGCGTCGTAGGTTCTCTTTCAGGTTTATAATTGCAGAGAACTCGCATCCTATAATTGAGGAAGAGTTTTGGAGCGTTTTGGATTGATAGTCGATGTTAAAAATCGACGACTGATCCATAATTTGACCACACTGGTATCCAACGGAATTTCTTGTCCTGGACCAACATTGGATTGGACATTAGTGTCTACTCTGAATCCTTATCAAGAAGTATTGGTAAAATATCCTGGAACCCTAAATTCCGTCCAAAATAATCATAGACCACATAGAGTGACACATTGCATTCGGACCACCAGTATTTTCAAAGGCACGGCGGTTATCACCCGAAAAACATAATATGGTTTAAAGGGAATTCTCAGAGTTATTAAAACATAGTATTATTCGACCATCCAAAAGTCCGTGGGCAAGCCCCATAGATATCGATCCAAAGAAAGGCTGAGAGTACCGAAAATGCGGGGATTATAGTCGATTAAATGCTAGTACTGTCCCTGATCGATATCCAATACCAAATAACAAGATTTCTCTCGTAACTTACATGGCAAGAAAGTATTTACGAAACTGTATTTAGTGAAGACGTACAACCAAATACCTATTGAGGGTTTTTATATTCCCAAAACAGCGGTTATAACACCGATAGGACTTTTCGAGTACATATTTACGCCCTTTGGTTTATGTAATGCAGCACAAACATTTCAAAGTTTTATAGGTAACGTAGTACGTGATTCAGAATTTTGCATAGCATACCTGGATGACATTTTCATTTTTTCAGGGACGGAGGAACAGCATAGGTTGGACTTGGATAGGGTTCTTTTGCGCTTAAGCGATTTCGGTCTTTTAATTAACTTGAACAAATGCGTTTTCGGAGCATCCAAATGGCATTTCTTGGGATACTTGGTTTCCAAAGACTGTATTCAGCCGTTGCCTGAGAAAGTCAAGGTACTTTTGGATTTCTCTTTGCCAAAATTTGTTGAACAATTATGCAGAGTTTTGGCTATGATAAAATTTTATCATAGGTTCCTAAAGGATGCCGCTAAGGTGAAATCGTGTTTAAATGGCTTAACTAAGAGAAAGTCCAAGAGTGATAAAACACCTCTTTTTTGGACTGAAAACCAGGAAAGTGCTTTTAAAAAGTAGAGTCAGAAATTGCAGATGCTTCATTATTAGCGCATCCTTTACCAGACGCAAAACTATCTCTTGTTGTAGAAGCATCAGAATTTGTTTCAGGAGCGGTTTTGCAACAAAGCGTAATTCAAGAAAAACAACCATTAATTTTTTCACGTAAATAGAACATTTCTGAGAAGAAATACAGTACTTACGATAGGAAATTATTAGCCATTTACACGGTCATAAAACACTTTCGGTACATGGTTGAGGGTCGAAATTTTGTCGTCTACACTGACAATAAACTGCTTATTTATGCATGCCGACAAAAGGGTGATAAATGTTCTCCTCTTCAGATTAGGAATTTAGAGTTTATAAGTCAGTATACTACAGACTTGCGTCATGTTCCCTGGAAACAGAATTTAGTTGCTGATAGTTTTTCACTGATTTTTTTCAATAGACTTAACACATTTCGGTGACATAAATTATGAGGACATGGCCAGTTCCAGGAGGGTTATAAAGAACTTCACTCTTTGCTTTAATCAGATTGCGGTCTTGATTTGAAGCCGATGAGTATCTCTCAGTCAAAAAATATTGAAGTCAAAACGTTTTTCCGCTCATTACAGTGACAATCGGTCGAAGTTTGTCGAACTTTTTTGTGTGACAAAATAGTGTCGGATTTGAATCGCTAGTAACTACGAGACTAATAATGTGAAAAGGATGGTTGACCCCACAACAGATAGACAATATCTGTAAGAGTTTGTCTGTATTTGTTTTGCTTGTGACGTCACCGTACCAGTGTAGATGCATGCCTGTGATTGTTACAGATTACCTTTATGTAAAGTTATAAATAACTGTAGCATGGAAACGCGTTTAGCTAGGAGGTTGATTCTAGTGTAATTTTAAAGAGCTTGAGGAGTATTGCGGTACCCAAAGTGAGACAATAAAACTATTTATCAGAATATCAGTGAAAATCGGTATTAAATTGAAAATGTCAAACTCCGCATGCTTTCTCCGGCTACGAAATTTTTGTGTCAAATTTTAAAGCTAATTAATGAATAAATTTTAGTTTATAAGACTGAATATGCGATAATTCGACGCATGTATGGCGTACGGGCACGAGTGTAAAGGGGTTAAAGCCCGATTAAGGGAACGGTGTACCTTGAAATTGGCAAAAATTGACCAAAATATAGAAATTTATTTTGGTTATATTGAGATGTTGCTTATTCTAATGAACCATATGCACAAAACCGCATGTCTCTAAATTAATTTATTATAAAGTTATAGGATTTTAAAAAAATTAAAGGGACCCAAGTATGTAAACAGCCATGTCAACAAAGAGAAAACACGATTTGTTTTACATTTTAACCCTCTGAGCGACTAATAGGTCAGAGTAAGCCGTCTGAAATATATCTCTCTGCTTGTCAATGGGTTCCTTTAAGAAATATACACCGTCCTACAAGAGGTGTTTGAAAAAGAATCGCCTGAATTTTCCACCCTCTCATTGCTATCTGCGGGAGGTCTAATTATCCCAGCGGGGAGAGTCTTCCTCCGTTCTTTATCGCTAAAAGATCCCCTTTCCAGAGCCGCCAGAGGAGAGTGTGAAAAGTGCGACCGCAGAAGGCCCCGTGTCGCTGACTGATTTTGTAAAATGAAACTGATTTCTGTTTTTTTTAAATCCAAGCATTGGCGAATCCAGGGGGGCTGCCCAGGCTGCAGCCCCCCAGAGCTGGCAGAATTCTTGATTTTATTTAAAATCACTGCAACTGTTTGTTCTTAACTTCCCTTTTTTTAAAAAATAATTAAAATGTGACAACATTGCTTTCTTGTTTGACAGGCTCGAAAAATTTCCTACTTTTCTAGTCATTGCACTTGTAATTGTAACGTTGACGCAGTCGAAAACATTTATTGGCTATTTTTTTCATCGTATTTTTTTATTAAATTATCGAAAGTAATGTAGTTTTCTTTATGATTTTTACTGTCAAAGAAAAGAGAAAATCTGTAAGGTTAAAGTGTTTTGTTTTACATGAGCCATGAGGTTTGATACTCGTCACGACGATACAAATTTTTTATGACCTCAGCCCCCCCCCCGAGACCCGAATCCTGGATTCGCCACTGTATGCATTTGAGAAGCACGTTCTTTACACAAGTTCTGTGTTCGTGAAAAGCCTTGTTCTGACGGCGTGTGGCTTAACAACGTATTTGTGGGTCGGTGGAGTGGCTTGGCAAATATCTCGGCACCTTTCGAGTGAACGGATGCACTGCTACTCCCCCTTCCTTTGATGTGCGAGCTATTTACCGCCACAACGCGTGAAACAGCAGTTGCACTTATGTGCCATATTGGCCTTTTTAAGGCCAAATTCTGGTAATGTGGCCTTTTTTAAAGACCTTGGCCTTGGGAATTTTCATTTGGCCGTAATTTCATTTTTGGGCTTTATTTTTCCTTATGACTTTTAGAACGATTCTTAATATATAATTTTACTCTTTTTCTAATACATTTTTGATATGACACTTTTCAAATGGCCCACAGTGAGCTATCAAACAAAGTAGTTGCAGGATAAGAAAGGTTTCTGCCGCCTTTCTTCAGACTGTATTTGTGAGAATGCCTCTAGCGGAACCTATGTTTGTCTCTGCACGGCATATAAGAACCACTTTCTGTTTTTATTCGTTTCTGTTCATGTCCGAATTCTTTGAAGAAAAGTTCGACACATAAGGGGCCGTTCATCATTACTTCGATTTCAGTTACGTATTGCTATAATTGCTTTTCTTAGAAATGAGTCAAAATGTTCAGTCTTGCTGTAAAGCATAGTTGAATATTCACCCCATAAGAAGCAGTTGATGAATTAAACACCCACGGACTCAGATCAGATATCTCGTTGACAGAATTTTGCGGAACAAAATCCCACAGTAGGTGGCTCCCAATCCATTCCATCCCACCTCATGTGCTGGGGAGTTCGTAGCGATAGATACTACTTTCAACAAAGTCTTTTTCATTTTTTGTTGTAAGAATGTTATTTTGCTACACGTCTGTTTCTCGTGGCCAGCAACGAAGAGCCAGGGATATAATTGTCTATAGTTGTTTACAAGCTATAACCATGAACGCATAACGGAGACTAAAGTCAGTAAGGTTTTGTCACTTTGAATGCACAATATGTTGAAGCAAAAGAAAATGCGTTTTCACTGGGCGCCATTTACTTTTCTAAGGCTATAGCCTCAAGGGGCGAAAAAGTCATATTAAGACTAGGTGGCCCTTACTTAAATACTTCACAGCTATTTCTTCAATCATTCTTTTCTCAACCTAGCAGATAATAGAGAAATATTGCATTAATTAAAAATTCAACCAGTAAATTTGGTATATTTCACTTGTAGATTTTCTTCAGTCAAAAGAAATATTTTTGGAATTGGAGCTGTCTCTTTATTAGTAACAAGATAATTTTAAAAAATACAATAGAATAAAGTGATGATATGGTATTTACTCCAAACTTGTAGTCACATCAAATTTTGGATCAAATACGTCAGGGAAGAGGTCCTTCTATAAACAAATGTAATATTATATTTTTAACGACAAAACAACACAACTACCCTATATTTTCACAAGATATTTTAAATCCCAATTTCTTTTCGTATCTGGAAGATATTATACATTTTACTCTTTCTTTTTATATCGATAGTATAAGCATAAAATATGGGCTGTAAGAAAATAAAATATTAAATATATTAGTAAGGACTCGCTCCATAAGTACCACCACCTCACAGTACAAAAATTCTTCGCGCGTTAATTTTGTGATTATCGGATGATTGTCTAAACTATAAAATACATTTTGACACAACAGCAATTGGAAGGATGCGTAAGTACTTGTAGGTGTTTTCGTCAGTTAAATGTATAACAGAGAATAATTCCAGATTAAATATCATTTTCTCTTTTTATTCATAGCCGATTTCTTGCATGTTTTTGATAATAATTAACATTTTTTATATACTCACAATGGTTTTAATACCCTAAAACGTTTTTCTTTTAATAATAGAATAAATTACAAATATTTAATTTGACTTTTCTTGTGAATGAGAAATTAACAGAGAAAAAAAGGTTGAACAAAACAAATTTTTCAGTTTTATAAAATTTTCGTACTTGCGTAACATCATTATGTTCCGATTACTATAAAATTTTATTATTATTTATTTTTTGCATCAAAATTCAGCTTTTACGCCCTAATACAAGTTGAAAAAAAGAAAAAAAGTTATTTTCGTTCCACCCTAGTGCATAAACAGTTATACAGCTGCTGGTGTACTTCTAAAATTAGAGTCAACCTCTTATGCCCGGAACTAATAGATATTGGCTTAAAAGATTTGAACCTCCTGAGCTTGTTGGCAAGCAGTCCACCTATAATTTGTTTCATATAATATACTTGTATATTAACCTCTTGTGTTCATATTCATTTGATTAATTGTAATACCAGTAACAATATTCACTGTCTAGTGTCTCATGTTGGTGATTGAATAAACTTGTTTAGTTTCATTCAAGTTACGTCTCATTACACCTCTACAAGCGGTTACGCCGGACGTGATCAGTTCCCTGTGCTTATTCGCGTGAGTCTGATATGATGGGACTCTGATGCTTGGTTTTATTGCAGCCTCGTGAATATTTTTTCTTCTGAAGTGTTTTTGAAATGAGTTTCTTCTTACGCTTTTGACGACTTTTATGACTCTTGCGGTTTGGAGTTCGCGATGATCTTGCTACTGGTCAATTTCCAAATCAGGTTTTTTTTAACTTGCACTTTCAATGTTTTTTTTCTGTGAATTGTTTGCATTGAATTTTTGTATTTAATGAATTTGTGTTTGAAGTTTAGTTCCAACTGTTAGAAAATTTTTAAATGGAGGGATAATAAGGAGGAAAAGCCCAATAGTTTAGTATTGAACTTTCTCGGTTGCACTCAGAACCCTCATTTGGGAGAGTTGCCCAGAACTTTGGTTCCCTCCGCTTGAATCATAATTCTGATAGCAGAATTAAAATAGAAACTAATTATTATTGTGGTGTCCTGGTGAAAGGTTTGTCTGTAATTTTCGGCATCATTCTGTAATCCTCCTCATACTAGAGCTTATGATAATATGACATCAGAAAATCATTGAAATTTTTCACAGTCAGAATCGGCTACGTTAAAGCTGCTTTGAGGATTTACAATTGGTGATAAGCTAATATCCACATTATTAGTTTGAAATGCAGCATTTATCTGCTAGAAAACTAATAGAAGATGTGTTGCGCACCCTTTGGCAACAGGTTTGCCCATATATGCTCAACAGGTTTTGTCATATTTGTAAAAATATCAGGTGAGGTTAACTCACACAGAATTCATATTCTTATTCAACCTCACTGAGGGTTCTGATAAAAATTTGTGAAATATCTTATTTTCAAGCGGTATAGAGTTCAATCAGAAAGAACTCTGTATCAATTCAAGCATTCCGTGACGAAATTTTGGTTTTAAACGCTGATGACCGACTCTCTAAGCAACAAGCGAGACTCGCTTCAGCTGGCTGAAAATCAAGTTCACAATCTTCAGGTCAACTCACAAACCTAAGTACTGTATGTTGGTATCATTATCGTTTCAGAAAAAGCTGGAAAGCATGTAATATAAATCCTTGTCAGAATTCGGAAAACTAACTGACTCATATCTGGCGACAGGATGGTAGCCACATACATATTCGCCTCTTTATTTATGATAAATTGTCAGTTCTCATACTTCTTGTGGACAGCGGTGCGCGGTGATTTTAAAGACTGGCTAATGCAGAAATTGAATGACATATTTTCATATGAAAGAAAATTTTCCAGATTCAAGACTGGGTTTCAGCAATTAGAACTAGACTTTGGGTTGCTATATGAGTTCTCTTCCAGGTTTATAATTTGAAGAGAACTCGCATCCTATATTGAGAAGAGTTTTGGAGCGTTTTGGTTGTAATCGATGTTAAAATCGACGCTGATCCATAAATTTGACCACACTGGTATCAACGGAATTTCTTGTCCTGGACCAACATTGGTTGGACATTAGATTGTCTACTCTGAATCCTTATCAAGTATTGGTAAAATATCTAGACCTAAATTCCGTCCAAGTAATCATAGACCACATGAAGTGACACATTGCATTCGGACCACCGATATTTTCAAAGGCACGGTTATCATGCGAAAACATATATATGGTTTAAAGGAATTCTCAAGTTATTAAAACATATTATTACCATCTCCAAAGGTCCGTGGGCAAAGCCCATAGATATCGATCAAAGAAAGGCTGAGTACGAAAATGCGGGGATTATAGTCGATTAAATGCTAGTACTGTCCCTGATCGATATCAATAAATAACAGATTTCTCTCTATACTTACATGGCAAAGAAAATTTGGAAACTGTATTTAGTGAAGCACACCAAATAACCTATTGAGGATTTTATATTCCCAAAACAGCAGGTTATAACACCGATAGGACTTTTCGACATATTTGCACGCCCTTTGTTTATAATGCTCCTTCAAACATTTCAAGTTTTATATGGTAACATGGTACGTGATTCAGAATTTTGCATAGCATACCTGGATGACATTTCATTTTTTTCAGGGACGGAGAACAGCATGGGTTTGGACTTGGATGGGTTCTTTGCGCTTAAAGCGATTTCGGTCTTTAATTAACTTGAACAAATGCTTTTCAGGCATCCAAATGGCATTTCTTGGGATACTTGGTTTCCAAGCTGTATTCAATGGTGCCTGAGAAAGTAAGATTACTTTTGATTTCTTTGCCAAAATTTGTTGAACAGTATACAGAGTTTGGCTATGATAAATTTTATCATAGGTTCTAAAAGGATGCCATAGGTGAAATCGTGTTTAAAGTAATGACTAACTAGAAAGATCCAAGAGTGATAAACACTCTTTTTTGGACTGAAAACCAGGAAGTGCTTTTAAAAGTAGAATCAAATTGCAGATGCTTCTTGATAGCGCATCCTTTACCAGACGCAAAACTATCTCTTGTGTAGAAGCATCAGAATTTGCAGGAGCGGTTTTGCAACAAAAGCGTAATTCAAGAAAACAACCAAATTTTTTTTACGTAAATAGAGACATTTCTAGAGAAGAAATACAGTACTTACGATAGGAAATATTAGCCATTTACACGTCACCAAAACACTTTCGGTACATGGTTGAGGTCAGAATGTCTACACTGACTAATAACTGCCATTTATGCTGCCGACAAAAGGGTGATAAATGTTCTCTCTCAGATTAGGAATTTAGAGTTTATAAGTCAGTATACTACAGACTTGCGTCATTGTCCCTGGAAACAGAATTTAGTTGCTGATAGTTTTCTGATTTTTTCAATAGACAACAATTTCGGTGACATAAATTATGAGGGACATGGCCAGTTCAGGAGAGTTATAAAGAACTTCACTTTTTGTAATCAGTGCGGTGTGATTTGAGCCGATATGATATCTTCAGTCAAAAATAGGAAGTCAAAACGTTTTCTCGCTCATTACGGTGACAATCGGTCTAGTTTGTCGAACTTTTTGTGTGACAAAATAGATGTCGGATTTGAATCGCTAGTAACTACAAGACTAATAATTTGAAAAGGATGTTGACCCCACAGATAACAATATCTGTAGGTTTGTCTGTATTTGTTTTGCTTGTGACGTCTTACCAGTGTAGATGCATGCCTGTGATTATTTACAGATTACCTTATGTAAGTATAAATAACTGTAAGCATAGGAAACGCGTTAGCTAGAGGTTGAATTCGATGTAATTTAAAGAGCTTGAGGAAGTATTGCGTACCCAAAGTGAGACAATAAAACTATTATCAAGAATATCAGTGAAAATCGGTATTAAATTGAAAATGTCAAACTCCGCATGCTTTCTCCAGCTACGAAATTTTGTGTGTCAAATTTTAAAAGCTAATTAATGAATAAATTTTTAGTTTATAAGACAGACTGCGATATTATCGACACTGTGTATGGCGTACAGGCACGAGGTGTAAAGGGGTTAAAGCCCGATTAAAGAACGGTATTGCTTGAAATTGGCAAAAAATTGACCAAAATATAGAAATTTATTTTGGTTATATTGAGATGTTGCTTATTCTAATGAACCATATACAAAACCGCATGTCTCTAAATTAATTTATTATAGGTATAAGTTTTAAAAAAATTAAAGGACCCAAGTATGTAAACACCATGTCAACAAAGAGAAACACGTTGTTTAATTTTAACCTCTTGAGCGACTAATAGGTCAGAGTACCGTCAGAAATATATCTCTCGCTTGTCAATGGGTTCCTTTAAAATATACACCTCCTACAAGAGGTGTTTGAAAAAGAATCCCTGAATTTTCCACCCTCTCATTCATATCTGCGGAGGTCTAATTATCCGCAGGAGAGTCTTCCTCGTTCTTTATCGCTAAAGATCCCCTTTCAGAGCCTGCAGAGGAGAGTGTGAAAGTGCGACCGCAGAAGGCCCTTCGCTGACTGATTTTTAAAATGACATTTTCTGTTTTAAATCAAGCATTGGCAGTCAGGCTGCCAGCTACAAGCCCCAGGCTCAGAATTCTTGATTTTATTTAAAATCACTGCAACTTTTGTTCTTAACCTTTTTAAATAATAAAATAATTAACATTGCTTTCTTGTTGACAGGCTGAAAAATTTCCTACTTTTCTAGTCATTGCACTTTACATTGAACGTTGACGCGAGTCAAAAGCATTTATTGTTATTTTTCATCTATTTTTTATTAAATTATCAATAGTGTAGTTTTCTTTATTTTTTACTGTCAAAAGAAAAGTCTAAGGTTAAAGTGTTTTGTTTACATGAGCCATGAGGGTTTGATACTCGTCACGACGATACATTTTTATGACCTCATCC
>BGPR01001289.1:53707-82492 GCA_013235015.1 Araneus ventricosus | reverse complement strand
CTGTTCAATATTACGTTATGTTGGTATTTTGACCCCTCCCCAGCACTTACAGGCAAAAAATAAGAACCGCAAACCCCTTATAATTACATGTGTGTAGTAAACTGCAACCCCCGCCCCCTTTTTTTTTAGAAAACGTATAACAGTAATACACCAATGTAAAAAATTTTAGGACTTAATTCAAATAAACTCTAACTAGGCTTAAAATGAAAGTAATCCAAGTTTAATTTCCTTACAATTCTCTTGCTTACAAAATAAAAAGTTTAATTCTATCAAATTTAACTTTTTTGTTTTCAATTTAATTTCTTTAAATTATCTATTTCGCAAGTTACAAGAGATTTTCTTGAGAAATAAAGTGATTTAATGTCTTACGTAAGCATTCATCATAATTCCTCCCACCTTGTCAACATAAAAAAAAAAATAAGACAAATCGCAAACCCCTCCCCCCCTTGTTGGTGTCGCTGTAATATTTGAACGGTCCCTAAGCGCAAAAATATATATTATTATTTGAGAGAGAGGAATGGAAAGAGATGACACGGATCAGTTATTTAAAAAAGAAAATTTTTATGCCTATAACCTTCGGATTGTTTCGTGCTACCTATTTCAGGAAATTTAACAAACGTTTTAACGTGAAATCTAAGGAATAGAAAAAAAATTCTTTCAAAAACAATATTTTGAAAACCTATTGTTAAATTGTTGAGCATTGCATTTGGGTGTCATATTTAATTACCCAACGAAATTCAAGATTGATATTTTAAAATTTCACTTAACTTTCTAGTTTATAGAACAGTGTTATACATATCACCCGTGGGATATCTTTCATGAAGGATAGCATTTTCTTTTATAACAAATAGGGAAATGTGGCTTAATGAAATTTTTTCAAATTTTAGCCTTATTTTAAAGACTTTGCTTATTTTTATTTTTGTTTGGCAATCCTGGCTCATATTCTTCCACCAGCTACATCATCATTCTTCCTGAATAGAATAACGCGATCTGAAGCGAACGAAACTGTGCTAGATAGCCTTATGAACAAAAGCTAGTTAAAGGTATTACTAAACAAAGTTACGTGAACAAAGCTGGGGCACATATCGTTCGCTGCCATACCTCTGCCTGTGATTCGAATCTTCTATGTAATTAGATTACCACTGTCGGGTTCACTAGGACTGAATTTAAATCTGTGATCAGTTTTAACTGAAGAGAATCTCTTTCCTTCCCTGCCACCAGGGGTTTTGTTTTTTATTTGCTCTCTCGGTTTTGGTGGCCAACCATGCTACGCGCGTTTTGTAATCCCCCCTTTTTTAACTTTTGTAAAATATAAAATTAACTGCAACTTAATCATTATTAAATATTCTTATTCTTAAAGATTTACCTCTGACTTCATGCTCCGCCACATAACAGAGATATTATAGATTAGATTAAAGTTTTACCCAGTATGAAGAAAACGAGATAAGAATCAAACAAAGGTAAGCGTTACTTACCCATATAATTTAAAGATGTTTTGACTGCAATGGGTTCTTTAACTATAGTAGTGAAGGGGTTGTTACATTTGGATAGTAGGTGTGAATTGGGGTGAGTCACAAAACCAACGCGTTAAATATTTACTGTTTTACCACCGAGTTTTTGTAGCAATAGGAATCGGGTACTAATCTACAAAATAAATTGTTAAAAAAAAAGTGGCTGCTTAACGAGTGACGAAAAGTGGGGAATTCTTTAGATTTTGCACCTGCTACTGTTATATCCACGGAGCTTTTATTTTGCTTTAATTTTATCAAAATGGTGTAGTGACGGGTTCTTATCAAACATGGCGTTGACCAAACTATTCTCAGAGAATTTAGAATATCACTCTCCCCTGTCGCTTCCTGCCCCAACATGATCGAAAATGCATGGGTGGGTGATGTTTTAATGGCGCAAGAGCCATTTTTTTTTTACAACCAGCCAACGAAAATGCATATAGGAAGAGAACCCTCATCTATTTCTGGATGAAGTTTTGGACTGGTGTAAAATCTATTTACAAGCTTATCAGGAGTAAATTTTATTTCTTAACTTATATAATGTAAATCAGAGTTTTCTTATTCTAAAGGCAATGATGAAATGACCTGCTGTCTGGACATTCAAAAACATTTATCTTCTTGTTGACATTGAGATGATGTTAGATATAGGATATCGTGCACTCGTCATCAAGCATTACAAACTCAACATCATACCATTTATATAATAGAAGTTGGGCCTCAATCATTAGAATTACCCCTTCACTATAGGTGAATCTGTCTCTAAAGAAACAGACCACTTGAGACCTTTACTAAAAATTCTAACCGTGCGCTGTGTTCAGAAAAAAGTTGCACCGCAAGTGGCGAATCCAGGGAGGGGCTGCCCAGGCAGCCCCCAGACTAACAGAATTCTTGATTTATTTAAAACTCAACTGTTTGTTCTTAACCTTTTTAAAAAAATAATTAAAGTGAACATTGCTTTCTTGTTGACAGGCTCTGAAAAATTTCCTACTTTCTAGTCATTCCACTAGCCTTGTAGCGTTGGCGCTAATGAAACATTTTTGCCACGCATTTAGTTTTTGTATTTACAATTATCGAAAGTAATTGTAGTGTTCCCTTTGAGATTCTATTACTGTGATGAGTAAAGTCTGTATAGTTAAAGTGTTTTGCTTGCATCAGCCAGATTTGACATCTGTCACGACGATACAAAAATTTTTTGTAACCTCAGCCCCAAATCCTAGATTCGCCAATGACCTACGTTATGGGTCGTAGAGGAGCAATACGTAACTGAAACTAGAAGTAATGACCCCCCCCCCGAGACCCGAATCCTGGATTCGCCACTGAATCCAAGTATAAATACATTTGAATATAATTATACAATTTGTGCACTTTTTACATCTACCAATCTAAGGCAAGGTTGGATTCTTTAAAGTCGCGAAAGATTAGAATATCTTACAAGCTGCGCATAAACTATTACAAACTGAGAAACATTATTGACTGAGAATATGAATAAATAACTGAAAACGAAACAAAACGTTAAACATGTGTTTGTGTATGAATAGTGGCTATAATTTTATAAAGCGGCTATTTTTTATATATAGTTAAAAAGGAAACATTTATTTTAGTTAAGAAAGCTAAGCATTTCACAATTTTGTTAGATTGCACTCCAGGCTTGAGCCATCACGAAAAATTGTCTGTTAGTTTAAGATGTAGATGATTCTGAAAGCACATATACAAGCAGGGCCGGTTTAAGTCCTAAACGGGCCTATAGGCAATACAAGTTTCAATTTCTTTCTTACTCAGATTGAAAACCAAATATTTTTCATTGTTTTTCGTATAAGAAAATATTAAGACAGACTGAAATTAAAAAAGAAGTATATTTAATTTGCCAAGCACCTTCAGGAGAGTGGTTTCAATATCTCCGAAATAAAAAAAACTAAAATTTAAGGGTAATTTTTTTTAATGAGTGGTGAAAAAATTGCAAAACTTTTTTACACTGTCTAAATAATCTAATATAAAATTTCTAGGGATATTTTACAGCCAGAAAAACGGTTCCTAATCTGAAGAAAATGTCGTTCGCCTGACTGGAAGGCCTTTCCCATCTTATGTTGATGAAAGCGAATCCAGAAAGAAGTCAAGGAAGTGTGTTGTGTGCTCATTAAAAATTAATGAAAACGGTAAACGTGTGCTGGAGAATCACGATTTGAATGGAAAAATTGTGATGTTGGAATTTGCGCTGAACCCTGCTTTGAAATTTATCATACGGAACCTAACTTATAGCATTTTTATTTTTAATCGCATGTCTTAACTGTAATATATTTCAAAAAAGTATAAAAAGTACCTAGGCAATTAATGCAATGGCGAGTTTTATCAATCATTAGTTCATGATCTTGATATATGTGATTGATTTACTTCATTTCTAAATTTGTGAATATTGGAAAAATTTTTTCGTCACTACAATATTAAAAAATGTTTACATATTATTTTATTGTTATGATCAAATCTGCATTACATAAAAGCAGATCATAAAATTTTGAAAAAAAGAATTAACAGTTAATATTATAATTGTATAAATTTTGTTATTTTCAGTTGGACAAGTTTTGATACGTATGTTTAATATCAATCTTTCCAATAAAGCTCACATTTTAAAATTCAAGTTTGATTCTTGTTTTACATTTCATCTTTACTCTCTAGAATAGATTTTATTCACGATTTTGCATTTTATTATCCCCTAAGATACAATTGCAAAATTTAAATGCTGAATTATTTTTTTTAGATTTTCAATAAAATTCACATTGTTTCAGTTTTCAAAAAACATTACTGAGTAATAAAATTATTTCGGCGTTTTGAATGGGACTAAAAATGTTTTTCCTACAATTTAGACCAAAATGCTTTGTTTTGTAATAGTTATATGTTAACTGGATAGAAATACAAATTTCTAAAATAGTTGTCATGCTAAGACATGAAAAGTTTAGAAACTTTAAATTTAAAAAAAGATTTTTATTAAAGCTTCTTCAGTTTCAATTTCTAATATTTTTTCATCTAACTTTTTAAATGATTCTCAGAAGATACTGAGTAAAATTAGGATTCCGATTTTAAATATGTGAATTAGTTTCTGAGAAAAAATATTTTCTAAAAATGTATGTACATTTTTTGCAAAATATAAGAAATTTTGTCTTTCTTTATTTTCTATTAATAACAAAAAAAAATTCAAATATATTAAGGCTCAAATCATGTTTTGAATTTTCGCTTTTTGCGAAAAAAGTTTACAAGTAGTAGCTGTTGCAAATTAATGAATTCTTTAACACTTTCAAGGGCGGTGGTTTCCTTTCGAAATCACCTGTTAAAGAATTATTTCATAGGGAAACTACCAATTTATGGTTATATATTTCACAACAATACATATTTTAATATCCAATAAAGAGGCCTAATTGCAGTAGAATTTCTAGTCTTCTTTTGTTACGGATTTATACGCGAATAAATTTAGTTTTCCCAAAGAAAAGTAATCTACCATTTTTCAATAAATTTCTAAAAAATAGGACTAGAAACCCAGTCAAAACTCATTACATTCCTTCATGGTCTTTTCTTTGCAAAATTGGCAAAATAAAAAAAAATAACAGAAATATGTTACTTATTTCAAATTATTCATGCGGTTTCAGGGATAAACACCTTTTCAAGGTACTATGCGGAATGTTTGCTACAATTGCTAAGATAATCAATTTAGAGGTTCATTCAGAGGTATCTATTTATAAGCATTTTTTTTGTTTTTGTTTATGAAAAGAAAAGCTTATAAGCATTTCTACGCCATAATAAGAATCTGAGAAAGATTTTCTCCCTCAATTTTCCGAAAAGCTTCATGAAAACTTCCGTACCTTGCTATTCGTTTTAACGATAAGGAATTCAATTGTTACCGCAAACGAGGTTCCTTCCAGCAACCTGCGAGCTCATCTATTGTAAAGCTTATCACCACGAATCTGTCACTGTCAACCAAGTCATTAGTGGAGGGGAAAGCAGAGGCGAGAAAACACGCCTATGCCGCTTACGACTGCAAAATTCAAACCAGGAAAAAGCCGGTTGTTCTCATCTTCAAGGCGACCGAAAGAGAAGAAATAACACGTTTCTGCCGAAGTCAGAGTAGATTTGCTTAACGTAGAAAACCGTTTGCGGCGCTCAGAGGGTTAATTTAATTTAGAATTAATATTTTTACGTTTTAGCTTTCTTGGATTTTAACTGTAACTGTTAACTGCTGTTTGGCGCGTTTTGTTTACACTTCTACCTCGTGTTTAACGAGTTGACGTGTTGTTATTTGTTATCATCATTTGTATCTCTGCCTACTTCTTGGTATCCTCTGAAGTGAGTTTTTGTTGCAAAACCCTGGTAAGTAATAATACTTTATAGTTTGTATACATCATTTACATAATGGATACTGTTAGTAGAAGATATCTTAAATTGCAAGGTTGGCCATCAAAACGAAAGCGTTTGTGACGGAGAAAAATGATTTAGAGAATTCTGCTATTTCAGTGGGTGCTGAGTGCTGTCTAAGCAATGACGGTAAGGAAAAGAAAAATTCTTTAAATTTAAGTACCACAAAATTGGAAGTGTTGCCTTCTACATCTGCTTCAACAAGCAATGCCATTGAAAGAATCCTTATGTCATCATGAATAACAGTCTGGGGTCTTCCCTTCTCTCTAACACAAAATTTGATGAATGCAATATGTGTTCTTTGGATGTTACATCTAATGGCACTTATGGCTTTTCTTCAAAAATAGAACTAAAATGCAAAAACTGTGAGAAAGAATTTAAGTCCATATTTTCCAGCCCTCGTGATAATATCGATAAATGCTTTGAAGAAAATAAAAAGCTTGTTGGAAAAAGCTTGGGAAAGGCCACGCAGTATTGGAAGTTTTTTCAATGGCTATTGGCATTCATGCAATGGATAAAAAAACATTTTCAAAATGTTTACACAAATTGTATGAGGCGAAGCAGAGTTATAAAGATGACATTCTTCAAGTGTCTTTAAAATTCGCCAAAAGCATACTGAGTTGCATCACCATCTGACCAAAATAATGAAATTATTGATATGACAGTCTCGTATGATGGCACATGGCAGAAACGTGGGCATACGTCACTATATGGAATTGGGATAGTTGTTAATATTTTGACTGGTATCGTCATTGATTACGAGATACTTTCAAAATATTGACCTGAATGCACTACTGCAGAAAGGGATCTTGGAGAACAAAGTGCTGATTTCCTCCATTTATGATACAAAGCCCACAAGCCAGAATGCAGCGAAAACTATGTGCGATCATCAAATGCGATGGAAGTTAAAGCTGCAGAAATTTTATGGACGAGATCGGTAAAAAACAGTGTTATGCGATACTTGAGTGTTCTGTCCGTTGGTGATTCTAAGACACACCAACATTTATTAGTTAGATGTATATGGTGACAATATGAAAATTTCTAAAGAAGAATGTCTGAATCATGTGGCAAAGAGACTTGGGAGAGGACTTCGCAATAAAGTCAAAGAGTGTCGAAGTAAAGGTGTCATAATTGGTGGTCACAAAGAGGGAAGCTTGAAAGAAAGCACAATATTTAAACATACAAACTTTTATAGGAAAGCTGTAAAAGAAAATGTGCCTGATGTACAGAAAATGAAAAATGCAATATTTGCTTCATTGTTTTACACTTCATCGACAGACAAAGCACCTAAGCATAATAAATTCCCAACAGCCGTGACATTATTGTGCTTTTATCAGAGGGCATTGGCTAACAATGAAAAGCCAAAATCTCATTCGTCAATGAAGACAAAGTTGTCAGAGCAAGTTCTGAAAAAATACTGTTTGTGTATCAAAGGCTTGCAAACAACGAACTGTTGGCAAGATGCGTCTCAGGAAAAACCCAGAATGTAAATGAGAGCAGTCATAGTGTTATTTGGTACAATTGCCCAAAAGAAACTTTGTTTCTAAAAAGCGGCTCGAATTGGCAGTAATTTCTGCCATAGGTGAATTGAATTTTGGCTGATTGAATAACCTAAGCGCAGGCAGAACAGAATGGATTGAACTCAGAATCTGTTCACATTGCTGAAAGACGTGATAAACGCCTCATAGCCCAAGGAGAAAGTAGAGGTGCTGAGAAGTGGAAAAGAAAAAGAATTTAGAAGAAACTATCTAAATCTAATAATAATACAAATTGATAATAATCTAATAACAAAATAATAATCTAATAATAATACAATCATTGAAAAAGATGGTGAAACTTAAGGTTCTGGCAAATTTTAATTTTTTTTCTTGTGAATAAATAGTTATTTATATTAATTTAGAAAATACATGTGCCTGAAAATTTTAACGCGTCAAATTCTGTGTCTGTCGATGAACTGTGGAACAATGAATCCATAGCAATCATTAAATGGTTTTTTCCTCTTCAAAATTTACTTTGAATTAAGTGAATAACTAGAATAAATTTGGCTTGTTGACTAAAATTATTATTATGGTATAAAGAGAGCAAGTATCATTGGTATGTGTACACATACATTTAAAATGTCTCAAAACTATATTTTTCCAGATTTACGTGTCTTTATTTTTTAGTAAATATTATGAAATTTCTAGTACGGTATCCTGATAGATACTAAAATAAATATCTGTATCCATTTTTTGCTTTGAATTCATTTAGATAGTTAAAAGCCAATTTCAATTTATTTTTGTTGTGAATAAATAGTTATTTATATTAATTTAGAAAACACACGTTCATGAAATTTCTAACGAGTCAAATTAAGACTTCCCATTTAAACATTTTCTCTTCAAAATTTACTTTTAAGTGATTAATATGCATAAATATGTTTGTACTTTAATAAAATGAATAGTGTATGGTATAAAGAGAAGAAGTATCACAGGTAAGTGTATATGTATATTTAAAATGTCTTTTTCTCAAAACTGTATTTTTTCAGATTTACGTGTCTGTAAAATGTTCCATGCATATTAATGCTTTAGTAAATTTTATTAAATTTTTAGTACGGTATCCTAATAGATACTAAAATAAATCTTGGTATCCATTTTATGTTTCTACTTCATTTAGATAGTTAAAGGTCACTTTATTTTGAAAAAATGTAAAATTTGATGAAAACTAAGTAAACATAAACAAAAATATTTCCTATAAATAAACTATTCAATGAAATAGCAAAATAATACCCCGTTATGTTTTAAATGTACTTTTGAGTAATAATAATGTAAAATGAAGTGAAAAAATAAAAAAATTGGCACGCATGGAACGTTTTAAAAAAAGAAAATATTCTTTTTAATTTAAAAAAAATAAAAATATCCCTCAGGGGATCATCTTCATTAGGTGGATACGGGTGTCCGAACGGGGATCCGAGGTAACCAGGGATCATTTATCCCTCCAAGTTTACCCTTCTCTACGCCTTCTGCTTTCTGCTGATCCCTTACATCCCTCTCGGCAAGCGATGGACCTCTCCATGAGAAGCTGTCGCCACTCTTCTTGCTTCTTATGGACAGCCAAAACCACAAGTGTTGGCCGTTCATGGCTACCCATTAAATGGGTAGTGCACTGTGGGTTCCCGGTGTATCAATTCGGCTGGTATCCTAAAGACTTAGGCTGTTAGGGATCAAGCAAAAGTGTCATTCTCTGGGGCTTGGAGTTAAGGCTGGTCAACGTTCCTGGAGGTGACTCTGAACGTATAGATCCCGGATAGCCCCATGGTAAGTGTCGAGGCTGGGAGTTCCCAGAGCTGGTAACTGCCTTTCCTTGTTCGACTCGATGGTGGGCGGTGCCGTCGAGGTCCCGATGTTTTCATAGCTTTGGCATGGGTCATGCCATAAAGGGTCCCTTTGGTGGGCAATGAAAAGTAACAAACAATTCTCCTGCAAATATATTTGATCATTTTCTTGTTATTAAACGCGATTATGAAAACAATGAAACATTTGGTGACGCCATTTCTTGTTGAAAAGGCCGCAGTTGCAACTATTGGAGAAGTCTTTTCCATTCGGAAACTTCGTTCTGATAACTTGCTGGTAGAGGTTTATTCTTGACAGCAAGCCCAGAAAATCTTTAAACTGAAATCCTTAGCAACAATTCCCATTACTGTCAGTGCTCACACATCTTTGAATACATCTAAAGGTGTAATAACTTGCGGAGAACTATTTAATGTCCTTGTTGAAGTCATCACTAATGAATTAAAAATGCAAGGGGCAGTCATGTACGCCAAATTACCATTTGCGGGATGGTCAACTCCTCAATACCAAGCATTACATTCGCATATTAAATAACCCAAAATTACCTGAACTCATCGCTCTCCATCCGTCGGAGGAGGAGGATGAATTAAAAAGAAGTTGACACGTTCCGGCAACCCCAACTTCTGCTCTTACTTCCCTTGAAGAAAACTGTTTAATGGGTACCTTTCTTTCACGGAATTGTAGCGGCATAAGGTCCAAATTACACGACATTAAAATTTTTATAAACTATTTTCATAATATTTGTATTCGACTCTAAGAAACCTCCTTGTCGTCCAATATTCCTCTGTAATTTCGTGGCTATAACAGTTTGCGGAAGGATGCCGCCACAAGAACTAATAACTAGTTGGTGTCTGTATCCTCACCTCTAATTTGAATCCAAGCACACATCTCATTGACGTGAAAACGTCTTTCCGCTCGTTACAGTGATAGTCGTTCGAACTTTCTAGAGTGACAAAATACCGTCAGATTTGAATCGCTAATAACTACGAGACTAAGAATGCGAAAAGAATGGTTGGCCCCACAACGGATAGAAAATATCTGTAAGAGTTTGTCGTACAGTATTTGTTTTGCCTGTGACGTCATCGTACGAAAAGGCGCATGTGCATGATTGTTATGGATTAGCTTTATGTAAGTTTATAAATAAGCGTAGCGTGGAAACGCGTTTAGCTAGAAGGTTGATTCTGGTGTCATTTTCAAGAGCATGAGGAGCATTACCAGGACCCAAAGTGTGACAATAAAAATATTTATCATAATATAAGTAAAAATCGGTATTAAATTGAAAATTTCAAACTCCGGATGTTTTTTTTATTATATCATGAAGAGTGTTCTTTCAAATTTTACGAAACTTGCAGAATACTTGACAATATGTAAAAGAAACATTGTAGTATAATTTTAATTCAAAAATTTGAATACTTCGGGAAATATGAACATTTGCAGCAAATAATGTTTTATTTCGCGTATGCGAAATGTAGTTCTATATACTGTCAACAGATGGCGCCATCAAGAGCTACTCTAAATAAAACGTAGTAAAGGCGCAGTTATGGTCCACGCCTTAGAGTTTTCGTGAGAACGTCAGGATAAAGTCATAAAACAAGTGTTTCGTACTAATATGTAATTTAATTATCAATCTCTTTAATGCAATATTTGCACAGAGTAGTATAATGGTTACAGAATAGAGATATGACAAGCTACTACAGACCCTTGCTACATGCGAACCATTATACTACTCTGTGTAAATATTTTATTTAAGAGATTGATAATTAAATTACATTTTAATACCAAACACTTGTTTTATGATTTTATCCACACGTTTTCACGAAAAATCTACTGCGCGGACACGAACTGCGCCTTTCTTATGTTTTTCTGCACACTTCATTGCAGGTTGTGACTGTACAGGTTCATGTTCTAAGTTTAGTTACAGTCTGCTGCTTTTACTTGCCATCTCACGATGTCGTTAATCAACAAGACCTGGACAACTTAGTGGACCAGCTACCTCCGCCTTTTCTCTTGTTCAGCAATTCCAGCTGACATAGTACTTGTGTGGGGTTCCGATGTTACAAATTCTCGTGGGCGACAGATAGAACGGTTTGCCTCTGAGAAGACACTTGTCGTCTTCAGAGGCACACAAAACCGTAACAGGCAGAAAAAGGGTCTTTTTACTTTAAAATTCAATCCTATTTTTAAAATTCCTGGTAGGATCATCCAGGCAGTAAGCTCCTTAAAATATTTAGGTATTATTATAGATAATCAACTATCCTGGTCTCCTCATATCCTAAATCTACATAAAAAAGCATATAACTTAATCAAAGATTTTAATAGTATTGCTGGTCCTAATTGGGGTACCAGTGCTTCTTTATTGAAACACTGGTATCAATCAGTCATTGAACCTTCCTTACTATATGGAGATGCTGTCTAGTGAGGGGGGGGGGCTTTACTAAATAACAAATCACTAATCTACATTCAGTTCAGAGAGTTGCTCTCCTAAAAATTTCTAAATCATATAGGACCTGCCCCACCAATTATTTAAATGTCTTTTTGGGTCTGCCCCCTCTCTATGTCGTTACCAACGCACTATATATTAAATTTCAGGTTTTAACAAAAAAGACCTATGAATTTTAATTTTATTGACGTTAATCATCTTGATTCATTCATTAAAGTTAATAATATAAATAATAATAAGAGAATTTTGGAATTTTCTACTCCTATAGAAAGTCCCGATTTTGAGGTGTACAGTGACGGTTCCGGAAATGGAGACAATGTCGGGGCTGCAGTGTACATTTTTAAGAATAACGATCTCTTTGAATCTTTCCAGTTTCAGTTAGCTAGTTATAATTCCGTTTTCCAGACTGAGATCGCCTCAATTAATTTTGCCGCGTGCTGGGCGATGGAAAATGGGTATAAAATTAACATATTTACGGATAGTTTATCTTCTATAGAAGTTTTTAAAAAACTAATTCTAAATCCTTATTTGTAAATCATATTAAATCAAAGATGTTTCAAGCTATTGGTTCGGTCGGCTTCTCTTGGATGAAGGCTCACGCCGGAATCCCAGGTAACGAGCTGGCTGACCAATTTGCCAAAATTGCAACTACCGATGGTCAAGAACTGAATATCCCTGCTCCTTATACATATGTAAAAAGGAAAATTCAAAATTATATTCTAGATAGCTGGCAGCGACATTGGGAGGACTCTGGAAAAGGCGTCAAAGTTAAAGGTTATGCTCCAACTGTTGATTTTAATTTATTAACACATAATAGACAATTATTATTTTTTATTTCTGGGCATGGTCATTTTCCTGCTTATTTATATCATTTTAAACAAATTAATAACCCTTATTGCATCTGAATTCTCCTGAGGGATGCCGACCATTTCGCTATCAACTGCCCCCATACTCTTGATTTCCATTTCACTCGACCTTCAGAGACAAACAAACCCATTTCGTTTTCTAGCTTTCTTAAGACTCCATAGTCTATTCGTAAGCTCTTGAGTATTTGCTTTATCTTGCATAATATTTGCAACGAACTTAAAGAGGTGCATCCCTCTGTTAATTAATTAATTACTTTTTTCTCTACTTGGTACTTCTGGTTTGATTCAGGTTGTGGTTTGTCATTGTTTACTCCTTATTTTTTTAGATATTTTGGAATACTGTATTATTACATATTATTTGGAATATTGTATTACATATAATGTATAAAAAATGTTTGTATTTGTAATTTACTGGAGATTTTTAATTTAATAATTATTAATTTTATACGCGCTTTTTTTCTTCTTTTTTCCTGTTGGCACACTTTTCGACATTGTCTGAAATATTTCTTCGTGTAGTATGGTATTGGTTTTTGATTGAGGTCTACATTTATGTTGTTTTAAAACTAGGCATAATATCTATTTGATTTTTGGAATTTTTCGAAGCTGTGTAGCTCGAACTTCTGTGTGTTCTTAAAATGCTGATTACTGTATGTACAGATACTTTTGATATGCTTGACTTTTAATATCTGAACGCTCTGTATTTATATTATTCTCTTTAAATATGTATTTTTACGTTGGTTGGCATTTGCGGTGTTGTACTTTGTCTTTTGATGTCCATATAACTTTAATGTATTCGGTATTTTTTATGAGGTTTCTTATGTGATCTGGATCCACACTTATGTTCTAATGGAGATCTTTGGTTTTGTTTTTAAATTTGTTACTTTATAAATTTATTAATTCTTGTTTTGTATTTAGTCTATTTGTGTTTACGAGGTTTAGGAGGGTGTACTCTGTGGTTTATTGTTGCGCTCATTTTTGATCATTCTCGCTTCTTGTTGATTCTAGAATGCTTTTGATACTGCTAAATTCTGTTTTTTGTTCTTTTGATATATGTGTTCCTATCGCTATGTAATTGCCATTCTCTGGGAGTTTTGGGTGCTTTGTAGACTTGCACATATGTTTGTATGCCGTCTTTTTTGTTTGCTGTGTTTTTAATTTGCGTTTGATGTTGTTTTTAATTTTCACACACACACACATATATAAACAAAAAAAAACAAAAATTCAAAACATACAAAAATAAAAGGACAAAAAAAAGAGAAAATTTAATAAATTGAAAAATATCATGGCGAGCCGCTCGTCAGGAAGAAGAAAAACATATAAATATATATTCGAACCCACAAGTACCTTCCACAGTCTTCATCTGTCCATTTGTTTTCCTGAACTATTGCCATTGCTGAATCTCACTGCCGAAAGTCGTCTCTGTAACAGTGGTTACTTTCCTGTTATAGTCTCCCATGATGATAGTGGTGGTGAGATTCAATATCCTCCACGGTATCTATTCCAGCGAGCAGACTGTACTAATTTCACGCAAATGGCAGATATCACCGAGTCTATGGTCGGACAGTACACCAAGTATATGCAGACATTATGGAAGCAGAACAAAATGCAATTGATTGTTTATTAAACGCCGCGAACAATACCATTCCAAGTGTTCCCTACGTCTAAGGAAATTTAGTAGACCTTGGTGGAATGAAGTTTGTCGTGGCAGTCGTAAGAGGCAAAAGAAACCGTGGAATAGATTTCGAAAGTACCCCACGACAGAAAATTTTGTCGCTTTTAAACGAGCCAAAGCACTTGCTCGTCGCATACAGCGTCGAAGTCAGAGAGAATCTTGGATCAGCTTCATGCCGACAATCAAACACTCTGCTTTAAACATCTGTGGAACAGGGTCAAGGCTGCTAATAGGATTTATAACGAATTTTCCTTTCTTGTTTTAAATACAGGAATTACGTATTCCGCTCCATCAGACGTAGCCAATATTCTTTTGAGCGTATTTGTATAAGTTTCCTTAACTGATTCTCATAGCCCTGATTTTGCTGCATCTCCCAAACAAGGATGCATCTCCCAATGCAGAGTGGTTGCCGTAGAGGAAGGTTTGCTTTTCATAACCTCAATTTTATGGAGACCTAAATAAGCAATGCGTTTGTTAGGAGGAACCACCTTGTCTCAATATTCTTTTATATAGAAAAAGTATGTGACCGTCTATGGCGCTATGATACATTCGACACTTTTTAAATTTTGTTTTAGGGAAAACTTACCCATTTTGAACAATATTATGACTTCAATATTTTACATTTGCATTTTGATAACTAAAAACTCTAAATAATATTCAAGTAACCTCAATTACTGTTACCATTTTCTTTATAATACATGTTTTGTATTTGAGTGTCTATTTATATTATCTATGTTTTGAAAGAGTGTTTCTGGAATGGCAACGTTGTTTTAAAAAAGTAGAAAAATGTTTTTAGAATTTGATTCTCAATTTTAAACTTTGTATCTTTCATATAATAAAAACGGCCATTTACAGTCGGTAAATTGAAGATTCTTTATTTAGAGTTTTAAGGAAGAGTTTATTTTAGTTTTTAAAGTAATAAATCAAAGATAATTTCAAACACCTGACGTCCGCAATCAGGATTTTATCTGTAAGTAGAGGTATTTCTTTTGTTTATAATGAATGTACTTAAGTCCAAACGATCTCAGTTCAGGAAATTGTTTATAAAAGCTGTAAATGATAAAAATAAAAGAGTGAGCTTGATTTATCGATAGATATAAGGATTTTGAAACTAAGGTTAATTGAAGAGAAAGAGAAACCTATGTTAGAGGTAGAAGAGACTTATAGAGAGGTGCTTATCGAAACTGAAAATAATGAAACGGTAATAAATAATGAATGAAAGTGAAAGCATCAAGTCACAAAAAGGAATACGACGATAGAAGGAAAAATAGATAATTTTCTAGAGACAGGAACAATTCCAGAGAGCGAAATTTTTCAAATAGAGGCAGGAATAATTTTGACCCCTGCAATGACAGAAATCTTTCAAACAATAGTAGAGGCGAACCCTATAATCATAATGATCGATATTTTTCAAATTATAACGGAAGCAGAAATCCAATCAAAAATAACGCGAGGGGTTTAAACACGAGAGGGAGACAGCGTTGGTAGAAAATGCAGGATCGAGCGAGGTGTCTCCCGAGAAGTTATCTTCAGACCAGAATTTTCCTTACCAATTATTGAGGTGGAACCTTGTCTTAACTTTAAATGTTTGTTGGATAGCGGAGATACAGTTTCTTTAATCGAACCACAAGTTTTTAACCAAATAAAAGAAGTGGATAACGTTCCACAATTGACATCAAACATAATTGTTAGAGCGGTAAACGGACGTGAGCTAGAAAAAATAGGATATTATAAATTAGTCTTAAAATAGAGGATTTAATTTTTGAACAAAATTTTTATGTGACTGAAAGCAAAATCGCATCCAAATAGGACGCAATTCTTGGCATGGATTTTTTTAAAGCTAGAAAAGCTGTTATCATTTTAAAAGAAAACACTGTAGAGATCGGCAATAATAAAGTGTCTATCACACACCTGCCAGCTACTCATTACATTGACAACTCAGGTCAAAATGCTAATTTTAAATTAAATCAGAAATTACTTTTACCACCTGGCTTCTCTTCAATAGTTTAATAAACGTCCCAAAATTTATTCTTGACTGCTCAAAAATATCAGTCGAAAAATAGCAGCTAGTAGTTGAAGTCGAGCTATGGTGATTTCTCCCTTTCCTGTAGGAGAGACTCGATTTCTGTAGGAAGTAAAATTTATCACTATTTGTTGTTACAATTCCAAGAAAAGCAGTAGCTACACACATAATCGCATTTTCTAGCATCACAGAAAAAATGTAATGACCGGTGTTCAACATTTTAAGCGCCAAAATACCTGGGGAATTATATGTTCTCAATGTACGCAATATTTGTTATCCACTTCAAAAGCTCGTTTCTTGTAGTTTCATCAACTTCATCTTCCCACATTATCTTCATTTTCCAAATATTTTGAAGCAACAATTTAGGTCCTAATAATACGGGGCATTTTACACCAATTGAATCAAATAACCTGTGGTCTCTAGACAGAACAGCTCTTTTCGTGATTTTTTCTCTGCATATCTCCTTTTTTAATTTCATGTTTCTGGCTTTGCTTTTGTTCCATACTTTGTCCCCAGCTCCCCATGGATAAGGTTCTTTTCTTTTCTTTTTTCCTTAATCATACAGTAAAATGTGGAAATTGGGGGAAAGATTTTTATAAAAGGGAAGGGGTGAGGGGGAGAGGAGGAAGTACTAAGCACTTGAATTTTTGGAGAGATTGAATATTTTTATTTGTTGTAATGAGAGTATTTTGTGATTCCTCTCTTTTTAATCTTGACTTTTAGCTCATTTCACTTTTTTTACTTGTGAATGTGTGTTTATGTAAATTTGAGTTTCTTCATCTGTGTATTTTTCTGTCTTTTTTTTGTACTTCCGAACCGTCTCACCAGGGAATAGTTCAGACTTTTTCTCATCGACGTAAATTTTATGTGAAACTCCGTTTTTTATTTAATTTTTTAATTATTATTATTTCATTTCTGTGTAGGTGCATATTGTTTTTTCCGTGCATTTTTTTGTGTGTTTACAAACTCCTGTTTTGTGGTTTTTCCCCCAGCTTGAATAAAGGGTTTAGGGTTTTCTTTTCCCATTTCGCCTTGTCTGTGGACTCGTGCAGCGCATAGACAAGCTTGGGATTTTCATCTATTTTCTATATTTTTAGAGGTTTCTTCTGACATTCCTATTTTCAGATCCCATTTTTTAAAATTCTTTTTCTTGTTTTTATTGTTCGATAAAATTTTTTGTCCTTCTTCTTATATGGTACACATATAATTAATTCTATTTAAATTATTAGCCGTTTTTCTCTGTCTTAGAACTTCTATGTTATTAATCTTTCCTTCTCTCTTAAAAAGTTTTTACTTTTTCACTTGTTTTACTTAGGGACAATTGAACACTTTTAGTTTTCTTTAATTTTTCGGATTCCGAAACGATAACAAATATAAAGAACGCTTAACTCGCAGTTCAATCTGTTTTTCATGCACATGAACACTTATTGTATCAAAAGTCTCATAATCTTATATGAATAAACGAGGAAGTCACTCACTGATTCATAACCAAATCTCAAAAACCACTGGGACTAGAAACTTGAAATTTGGCGGTGGTTGCTTCTTGGCTAGTAGGTGATCACTAAGAAAGTATTTTACGGAATTTTAACTAGAACTAATTAAAAATTACGTTAAATTGTATCGTTATTCCACAATAACTTTTGAGCATATTATTGCACAGAATCCATTTTAACATCTTAAAGTTTCTAAAATTAGCTTTCAATGATACCAATTTCATTTCCATGTAACATACTATCTAATTTTAATTAATTTTTGAAAATGTTTTCAAACACAATCCTAACAATGCTTTTATTGCTCTTAAGTGGATGGATTTCTTCTCTGTTCTTTTACAAATACTTTCTAATTTTTGGCATTTAATTCATGTCAACATGCTGATGAGCTGGAATAATATCTTTTTCCTTTCTTTTTTGCAAGTTCTGGTTCTCAAACTCCTCTTAGCTCGAACAATAAATCTGGAAGTTCTATTCTGGATTCTCTAACTACTAAGTTAATTAAATCTACAATTATGGATGTATAAATTGTCGTGATTATTGGTTTGTAAATCCTTGCAGAATATAGTTAATTATAACATTTTGAATAGAAGAAATATTTTTCTACATTAAAACGATTAGACGGGAAAGCATTTTTATCCTGAGCAATAAGGTACCAATAGTGAATGAAGTCGTGGTTATCAGCTAATAATCTATATTCTAAAATAGCCTACAATTGTTAAAACATATGAAGGATTAGAAATAACCTTCTTATCTAATAAATAATGTTTTAAATAAAACAATACTTTATTTTACACTACGACACACCCCTAACTCCAGAGATAAAAATCTCCAGTTTGCATTTGGATGGGTGTGCGTAAAAACTGTATTGAACAAAAAAAAAGATTACAGGCAATGTTTAAAATACATGTGAAAAGTATAAAAGCAATGAAAAATGAGCTATTTACAGGGGAAATGAAAACTCGTAAAGCAGAAACATTTTTAAGACAGGCCCCCAGAAGTTCTCTGCCTTTAAAAACTTGTTGGAGTCCTGTGTAATAAAACAATACTACAAAACTTTCGTGCAGAAACTTGTTATATATGCTTGTTAAAAGCCCGAGTTAATAATTCTAAAACTAAAGATTAATTTCAGAAAACCAATGCACTTAAATGGTAGAAGAAATAGCTTATCCATATACCTTTATTTAGAACGCAAGATATTATCTTCTATTATAATATACAGAAAATTAATTCAATAGATTAAAAATTTTGAAACTTTGATACTTTAGTCCTAGTCCTAGAGCATCCCGTCGGGAATTTTCAAAATTCAATTTAATTCTTTATTTATAAACTTTTTATCGAAAATTAATGGCACATTAAAGTTTCAGGGGCAATGGTTTCCTTTTGATAACCACCTGTTTAGGAATTATTTTCGTAGGCAAGCCCCCGGCTTTATGATGATGTATTTGACTGAAATACATTTTCTAATACCTAGTGAAAACAACTAGTTGCATCAGAACTTCTAGTTTTATTTCGTTTATTTATGCGACAATAAATTTTTCTTTCGCAAAGAAAAACTAACCAACCTTATTTTTCTATCAATTTTAAGAAAAAGGGCTTAGGTAGGAAGTCAAAAATTATTTAATTTTCATCTACAGTCAATTTTATGCAGAATTGGCAAAATCGAAGGAATAAGAAGGAAAATCTAACACCTTTTTCAAATTAGTCAGGTGCCATTTAACACTTTATATATGTCTTGGACGTTTTAGGTGTGGTATGAAAAAAGATTGGGGGGAGGGGCCTTGTCATACCAAATATAAAGGATGTTTATCAAGCTTGAAACTGACACCTTAATCTAGAGAAAAATAGAACAAAATTAAAATCAAATTATATATCTTATTCAAATATGTGAAACAACTTGGAAAATATATATTTTGTTTACTGTTTCATTTTTCTCTATTAAAGTATAGAATAAAATAAAAACGTGTAGATAACTTATACTTTTATTTAAAAAAATATATACTTTACAAATTACAAAACACACATAAGATACTGTGATAAAACTCATTATCAAGTATGTGACGGTGGAATTTGGAAATAATTCACAGTCTGAGACTGCAATTATTATTGAAAGAAGAACTATCTTCAAACTTGTTATTAGCGTGTCAGGATAAATCAAATGTTAAAAACACATATTAGTGGATTCTTGTCTCGTAGCCTTTATTAAAAATAAACTCGCAATTGGCCTAAGATTTAACAAAAGCATTGCAATTTCGGCGTTTAGATTTGATAACTTAAAGAAGATTGCTTAATAGCATATCAGCAAAACTGAAATGATTCAAAGAACTAATACATAAATATAGTATCTCTGAAGTAAGCATTAATATTTTCTTAGAAATGGCTTTGTGTTCTTTCATTTTAAGCAAGAAACATACATTTTCATTGACAAACTTAAGACAGTTAAGCTGCAGATATTTTCTTCAGTCGTAATAATATTATTAATATATGATAAGGTCACTCAAACATTAAATTCAGTTAATATTATTCTTTACGTTTTCATTTTGACTATATTTTTCACTGTCTTTAAAAAAAGACAATATTTTGAAATGTAAAGCATAAAATTTTTATTCCTTTTTTTATTATTTATTTCAATGTACGTTCAGAGTGAGCTAAAAATAATTGAAAAATTATTATTTAAAAAATTATTATTCGGAATTTATTTCATTGTAATTTTTATGAATTTAAAAGAAATTCTTCTAAGTAGTGTGACATAGAAGTTTTAAAAAATTCTAGTTTAAAAATATTACACTTAAACCTTAAAATTTAAAAGGATTTTTTAAAAACTGAAACTTTTGATTTAACCTGAAAGATAAAACAATAAAAAATTATCATTTTCATATATTGCTTAAAATTTACGTTAATTTCATATAAAAAATTAACGGTGATTTCTTTTTCATGAAGGAAAAATTCCTAGGTGGAAATTAACATGACAGAATAGATCAACGTCATAAGAGTAGATAACAAGGGCAGAAAACTTTGATTCCAGAATATGTTCAACTAAATATAAGTGGCAGCTTTTCTTATCTACTACCCCGGAGATTCTCAAATTTTTCTATGCTTGAATGTGGTATTGAAATAAAATGGGTCCACAAAATCTACTTTCTTAACAATTCGATTAAAACATTAAAACATTGAAATAAAATCTTATATAATATAAATCGTGCTAGAGGATTAACGCTTGAAACATAATACAATTTCAAACAATGCTGACTTGTATTAAACCGAAATTATGCGGAATACGATTCCAAATTCCGACACACTCAGTTGAAAAAAATCCTACACAAGCCTTCTTCCTAAAAGAAGCCCTCAATGGAGATAGCATTATAAAGCCCCGAACCAGATGTGAGTATGGGTTCTTGTATCCTGTAGTATCCCTAATTTTCAAGAAGTGCGAGGGATGTTCCGAAAAAATCAATCGAACACTCACCTCATCACCAAACAAAAAAAGCGACCCTATATTTGCAAAACCTTCAAAAGAACTCCTTCCGGAAACTCCTGGGGAATCTCAATCAAACATAGAAGAATTCTCTACAAAAGTCATAGAGAGAATGCTGACGGACGGAGCAACTGTCTGGTGCTGCAACCCAACAAGTCTTGCAAGAAAACTTGTCATCACTCGAAAGAGGCTTCCTCCTTGCAATTTCAGAAGCCTACAGAACGTCACTCACAGCAGCCCTCCAGGTAGCATTAGGAATCGCCATTGAATTTGCAATTTCAAATGGAAAGCCGCTATGTCACATTAACCAGACTGAGGAAGGAGCTCCCATAAGAAATAATCAACGTCAGTCCCCAAAAATTTGAAAAAAATAGTAGAATGGACTGCACACCCTTCAAAATTCAAGCAGCCGCAGCAAGTCTCTCTACAGGATGAGGCCCACACCGACACATACTTCAGGATTTACACAGACGGATCCAAGACAGAAAAATAAGTTGGAGAAGCCTTTTGCGCCTTCAGGGGTGATCAGAAGATCAAAGAATGGGCTGCAAAACTACAGGATTATAGTAAGATCTACCAGGCAGAACTAACAGCAACCAACGAAGCAGAAAAATTCGCATCAGCGCAAGACAATAGTAATACATATCGATAACCAAACCACAATTCTTTCCTAGGTCAACCCACGAACCCCAAACGCAATTGCCAGAAATATCAATAAAATTCTCCTGCAGCACCCAAATATTAAACAAACATGGATCAAGGCACATGTCGGTTATGAGGGTAATGGACTAGCCGACATGATAGCAAAACAAGCAGCAGATTGAGGCAATAACTACGAAGCAAAATAAACATGTCACATAAAATGACAACTTAAAGAAAATATGTAGGACGCCTGGCAGGCCGAATAGAATGATGAAGAAAACACCGGCCGCCACATTCACCTTATGCTACAAGTTAAACAACGCCTTACTTCCTGGAGTAAGGAGCACTTCATATTCTTCACACGACACGGTGCCTTCGGTGAAGGGAGATTTTGGTTCCTCCCAACATCATATTGTGCCTGCGGTAAGCACGGCTCTCCACTACACTACGTAACAGATTGTGACGATTTGACAGAATCGTGGCAACTATGGAAACCAGAATCCCACTTGGAAAACCTTTGGTTTCAACGTGTCATGCCAATGCCCAATCTCGTCACAGAAAAAATTGCTTTTAAGTTGGTCGTGGACGTGCTTGGGACCCCTGGAAAATTGTTTCGCTTCCACTGAACGTCAATCCCAACCACTGAAAAAGAGTCACAATGACTCTAGGCACGAGGTTAGTGGTGGAATTAATCGAGCTAGAACCATCATTTTAAGTTTTTTGTGCTTTGCGGTGAATATAAATCTAATTTTTCTCACTTTCATGTTTATATAGAGAGAGATAGAAAGTATGGAATACGATTGTTTACTCTGCATGGCGTATACGGGCTGGGGACTGGCCACCTCGGCTATCTCCTTTTATATTATAGCTTTCAACATACAGTTTCTGTTTTCACTCTAACTAAAAATGGAACAAAGCTCTGTACAAAATTAAAAAGTCTTCAGTGACGATATTAAAAAGATATATGACACTTCTTCAGTGAAGAATGTCAACCAAACAAGCCTCCCAATTCTACACAATCCATAGCATCTACAAGTTCGAACACATTCAATCGCATGAAGGATGATGAATGTAATCTAAATGAACTTTTTACTAGACTTAAAAAAAGGACTTAACTCAAAAAAGTACTAAAGGATAAATCAATATTCCGTTGAGAGATAAGGCAAATCGAATAATTGAGGTCATTGAAGAAGAAATCTTCGAACCCCTCATTTCGAACGTCTACACTTTGTGAGACCAAATCTCTTCGAAAGATCTAAACAGAGCAAAGACACTGATTCACCTATTAAGTCTTCATGAGCATTAACATCGGCATCGAACAATGGGGCTCCAAAATTCCGGCGTACTCTGGGGCTCTTAAAAAGCACACACATAAAACCAAAAAGCATCCAACGGTGCTGCTCTATCCAGCAGACAATGCAGAAATAGAGGCACCAATTCAATATTTACTGTCTCAGGAACTTTCAATTCCTCGAAATATCAAAACAATAAAGCCTATCAACAGCCAAAGCCTGGCCGCAGTCTTAAATAGTGAAAAAGATAGGGAAGACCTCATCAATAAAATAGGCCAAAATAAATCTCTCCTAGAACAAATTAAACCAAAAATGCACGGGTTTAGTCGTATCAGCATCATTTTCTATGGCATCCGAAATAATATCACTGAGAATGAAATTCAAAATGCCCTTAGAGAGACTACAGCAGGTATTAATAACCCTTAAAAGACTGGTTAACCCTCCCAGCGGCGCAATGGAAATTTTGAAACGTTTGAGAAATGCCACCTTCGTAAAACTTAGTTGTACTAGCAAACGGCAGCAGTTT
The DNA here is from genome assembly GCA_013235015.1 of Araneus ventricosus. Lineage (NCBI taxonomy): Eukaryota > Metazoa > Arthropoda > Arachnida > Araneae > Araneidae > Araneus > Araneus ventricosus. The sequence continues at coordinate 58,834 of BGPR01001289.1, read as the reverse complement.
TTAACAATGAACATCCCTTCCCCCTTTTTGCGGTTAGAGAATACTCCGATGTCAAAGGAGAGACATGACAGTGATTTATACTACTGTGGGCTCTGAGGGCTTCTCAATAAGCCTGAAGAAAATGGGTTGGGATAGGGGGACAGCAGCCAGTTTATCTTTGAAGCAAGGTATTTTGAAACCTGTGTAGGGGTGAGTGAATGGCCGTGGGGCGACACTTGAGCGTAAATAAATACGGTTTGAAAAGGAACGAAATATCAGCTGTTTAGACAGGTAGTAGATAGAACTAAAGCCTCAGCAGGAATATAATTAAAGGTGTGTCCGTGTCTCTGTCATTAATGCTATTATCTTCTATCGAGGTAATACCTTCTATCGAGGTGAGCAATCGTCGTTCATTCAAGCAGAGACTCGAGATGAATCCGGTATTTTTCCCCCAAGAACTGTAATTTTAGGAAGGGTAGTCTTTGGACGGATATATAAACTCCGACTTGATTTATGTTTTGTCATTTCTTTTTGATGTTTCCTGCTCATGTGCTCTCGACTTAGCGTTGCTCTCTCAACTCTCGACACGTTCGTTTTTTAATTGCGTTTCAAAATACTTATGAGCAATGGATTCAGAAGAATACTCAGAATCGGATTCTTCCTATGAGGACATTTCTGATGAAAGTGATTGCGATGAAGATACATTGGATGCCGCTAGAAACTGGTGTAGAATTGACCAAGAAAACCTTGCACCACCCCCACCAAGATTTCCTTTCAGTGGTAACCCAGGACTGAATACACGCATGGACGGTTCTTCTCCCATTGAATTTTTCTGCATTTTCTTCGATGATGACATAGTAGGTTATATAGCGAGCGAAACGAACCGCTATGCAGAAGATTTCGTTGAGAAAAATGATTTAACTCCAAGCTCAAGGGTTCAGAAATGGAAAGATGTCGACTCAAGTGAAATTCGTGTTTTTTTGGGCATTATTATTTTGCAAGGTATAGTACAAAAGCCGTTGCAAAAGTGGTATTGGTCGCAGAGGCCATTGCTTAGCACTCCATATTTGAAACAACTTACGTCCGAAAAAAGATTCAACATCATCATGAAATTCCTTCATTTCACAAATAATGAAACAATCGATTTCGAGACACATCCCCAACCTGACTTAGGAAAAATATATGTAGTTTATGATGCCATAAACAGAAAGTTCAAATCAAGTTACGTTCCAGAAAGGGATGTGTCAGTTGATGAATCCTTATTATTGTATAAAGGAAGATTGGGCTGCAAACAGTACCTACCAAAAAAGAGAGCCAGGTTCGGGATTAAATTCTATCAGCTATGCGAATCTTCCAGTGGTTATATTTGGAATAGCCTTATTTACACAGGAAAGGATATGCCACTGTGGAATGAATCCCCCAATTACTACAACGAACATAGTTATGACAATTTTGGAGGATCTTCTTGACAAGGGCTATTGTGTAACTTTGGACAATTTCTACACGTCACCAGAATTGGCAGAACTTCTGTTATCTCACCGCACTGATGTTTATGGTACATTGAGACCTAACAGAATTAGTGTTCACGAAGAAATCAAAAAAGGGACTCTCAAAAAAGGAGAAATCGTTGGATTTCAGAAGGGGAAGATTTGTGTAATGAAATACATGGACAAAAAACCCATAAGTATTTTAAGTACTGTGCATAGTACGGTAATTGTCGAACAGGACAAGAAAAGGAAAAAAACTCACGGAAAATCGGAAAGAATAGTTTCCAAAAATCCGCAAGCTATAATTGACTACAACCTTACTATGGGAGGCGTGGATAAGGCTAATCAGTGTTTGTCATACTACCCTACTGTAAGAAATCAGCAACAGAAGTATTACTTAAAAATATTTCGACAAATTTTAAATCAGTCAGTGTGGAATTCCTTTGTCCTCTACAAAAATAATGGGGGCACCATGTCCCATTTGGACTTCCGCCTTCAGCTTGTTGAAGAATTGGCCAAAATATATGGGGAATCGAAACATTCTTCACAAAATACTACATCTTCTGACCGCCTCACCGGACGTCACTTTCCATCTCGCATTCAACCAACACAGAAAAAGAAAGCCCCGACAAAAAAATGCATTGTTTGCAGTCAGAAGTTTAAAGAAAAAGGTCAGCGGGTAAGAAAGGAATCGAGGTACCAATGCGCGCAGTGTAACGTAACCTTATGCGTTACACCATGCTTCGAAAAATACCACACAGGTGAAAATTTTTAAAAATTCGGAACTCTTTTTCTTTAAAATTTTGGAAAAACGCATAATTTTTTTGTATGCTCATAATTTTTTAACTTACTCATGAAATAATTTATTAGATACATTGTATTTGAATATCCTTGTTCATATCGGAAATCTGTTTTATTATATGTTTTAAGAAAATGAAATAATGGATCAAGTAACTCAAAATGACTGTCATACAATAATTCTTTGTGTATTATCTAAAATAATCAATGCAGTAATAGTTTTTTCATGTACCATATTTTTATATTACTTGATATTTGAGTCAAAGTGTGCAACTTCATTGTCTTGTATATGCAATTATGATAATAGTTTTATTAGTTTGTCATTCATTAGAAGTCTGATTATATAATATTGCATTACCTGCTAATTTCACAAAGTATTTTGTATCAGTATTGCATTCAGTTATATTATTATAATTTGAGTTAGATACTATTTTCAACATTAATAAATTTTGGTATAAATATAAGATATATAAGTATCTTAGCTCATTGCAGAATTATCTTAACGGCATTTTTCATATTTACATGTTTCAAGGAAATATACTCAACGTCCATGTACTCGAAGTCATTGTTGTAAAATAATCTTTTTATTCTTTTCTCTATTTAGCATCACAATATTACATTCAAAGTATTTAAGTTAATTTGACGCGTTTGGTATATAACTTGCATTTATATTTTCCTTTACTCTAAAATCTGTATCATTTATCACGTTTTTTGCAGACATGTTTTTATAGCTTTGTTAAAATAATTTCTTTAATAGCTACAATAATTTTAAAAGTTTCATTGAAGAATTTAAATAAATATTTTATTTTCACTTTGAATATAAGGTTGGTCGGTTGGAGTTTTTTAGCGCTCAATCCAGTAGCGGATTTTGACAATATGATGCCCAAGGAGCAAAATTATTTTGAGGCCCCATCCAAAAAAAACCTCTATTCGTGACAGGGTTGCGGCGATTTAAATCAGTTGATTAAAATGACTGATTTAAATCAACTGATTTTTTTAAAAAAAATCACAGATTTAAATCACTTTATTTTAAATATCAAGTTAATCTGCTTTAATGAAATAAAATTATTCATGTATCTTGAACTCTCTGAGCACGGCTCGAGAGAGAATTTGGTTGCCTCAAAGCCTGGGGTAATTTTTCGTTCACAGAAACAGAATGGAACCGTTCTTTCCTTCACCGCAATGCCAGAAAGTGGGACGCCCGCTGCGCGGTCATTTGTCAAAAATGAAGGGGCAGCCATTGATGGTCATTTGCGGTTAGAACTACCGGTACTGGACAAAGTCTTGTGAGTAAAATGCTTTTCGGGCTACTGATAAGAATTCTACTCTATTAGTTTAGGAGGGATCTCGATTAGTTTACCTAAATGCTTTCAAAGAATTATTTTTTACACAGTCATTAAAATTTCCGTAGGTTCTCGCACGGTCTGTGCTGTAAAATTTGGCTTATTTTAAAAAGAAAGCGAAAACATAAACTTTGACCATTTATTATTCATTTATGTAATTGACAGATAATTCTGGTAAGTAGATCTTATCAGTAGAGACACACTTATAGAGCGGACAAATAAACTAAAAACTATGAAAAAAGCAACAAATCCGTCAGGGGAAAAGGTGGTTGCTTTTATCACTCTGAAAATTCTTCAACTTCACACATTTTACAAAGAAAAGGAATCATTTATCTCGGGAGCTCCTAGGAGAATTGTGAACACACAAGCAATGCTTTCTGAAACAGCCTTCTTTTATCATCCAGGCAGTCAGTCTTTTTCAGCAAAAAATCGCTAATCATCAATATATCAAAGATACGTCATCTTATTTTTGCACAACTCTAAATGTGTGTTCACCAAGAAAATGAGAGAATTGCCCTCAAGACAAGTTTTTATAGATATCAATGCGAGAAAAATGCGGTGTTTATGTTGGAAAAGTAAAGAAAAGAATGAATTATAAACAAAAAGAGTCGTAACCTTCTTTTTTTCGAATATCGGTAAGCTATTCAGGTTTATTCAAGTACGCAATGTGTGCACGCTCCCATCACCTTAATTAACATTGTATTGTTATTGAAATGAATTAATTTTATTTTTCAAATATTTCATGAAAAGAAACGCACTTAGAGCACTTTAAAGAATCAAGTAATTCGATTAATTAGAAAAAAATATATTTTGAAAAATAATATCTATAAATTACAAGCTTATTTTTAAATAAGAAGAAACGAAGGCAATTGTTTTGGTTCTTACTTGTCTTGTAGAACGAGGTAAGCCACGTATTATACTAACTTTGTGACATATTAACCTCGTTTGTATATATGTGAGGCACAGTTAAATGTGGCGTTTTTGGCTAGCAAAACTGTAAGTACCGTTGTTGAAAAGGTTTAAAGTTTCATTATTAAAATTTATTATTTTTGTAACGAAATATATTGATAGTTTAATATTCAAAAATAAATCTCTAATTTTAAAATGCCGTGCGACAGTATAAAAGGTTAAAGACCGTGACCTCTCTCTCCCCCTTTCCCCCTGCGAATTTTCACTTCTGAGAAGGGAATCAAGTAAAGATACCACCAAGAAAATCTCCGTGCAATTATGGAGTCTTAAAAAATATATCTTCTGTTTTGCAGTTAAAACACACAATTAAAACAAAAAACTCATTCCTGGTGAGAAAACTTTGTACTATCTATAGCTCAAATGTTCATCATTTTATTCATATAGAGCGAAAAATCTTACTGAGACTAAGAGATACTCTTGTGCATATCTGTTCCGAGTTCTCGTAAGAGACCCAGAGCGATACTGGACTACACATATGAAAATTTCCCGAAAATTAAAAGACGTCGGGCTGCAAGCACAGTCGATGCAAATCTGGACCCTTAAAATCCTCA